>OX465284.1:6107500-6445298 GCA_949987705.1 Thereva unica | reverse complement strand
GGGGGAATGGGGGTGAAATAACACAAAAATTAATTAAACATTTGATAAATTGTTTTCAGATATGCCTTAACAACAGAACATTGTATAACCCGTAAAGGACTAAAGCTTTTCATAATAATTAAATTTCCCTCTGAAAAGGGACAAAACATTTGATGAGTTTCATTTGTTGAAAGTATATAGATTTTCAATAAAGTATATCCCAGCTACTTCCTCACCTCCTTGCCTTCTACTTTACTGAATGGATATCAGACGGTCTATCCGCCCAATCCATTAGTCTGTTCTGACAGGCTGTCAATATCTAGATAATATTCGATTTGACACAGTAGCGATCGAATAAGATAAACTTAGAATTATGACGGTCTCATGGCTAATTTCTACGTTGGTGGACCCTGGAGTTACAGGGGACATACTAATGAAGGAATAAATTTCTGTAATAATTAAATTTTAATATTAAATTTCGCATATCGATTTCAACGTTTCGAACCCTTTAACATATTCCCATCCCAATTTTTGTGACTTTTTTTTACATAACATCAAAGTTTTCCAGGGGTTGGAAAACTTTTTACAATTTACCTTTCAAACTATTTTTTTATTTGTTTTTGTAGAATCTCATATCGTTGTGGAAAATAGAAGTATTTCTTTCTTTCCTGTTTTTACCAAACGTAAATGTTATGGAAAAAGTTTTAAATCCCGGAAAAAAGTTTTTGTTTTGGGTGTGTGGGTGAGTGTGGGTGTAAAGGGTTGGGAAATTACTTCATTTTAATTTTTAACTAGAAGAATTTTAATTTCGTTTAGGGTTAACGAAGTTGAAGCGTTAAAAGTGCTTATTATTTATAAATGGTGGAGAGAAAAGGGATTAACAGAAAGTTTTGGTTGTTATTTTTAGATTTTATATATATGTGTGTGTGTGCTTTTTTAAAGTTCCATAAGGTGTCCTGGGTTGTTGGTAATAAAGGCAATATCGAAGGCAAGGAAAAAGGCAAAATGACTCAAGCTTTTTTTTAACTTAGAACGTTGGAATGCAGAGCTCGAGCTGCACAAAAGATGGTTGTTCGCATTTCTAAGTCAAACCTCTGTGGTGGTAATACTGCTCCCAATCAGTACTACCCAGGACCGCTGAGAGCGGGTGTGCAGAGTGCGCACCGCACGCGGGCGGCACTTTCAGGGGACGACAAACACAACAATTTCATCATCGAACTCATTTTCAATGAGAGGAAGGAGGCAGGGAGAAAACAAAACAATGACGAGTCAGTTTCTGGATATTGTAGTACAAGGAGGGGCACAACTCAAGGTCCTGGTATTCCGTAGGCCCTGTACGGATGGGCTGGAGGTCCCCACTTATATCCGACTTTAAAAAGAAGCAATGTCTGTACGCGTTCTGCAGGCTGTGATCGCCCAGAGGAACAAGGCTCTGGGACGGCTGTATCCACCTGTATGCGGTGACAGACCAGAGGAAGAAGACCGCTGGGAGAGACCGGTTGTTCCCTGTTCCCCTGGAGGACGAGGTTTTGATGAGCAGCACACGCTGGGGAGGAACACGGAAGTAGCTGCCAGAAGTTGAGAAGGAGGACTTGAGGTGCGATAAGTTCGGGTACGGAGAGGCCGCCCTGTTAACGAAGATCGAAGTGGACGTGACCCAGGACGTGCGGATCCCATTGAAGCCGCGGGCCAGTTACACCAAGGTCATTTAGTTGGCAATAGTTGCAACTATCTTTTGTTTGATCGGGCATTCTGTGGCCGTAGTGACCGGAGGCAGCATATCCAGCGAGGGGGGGAGGGTGTGTGTGAAGACCGATGAGACTTTGTACCAGGACGAATGTTGTACTTACCTTCTTCTGTTTGGTTTTTTGTGCTGGTTTCAGATAACGGTAAATTGCGTGCCGTTGGAAAAAGTTGCACTGTTTGGAACCATTTCAAGAGCTTTCAAAACATAATCCAAACGCTTTTCAAAAGTAGCTTTTGTGACGCTGAAAACGTGTTTAAAGCTTTCAAGCTTTCGTGACATAAAAATTCAAACTTAACGCTTTGGTGACGTAACAATAAAATAAGCTCAAAAGCTTCCAGAAAACAAGCTAAAAGCTTTTGAGAACGAGCTTTTACTATATAAGCTTTCGAGCTTTCGTGACGTAGAAGTTCAAATTTAAAGCTTTTTTGACGTAAGAATAAAATAAGGTCAAAAGCTTCCTGAAAACAAGCCAAAAACTTTTGACAAAGAGCTTTAATGGTAGCATTTTTCGGCTTGGTTTATTTTTGAGAATTTCCATAGTCTGAGATTGTTATATTATTTGCAAAAGCAAAATGGCAGAGCCGTTTACCAGCACTGGTCTGTCTACTTATTGCGATCTAGCAGAAACACACCATGTGCAGCTAAAACACCTATATCTCTTACCGAAGCTTTGTTTACTGGCATAGAAACCATTGTGATCTTATTTCCTGGCTTTCTATTTAATGTTGAGCTTCCAGCTCTCCATTGCTCTCAAAATAAAATCGAATACCCTCAGGCTAATGGGGTAGACAACGCAGAAGCAATATTATTCAGGCGAGAGAAGTTCAAAGATCAATACATCAGCTTGGAATCGGATCACATACCTCTGTGATGGAAGTTGGGTGACCTTAAGCGATATACAGAAGGTGTGTATTATATTGAAACCATAGTAGAAACCCACAATATTTTTCCGATTGTTTAGATGCTACAATGCTATAGATCTGCTGTTTTATTAATTTCCGGGTAAAGACAAATGCCCTTATATTCTTGGACACGAAAGACGAAAGACCATTAGCGTTAATTAAAAATCACCACCCACAACAGGAAACCCTACCCTATACTCCAAAGCACACAAAAAGACTTCACATTCGTGCGTCAATAATGGTTAAAAATTTCCTATTTTTTTTTTTTTCAAAGACAAACAAAATAACTTCTTCCATCTAGGAAACTTCCCCCTTTGGAATAATAAAAGGGGCACTAAAGGTTAGGTGGTCCCCAATTTAAAAAAAAAAGAAAAAAAAACTTATCCTGTCATAACAGTAAAATTAGCCTCCATTATTTGGCTAATGGAGGTCCTTTATTTTTTTGTTTGCTCCCCAAAGTGATGGAAAGTGAGCCCTTAAAAAATGGGGGATGGTTACTGGTTGAACATGTAACAAAATTCAACACTGGAACGAGAAACACTTTAATTTTTTTTAAGGGACTTCTTCGGTGGTTTAGTTTGTTTTAGTGCAGTTTAAGGGATAGTAACAGGAGCACAGAGTATCGAGTTTAAGGATGTTTTTTTTTTGTCCGGGATCAATATTAAAAGTGCACCACCAACCTAAATTGCTCAAAGCTCTTCAAATAAATTTTTACTGTGCTCGGTATAAATCCCTCCTGGGGCAAGACCTATTAAAAGTTGCTCTGATGACTTTAATTGATAGCACTGAAAAAAAAAAACTCTTTTGGTTGAAATGATGGTTATTGAAAGCAAAAATTGATTTGAAAAACCTAAAATGGAAAACGGATTTCCTCGGGCCTAGATTGAAAAATCCAATTTCAGCTCGAACATGAATGAATTTTCAGGTGTGCTGCTGGTCCAAGTTTCAAGGCAGAAAACTACCGATGGGTGTGTTCCTCGGCAACGAACCGCGACTGGCATGGACTCTGCAATGAATCCCAGTGTGGATCAAATACCTTATCCTGAATTCGAAACGATAATTGAATTTAAGTTATGTGAGCTGAAGACTACCAGCGAAAAAAAAGTTTAATTAATCTTTGCTATCCTAGAAGAGATCGGTTTCCATGGTTTTAATCTCGATTAGTGGGTCCATAGCAAAGCGCATCTTGTTAAGTCAAAAGACATCAAAAGTATTAAAGATTCACTTAATATGACTTAAGTGATTTCTCTTTTTGCACTTTAAATTGGGCAACAAAAATTTCCAAACTCCATATTAAATCAAGCACCACAGACGGAAGCAGTCACATAACCGCAACCGTCTTGTCAAAACTCTTAAAGTCGACCCATAACGAAGGAGATTAAAGTTTCTTATCCTAGAAAGTTTGATCTGGAAAACCATTGCATTGAGGCGAGGGGGATGGAAAGAATAATCCGATTATTCACCAGCTACGAAGTTCATTTACGGTGTAGAAGCTGTAATTGGATTCTAGGGAATGGATGCTAAAGGTGGGGCTGTTGATTCTATAGAGAAACTATACAGAAGGGAGATTAATTTCGTAGGGGAAGTGGAACATTTTGTGACTTATATATGGATGAAATGCAAGGTGAATTTTTGGGGAGATGCAGGTAATTGAATGGAAAATGTGAGCTAGGTGTACAATATGGCTCTGGAAGATTTAACAGATGTGGAAGAAATGTATTGGGGAATTTTTATGATTTGAAAGAGTAGAGCTCAGAGATAAGGCCATTCATAAAATCGATTGTTCTATATAGAGCTCCAGTTGAAAAGACTTACTTTTACCCTACCCTACCAGCGGACTGGACTGCTGCATAAAGCGAAGACAAAAGGAGAAATATTGTCTAGGTAGAAGTGGAAAAACGTAGGACAATGCCAATACGAGGAATCAAACCGCGAACAACACAGCCCCGGAAAAAAGGAAATCATTTCTTTTGTGGATGCCGATGTGGTGACATATGGTTTCTTCTGTCGAGTGCACAGTCCGGCTTCAGTAAAAGCAGTAGCTGCGAAACTGCGCGGCCAAAGGTAACTACTGACCTTCGAATGGTTCTTGATTGTGATGACATTGTATTTCTGGTGCCTCTGACTTCAGTAAGGCATTTGATAGTGTTAGTCATAAGCTTCTTGAAACTAAACTACCAGACTATCTGGGGTTCTTCCCCTCCATCCATTTCCTTAATTCGGAATTACTTAAGCAACCGTTTCCCAAATGTATGGTTTCAAGATTCTCTCTCTGAACCGTCACCAATTACATGTTAGGTTCCACAGCGCTCTATTCTAGGGCCATTACTGTTCAGCATCTACATAAATGATATCTGTAATACTATCAAGGATTGCAAACTGCACAAGTATGCGGATGACGTTCAGATTTATTTAAATAGTGCCCTTGGATTGGTAGAAAATTGTGTCTATAACATCAACGTTGATCTATAGTCAGTTGGTTCGTTTTGATAATCCAGCACATTCCAAAGAGACACGCCCCGTGACCTAGTTCTCAGGCGCAAGTGCCTCTCCACCTACTATGGTCGTTATCCAATCAGTTGTGCATTTAAATGCCTCTTTGTCTAGCTACATCGCAATTTACTGGAGTGAGTTAGACAACGGTTATTCACCACTAATCAATCTCATGT
Organism: Thereva unica; assembly: GCA_949987705.1. Classification (NCBI taxonomy): domain Eukaryota; kingdom Metazoa; phylum Arthropoda; class Insecta; order Diptera; family Therevidae; genus Thereva; species Thereva unica. Next base: position 6,440,001 of record OX465284.1, on the reverse strand, counting down.
TAAGAGCCTTACCCTACCAACTGCGAGTCAAAAACCTAGGTATTGACCTGAACACACAAGTAACCTGTTGTGATCAAACAGATCATACCTTATCCAACAGTAACCTGCGCCGCATTTGGCTGTTCGCGCCCATTTTGCCTGCAGATGCTCGGTCAAAGCTTATCAAAACCTTAGTTCTACCTCACTTTACTTACGCTAGCTCAGTATTTCCGTCCACTGATGCCTCATACCGGGTTAAACTTAACGGTGCCTTTAATGATTGTACCAGGTTTGTATATAACTTCCGCAGATTTGAACATATAAGCCCATACCGCTCTTCTATTCTGGGATGCACGCTCGACGAAAACCTTTCCCTCAAGGTAGCATTATTTATCTATAAACTTCAGCGCTATGAAGGCCCGTCATACTTCCTTGAGTATCTTCATCGCGGTCGTACAACAAGGAAAATACTTTTTGTCCCGCCAAGAGTCCATCACCTAGTTGGGCAAAGGTCCCTTTTTGTTCACTGTCTCTACTTGCGGAACAATTTGCCACTACCATGCAGATTGCAAGGTCTTCGAACGTGTTCAGAAAGCTTGTATTTAATTACCTTACCAGTCAATAATAAATATTACGTAAATAAATGATAAATCAATAAAAATTAGAAAAAGTGCTCCTAAAAGTATGCAAACATGGTAACCGGCCCACCGAGACGTTAAAACGTAAACCATACTCCTAAAAGTATGCTAACAAAAATAACCAGCGCACGGAGACATAACGTCGTTAATAGATAGAATTTATCTGTGATTTCATATTTCTAAATAATTAGGAGTTTACATAGGTATACTAACATCCTTGAACTCTTGTTACACAAATTAACCAAAAATAAAACAAAATAAAAAAACAAAATATCCTTAGTACTTAATACTTAAATAGAAACCAATCCATTATTTTCATCAAGATTTAATTCAAATTAATTCGTGACATTCTTTTTCCCTCTATTAGAGGAACTTGTTCAAGTTGAAAATTTATGAGCCTGAACCCACATCAACAAACAAGACTTGCTCCTCTAAGGATTTGCCTTTTAGGCAGGAGAAAGATTTATCCCTGCAAGGATTTGTTTGTTAACTTATGTGTCTGTGAGAGATTTAAGCGCAAAATCTTTTCATAAGATTAAGTATATAGTGAAAAGGATTTTCTGTGGGATGCGATGTGATTTTTTGTTTGCAAATTTATGCTTGATTAATTAGTTTTTAGGTAAGTTTTGAAATGAAGGGGAGGGGAGGGAAGGGGCAGTGGTAGTTTTTCTTGGTCGTATTTTTTAAGTATGAATAAAATAGGATAAGGTTTTTTTAAGATTTGTATTTTTTCCAAGATTTTCTTTAATTTATTTTGGACCTAAATGCACGAGGACGCATGCTTATGATTCACCAGAATTGTTTGTTGTTGTTGAGGAAAATGAGTTATGCGGTTGTGGAAGTGGTGAGCTCCGTAGGTCAGGGAAGACCACTTTTTTTATCAGACCACCAGATTTTTCCTCAAAAGCGTATATTCTCGTGTATTTTGACTAAATCTGGGTAAACCGATAATACGAATGCGATCGGGTAGATTGCGCCCAAGAAAAATGGAAAAAGGCAGCTGCAGAGGAAATATTTGACACAAAAGAAGAAAAGAAGCGACTTTCATGTAACCAATCAACCCCTAATTTTGCCCATATGTATATTTTACGTGACAATGCAATATGACATTTTTGTACAATAATCAAAATGGCGGCTCGAAGATGGCGGTCGAACTTCGCAATTGTGTTTCCCGATCACCAGCATGGGTATCAAATGAAAGGGTATGATAAATAGAATACAATTAGCTGATGTGGCGTCCTTCCAAATTCAAAATGGCAGATTACCTTTTTCTTTAGAAGCCACTCAGCATGGATATCAAATCAAAGAATATGACAAGCAGCATACTATTAGATGAGTTGCGTCATTCCAAATTCGAAATGGCAGCAAATACAAAATAGCGGCCAGCAGAAAACGGGGGATAACTTTTCCCGTTACAAGCCACTCGGTATGGATATCAAATGAAAGGGTATACCAAGTTGAATAGCTGTGTGGCGTCATTCCAAATTCAAAATGGCGAAGAGCACAAAATGGCGGCCAACACAAAACCATACCTTACCTTATACCTTACCTTTTCTATACAACGCAAATTCAAAATGGCAGCCAACAAAAAATGGCGGTTTACATTCTCCTTTACTTCCTCTCGGTATGGTTATCAAATGAAAGTGTACAATAGTAAGTATGAAAGTAAGCTGTATGACGTCACAAAAAATTAAGTATGGCGGCCACCACAAAATGGCGGAAGAAATATAATACACTAAAAATAGAAAATAAATATATGGTTTAAAAAAAAAAAACTAAAAAACTCACTTTTATTTTAAAATAAACTAAAAAGTAAAAAAAATAATTTTGAAGTTAAAGTTTTCATTGCTCCAGCCAGAATACGGGAACAAACTACCTTTCGAAATGTAGAAATGAGTGGAGCGCTAACGAAAAGTTGCAGTGTTAATAAAATAGGATGGGTAAAGAAGATCTATAAGATTTTTGTATGGGCACCAAATTATGTATTTATGGGCTGCACGGCGGGTGCCAAATTTGGAAAAATGATTACTTTTTGGTGTTGTTTTTTTTTTGGAAAAAAAAGCAATTTTGAGAGGAGCTCTGCACAGGTCGTCTAATTCCCCGCCGTAGCAAAATCTATGCTTACGATTCTGAATATGTGGATGATACTAGAACCTACAAAAATTGTTTCATAAGTTTCTGCAGCTCAATTTCCTAACTAAAAATTTTCACAAACTTTTAAAGTTAAAACACGAAAATTTCCTTTTGTTTTAGAAAACAAGAAATCTCTCTAACTCTATTATTTTTCTTCACAATTTTTCCCCAAAAACATTGTCCCAAAAGAATGTCCCAAAAATGGGAAAAACCAAAAGAAAATACAATTTTGTAAATTTTACAAAGTTTCTCACATCGCCTAAAGTAACAAAACTTGAGAAACTTTATCATAACCCAAAAATTCCATCTCCTCTCTCTGCAATGCTTAGAAATCCTTGAAATGCCATGAAACTTCTTCGCATGCACCCAGGACAAAGTTTATCCTTCAATCTGGGGGGCTGCAGCGCTGGGGTAAGCAACTATTTCGAGACAATAACTCAACTTAAATGAGAGAAGTTAATAGTTTCCACGAGCGCTAAGAGGATTCCACATGAAAACGAAATCCTTGCTCTGTATTGAACGGGGAGGGGATTCCCCGTATAATAATAGTAATATGTAGTTAAATCCTTTGGAACTGAACCCCGTTTTTAAGGACTCGCGTTTTAATATAAACAACATTTAATACCAATACCAGGACCTCGGCTTCGGTGTTATATGTATATGTGTACAACAAAAGCGAACATTTTCACATTTATCATCGTCACTGGAGCCCACTTGTGGATTGTAGGCGACGCGACATCTTGGCGCCGTCTGCAACAATGAAATTTCATATCATCCTTTTTGAGAGCTTCTAACAACTTATCCCAGAAAGGATGTTGATCCCTTGTTCTGCTCTGAATTGAGAGTGCTTTTTTTCACTGAGTTCCAGGGGGTGCAACGCTGTAGAAGAGCGACGAAAGAGGGTGGTTTTTGGAACGAAAGAAAAAATATTTTTAAGGGAAAGTTTTTCGTTGGGAAATGATTTTTTTTCTTTTTTTGGATGCCATGGAGGAAAATGTCAAGGGAAATTTAAAATGATGTAAGAATTCACCTTGAGCCGAAACTCATTTTCTTTTGATATAATTTTTTTGTGAGAGATGTGCAATTAGGGAAGAAGATGAATTCTTTCGATAGGAATGGAGGTGGGATGTTTATATTAAGGAAAGTTGTAAATTTATTAGGGTACGGAAGCTGAGAGTAGATTAGGTAAACAGTTACTTGTTAGCACAGTCTTTTCAAAACAGGACAGAAAGTTGTATAGCTTCAAACTTAGCAAAAATTGACTGCTTTGAATTAGAGTACTTCAAGGTATTTTAAAGACTAAGGAGACCATTCCATACAACGAACGATTGGAACTTCCGCCGTCCAATCTGCCAATTTTTATAAAAAAAAGGGGATTTGAAAGACGCACGAAGCTAGGAAGAGTCTTGAGGACAGCAACACTAGGAACAACGAGTGCCAAGAGTACATGGCTCACGAGGACCCTCGGTCTTACACCTGCTTCATCGTGACCTTCACAGCAAACACCAAGTCTTGTATAGTGCCCCTAGACTGATTGAATCCGGAGCCTAACCCTCAAAGCTCTATAGTCGTGTGCCAGTATTTTAGGCCTGCTACCCGAGAGAGCAGTACCGGTAGGTTGTGTTAGGTGGGTAGTTTGACTAACTGACCCCCTTCGAAATTGTTATTTGGCAACAACCTTTCTTAGAAGGTATATCACTTCATTGTGAGTCTGAAGGCGGCCCACGGTATACAGAACAACATGTGGAGTTCCGTAGAGGTCTATCCTGGGTGCCGTCCTGTGGATCCCAATGTATTTAGGCTACGCCTCCTATAAGGAGCGGATGACATCGGGTTAGTGGTCGTAGGACGACGCCTCTATGATGCTATCTAAAGCCTACACAATTCTATGAAAGCCCTCCAACGTTGCGCGCTTTATGGTAGGACGCATCGTGTGGCCGATACTCCAACTACGAGTATCCAATGAGGCTTAATTTTCAAGCACACTTGGAGTTTGCATTGGGGTTAAGGCTCCACTATTTGTGCAGCATTTCCAAGAATTCTTTCGTGGGGGCCTTAGAGCGAGCCAGTATGTTTAGCTCAACCTTGCTATAGGCAGCGCCAGTGTGGGCAGCAGCTTTTAACAGGACGGCTAGCAGCAGAAAATAGCATCTGCCTGATACTAAACGCCCTCCGTGAATGCTGCGTGTTCAGGATCATATCTAACCATACGACGTTAGTGATATAGGGTGCGCCAAAACAATTGGGAATTTCACCTTAACATTTCGTATATGGATAAAATACAAGCACTCGTGCATTGTGATATCCCCTTAGAAATCCGAAACGACACTCTCCCATAGCATCTGACCACGACAAAAGTCGCAATGAACTGATTGAATTTGTGATTTAAATGAACGAAGTAACGTTGCGCACTTTTCTTTTCGAATCTACTTTCGTGGTCGGGATTTGAGACTCTCAGCGACAGCGACGCGCAGCTTGGCACCAATATAAAAGACCGGTGCATGCCTGCGTAAGTCAGTCGTGATCAGACAGTTGATTCATCCGCCTGATAACTGGACAGGGCCATAGGAGAGTTGTTCGTATGGTTTACAGATAGACAGGCCACGGAGAGTTGATTCAGTGGTACCCAAAGACTGATTCATTTACCAGCCACGGAGAGTTGATCCAGTGGCGTCGACCGACTACTACTCTTTATTTCCATCTCTTTCCCTCCCGTCGATAGTTGTGTAATATAGAACATCTAGGAATAAAAAGGGCATAAAGTCCATAACAGGGTTTTTTTTATTTAAACCCTGGGCATCTCAGAGCTGACCCGCCGCTCCTGAAGATACAGAGTATACTACGCATACTGAAAAATTTTTTTTTTTTTTTTTTTTTTTTATTTATCGAAATGTTATAAAATGTTTACATTTTCATAAAACTACAACTAGTTCACACTAACGAGTAGTTTAAGTTTAACATACATTAAAAGACAAAAAGAAAAGAATATTACAGTTTTATACAGAATTAATTTAAGTTTTTAAAACATTCAGGTGCCACCAATTAAATCATGTGGTTTGGTGCGCTTCAATCTTCGAATTAGTCCGTTCGTATTGGTGAGTTCCACTGCCTCGTGATTTATGTGCTGTCTCAGTTTTCGATCATGGGCTCCTGCGTATTCCACAATGGTTTCTGCTACAGTGCTCAGTTTAAGGTCGCGATGGAGATCAGTATTTCTTATATACCATGGCGCATTCACTATTCCTCTTATTACTTTATTTTGGAACCGTTGGATAGTTTCTATATTATTTTCAGTGGCACACCCCCACAGTTGGATTCCGTATGTCCACACGGGTCTTAATATCTGTTTATATATAAGCAGTTTATTGTGTATTGATAGAACTGATCTTCTACCAATAAGCCAGTATAGTTTTCTAAATTTGATGTTGAGTTCCTCTCTTTTCTTTTTTATATGTTCTTTCCACCTAAGTTTTGCATCTAAGTTCATCCCCAAATATTTTGCAGTATTGGAGTATGGGATTTGCATTCCAGAGATGGTAATAGGAAGCGGTTGTGTTTTTTTGTTTGTGAAGTTAACGTGTACTGATTTAGTGCTATTAAGATTTATACGCCACTTTTTAGTCCAATTGACTACAGTATCTACAGCGTTTTGGAGTATACGGGTTGATTCTATTTCGCTTTCCTCGATTGCAAGTATTACTGTATCGTCGGCGAAAGTGCCTATTATACTATTTGAGGGGACTGGAAGGTCATTCGTGAAAAGTAGATATAACATTGGACCTAATATACTTCCTTGAGGTACTCCAGCTCTTATTTCTTTTAAGTGGGAGTAAGCATCCTCTTGCTTGATGCGAAAGAATCTTTTTGAGAGATAAGATTTCAAAATTGTCGCATGTTCTTCGGGAAAGAGTGATCTCAACTTATATAGTAGTCAATACTATATACAATACAATACTGAAAAATGAACTTTTATACGTATTACTGTATCATCATTGAGCTTCCGTTCATGGTGTTCTTTCCATTTTGTTTATAATCAGCCATTTCTTAAGGAAAATATTTATCCAGCCATTCACAAAATAGAGCAACAATTTATTGAAAAATTGGTTTATAACAGGATGCGCAACCATCACCTACGGAAGAGTGCACTTTCTCACAAAATAAAATCCATAAAAGAAAAAACAAAATAATCCCCAGACCCGTTTCCTTCCACCCAATCTACCACTCAACTCTGCCTCAAACCCAACCATACAAAAACCCCGCAACCGCACTTGGTTTCCTTTAACCCATTTATTGCTCCATACCAAACGGAAATCCTCGTTCAATATCCTTATCCTTTTGCATCCATACCCGCTAAGGAGCACGGATGCGAATAAGAATCAATGGATTTTTTCGATCCCATCTTCCTGCACTTTCTCCATCGATATTCACCATCAGGTGGAGCCCCGTGAACCGTGCATCTTGCACAAGGAAATTGCATTTCACCTGGTTTTATCCAATTTACAATTTTTACCGCTGAGGTGCAGCTCTGTAGGACGAACGGAAAAAAGAAATGTGATAGTGTGTTTGTCGACCTACAGTAAGTATGTAAGTAGATTCAGGATTTTTTTCTTAATACTTACATGATGATGAGCTCGAAGAAAATGTTTTTTCCATAAAAGAGAAAAAGTAAAATCTTATATGCCTCAGTGATTTATTTCTAGGATACAAAGTTTAGCACAGAATATCCGATGAAAAGTGTGTCTTCAGAGTCAATCTTCCTGTTTCCTTTCTTATTTCGTTAATCCGTATCCCCCCTCCCCGAAAAATTGAAATCATCCCGGGAGAACGCTGTATGCTTCGTTAAGCTAGAAAGTGCCACCTTTGCATATCTTTGCAACATAAAACTCCTTTTCCGACATAATGTCGACCCTTTTTCGAGCATGAAAATTTGTATTCACGTAGAGGAGATTACGTGGAATTTTCGTGAAATATTTTTTTCTTCTTCTTCTTATTCTGATTTCATCACAAACTTTTTCGCTAAATTCAAGAAAGATTTGATTTGAATAAAGGAAGTTTTTTTTCTCGTTCTTTTTGGTAATATTTTTGGGGATTTATGTAATTTTAAGTTTGTCAACTAGTTCAGAGAATACAGGTGGCGTTAGTTTTATTTTTATGTGGAGGTTTGGAGGTAAAACCCCTTTGTACTAGTGAAAATGCCATTATAGAATGTAAGGTCTAGTCGGAAAGCTATGAAGGAATGCCCAAGACAACATGCAGTTTAGGTTTACTCCAATGACTCCGATCCAATACTACCACGACAGGCTGCTGACTTGGGCAAAGAAAGATATGGCATCTAGGCAGAATACGGCATACAGACGATCACACAAGAGTTGGTAAGGAAGTTCTGTAAAGAAGCAAAGCTAGTAAGAATCAATGCTAGGTGGAAGAAGTGGAAAGACGAATTGTGATGGTTTGGACTCCTTAACCCCAAGGTGAGACACTGCCCCCCTGTGCTTTTCTATGAGAAAAACTTTTGCTAGATAGGACTACTTCGAACGTGATGTCCTCACATAGAGTCCAGTGTCTTAGGCATCTTATCAATAAAGACATGGGTGTCGGGTGTCATTCACATCTGGGATCTTCGTTTTCCGTGAGACCTGCTATTCTGCGTTTTTACAACAAAAAACTTCAAGGTTTAGGGTCGTCCATTAATTACGATAGGCGTTTAGAGGGGAGGGGTCAAACCGAATCTCACCCAATCTGGGGAGAAGAGGAGGAAGTCTCGGAAAATATCGCTCAATTTTTTTTTCCTCAATAAACAGTGTAAAATTGCTAAAAAAAACTGGGTTAAATTAAGTAAAACATGTTTCCCCACTTAAGACCCCTAATTACTTACGGGCCGTGGTCTTTCAGGCCAGGTCAGCAGTAGATAGGGCCCCACTGAGCCTACCCCGACTAGGGATCCCGTGTGGATTGCCCTATAAGGACCACACAAAGTATCTTACCCCTTGCCTTATTCGCGCCTCATCATAAAGAATGCTCCATTTGCCCCTCTGGAGAAAAATCATTGCTCTTCGATTCCAAGTGGACACGGGATTCCCAAATATTTGGCAATTTCGGCGTGGATATGTGAGTAATAACTGCGGTGTCTAACACTTTATATTTTTAAACGCGACTGTTGTTTTTCCAATACGGTCTCCAAACTGAGTACTAATTACGTCCAATGCTGCTTAACCTCTGTAGTCGAACCAGAACCGGCCTATTGTGTATGCTAAATGATATCCTATATAAAGCAATACAACAACAAAAACAAAAGAGTTATATGAGATAAACTAAAGCTTAATGCACCGGCTTCACTGACCTCAATTCAATAATGTTCAGTTCAATCCACATAGATGGCTTCACCGGGTAAAGTCCAATTCATGTTTAGTTCTTGCTTGAAATTCGCCAGAAGTCAACAATGAGAAAGCCCCGCTGTATTCCAGTTTTTTATTATCTTTAGAGCAAGTTTTAACGTTCAACTTCAATTCGAGACCAGTTGGGCGCACTGAGGTTCGTTTGTCCTCAATTCAATATGTGGAAATTGTATGCTTAGAAGTTCAGTTCGCCAATTTGCACGAACTTGAGCAGTTCAGCTGGAGTATTTCATTGAAGCTTTTCAAAAAGCTTTCCGAATACGTAAGTCAGATATTGCCTTATTTCATTTGAAATGCGGTTTGCCTACTAGGGCCATTTTGAAAAGCTTATAATGCATACCTCACTTCAGTATCGCTGATTTTTTTTAGTGATGTTCATGAGGAAGCAGTTTCGGCATGCCCCTCATTTGTTACATAGGGTTCTCATGGGAAATCTACGGGGAAATCCCTCTTTCGGTATGCAACTGATTCAATTTTCTTTTTAAATGCTAGTCTGGTGGGATTTAAAAAGCTTAGGCTATACAGTTATAAGGTCTTATTAGCTCTAATAAAATATAGGTAGTTTTCGTAGGTAAAGCCCACGCGTCATACTATTGCCACCATATTTGTTAACACAATGGGCAGGCGCCGCAGAGAAAACGAATGTATGGGAAATGGTATGGTATGATATGGTCGCCGTCACCGCCTCCTCCAGACTCACGCCGTGAACACCCGTGAACAAGCGCGAACAAGCGCGAACGCGAGTGTGGCTGGTTTTCGCGCCTTGCTTTCAGTTCCGAGTGGTTATGGCGTGAATTCGTGCCGTAAATTTACGGCTTGAGACTGAATAGAAGTTCAGATCTTCAGGCACAAACTGACGATAAATACTCACACACACACATAAAGATTTTTATCAGTTTTCTTGGACTGCAGGCTCCATTCAATTTGCGGCCGGTGAATGTATAGTGATACTTGGCTTCAAGGCGAAAACTTTCCGATCACGGCCTGCCCTCTACCTGTATGTGAAAGTGGGCCTCACATCTTTTAGCCTGATTCATGCTAAAAATGTATTAAATACACATAATCTACAAAACTACTCTACTCTATGTTTAAAATCACCATGAACCGCCATTTTTCTACCCCATAAACAGACCTAACGACTTCGTTCCATAATATTTAACAAAGCGACATTTCTTCTCTTACAACAATCAACACTTAAGTCTACTTCCTTCTATCCAGTAATTAATCTAAAAAAAAATTTATATACATACATATTTACTACTACTTTTATCATAAATCAAAACAAACACAATTTTCCCTCCAACACACTACTACTCAACCATGACGGTGAAATAAGAGTAGAGAGTCCTGCAGGACCAGGAGAACGTCAAGTGAATTTAAAATTTGTTATGTTTTCTTCTTGATTTATGAAGAAACTCTTTTGAGGCAATTTTTTTTTTTTTGGTTGTTTTTATTTTTGGATTCATTCTGATTCTTTCAAGGATAATCCATCATGTCAACAGAGGGGTGGTATGGATAAATCGGTTATTCTCTAATAAAATTACTCGAGTGTAAATTTATTGTTTTTTTGCGAGGGGGTTTATGGGCATTAGTTGAGGCTCAAGAGGAGAAAAAGAATTTCAAAATACATAATACAATATTTTTTTGGAGGAGGGGGAGTTGTAAGTTTTGGTTTATTCTAAAAATTGACTCTTTAGAATTACAACTTGAAAGAAAGCCCAAGCTTAGAAGTACCCCTTTGTACTACCAGTCCGTCATGTCGTACACGTCATGGTGTAATGTATAGTAGTAAGCTTGGTTTGTAAAAAGAAATATAGGACAGGATAGGTCACTACAACTCTGAGGGAACTGAAGGGTTTGGTGCTTCTGGATGGGTGGATTTCACACCAATAAGAAAAAATTGGCACTGAGCCTACGAATGTTACAAAAATCGAAACAAAGAATTTTTGTAACGGGGCAAAATTGATAACCTCAATGGGATCCAGCGAAGCCAGACATGTAACCTTTTGGGTTAGCCAGAAACAGCGTTATTGAAGTGTTATGTCTTCTGAAACAAGCGAATTTCATTAATCAGCCCACAAAGGCTGGTAGTACCCGACTACCAAGTGAACAAGCAAGTGTACAGTCCGCAGGTAGAGACTCTATATAACCGGAACTTTGTTACCCTGTTATTAACCAATTTCTATAGCACTGGCTCACAGAAATCTGGATCCTCACACGATTGAGTGGATAAATGCCATGCTTGTAGATCGTGACATTTCTTCTACCCTAGGTGTCTCCACCTTTAGTGTTAAGGCTATTAAGGGTTGCCCTCAAGGTGGAGTCTTATCCCCGTTACTCTGGTCACTAGTTGTGGATAAGCTTTTGATCTTACTATCTGAATCTGGTTTCGATGTCATCGGTTATGCAGAAGATCTTGCCATCATTGTCTCTGGGAAGTTTGACTCGACCATTACAGAGGTCATGAGAACAGTACTGCGATAAGTTCAGAGATGGTGTACCAAGGAGGGTCTGTCAATCAACCAAAATAAGGGTGCCCTGGTACCTCTCTCCAAACGCCATAAAGTGGGCCTAGGTCATATCTGCATACAGGGTACCACAGTCGAGTACTCAGACTCAGTTAAATATTTGGGAGTAAATTTAGACAAGAGACTGAACTGGAACGTTCAACTGAACTACGCCATCAGTAAACCCACTAGGGCTAGACATGGGGTCTTACATCACAAAAGATGTACTGGATGTGCAATGCGATCATTAAACCTTATGAATGCACTTATGTCACTATAGTTTGGTGGCTAAGGACTAAACAGGTTACGTCGATCCTTAAGTGCAGCAATCATTGTATTGACCACACTGCATATCTTCATATGGAAATCCGTCGCCAAAAGTGCCTTGAGACTTAAGATCTCATCCAACTGGCTCTATGCAGGAGAAGGGACCCAACGATATTTTTAACAATATGCCAAACGTTTCATTTGCCACAAATCCGATGATATGTTTGGTGGACTGCGGTTCCAAAGGAAATTCAGGCGATTATCTCGGATCGTTCTGAGTGGGACGAACTTATTCTTCGTGGAGATCCAAAACATCTAAACTAGTTTTATGGCGGGTCAAATATGGACCATGGTATAGGAGCTGGTGTTGCAGGACCCAACTCCAAGGTCTCGATTGCAATAGATAAGTGGCCCTCTGTTTTCCAGACTGAAATACATGCCATTGCGACCTGCGCTAGACTCAACCTTGAAAAAGGTCTGAAAGGCGCCAACATTAAAATCATTTCTGACAGCCATGCTGCCATCAAGGCACTCTAAACCTGGAAGTTTTCTTCCAAAATAGTAGCAGGGTGTTTTGACGTACTCCAGAGCCTGACCAGAAGAAATGAGGTCTCGCTCTGCTGGGTCCCCGGACACTGGAGTATCGAGGGGAGTGATGCTGCAGCGAGGCTGTCTGAGACGATATTCAGGGCCTAGAACCCTTCTATGGCAACTCTTGGTGGTCCACCTCCAAGTCTAGAAGAGTGGATTAAGAGAATAAACCCAGCCTATTGGGAGTCAGTCCCAGGTCTTAAACAAGCTAAACATCTCTCTGGCCATGAAGGGCTGCGGTACCACCTCCACAACCTAGGACTGTCTCAAGAGACAGAATGCCGACTCTGCTTGAAAGGCGACGAGACTTCCACACATATTCTTTGTGAATGTCCTGGCTTAGAAGAAGAACGTCAGAGAGTTTTTGAGCCCTGCTCAAATCCGGTCTTCATCAATTAAAGACCTTCTTGCCTTCATCCGGAAGGCTGACAATCTGTTCCGCTAATGGGGTACGTACACAATAGGCCTAACTTGGCCGCCGTGTTCACCATGTGCCTTGCCCTCTCTAATAATAAATATTAACCAGTTAAGCCGGCATTTTACTATATTAGGGCTACTCCTTTAACTTTTATGGATGGTATTTTATATAATTGGGATTTTAAATTCACAAAAAGACAAAAAAATACCACGACAGAATAGTCAGCAAATTTGTTGATTTCCCAAAAACGTTTCATTTCCATTTAACTATTAAAGTTCTCTAAATAAATCCCTTTGACTTGGACCATCATGTTTGCATTTGGCCATCATTATGAATTCCATCATGTTGAATGTTATACAAACAAGCATCAAAGAGACTCCAGCAATATCACAACTAATGATTCCAGGTTGTAAATTTACATTTTCTACAAAGTCACCGCCCTTTTTAAAAATATCATTTTAAGTGTCATAGATTGCAGTTATGTTGTTATAGAAATTGCATCAATGCATGAATGCATTAAAATCAGCATCCCCTTGTTTGAAAAAAAAAACAACAACACACAAATCCACTTAGGGTTATTGTTTAAAGCCTGAGGGAAGCCATTGGTAACAAAGCAAATCAATTTGGTTATGTGAAAATCAAAAGAGGGTACATATAAATTTTTTCTAGCCTAAGGACTTTTTGCTTGTTGTTGATGGGCTTTTTGAAGGAATTTAAGGGCACAAAAGGCTTTGCACTTAAATGCAAACAATTTTTAAATTGGTGATCGTTTTATACTAAATCTTTAAGTAGTAAACTATACGATGCGATAAACGTCTGTCTCTAAACTTAATTTACAAGTTTACACAAAGCCGCGATTCACTAAAAGCGAAAGCTTGCTCAGATATTCGCTTTCTCGAACCGATAATGAATCGCATGCTCGTATTAATATCGAATTGCTTTCTCGAGCCGATGACAAATCGCATTCTTGTATCGATATCGAATTGCTTTCTCTTACAAAGATCCCGCTGTTCTTTGAAGGATGGACTTCTTTCCAAAAGACGGAGGGATAGTGCATAAACTCTATGCCTTCTGTACCTGGTTTTTACACATAATATTTCAACGTTTTGAAGGAATCATGCAAAGCCTTCCAGTTTGGTTCATATTCAGCCCCGCTGAATTATTACTTGACATGTCTTTGTTGTTATTTAAGGCAATAATATTATTATTTGAAGATGGAAAGTTTCTTAGCATATCAGGGTTCCTATTCAGCGCCGCTGAATTATTATTTTGCAGGTCTCTGTGATTATGTAATGCAGTAAAATTATTATTTTGCCGTCGGAGAGATTATTAAGACGTTCAGGTTACTATTCAGCGCGGCTGAATTATGTTTAAGAATGTATGTGTTGCATTAAGTAAGTACTCGCGATTTTTCCTACTGGGCTTATTCAGCGAACCTCCTGCAACACAACTGAAATGAATTTATTTACTTTATTGGTATTCCAGTATCCCTCAAAACAACATTTTAGCAACTTCTTCTCGAACATTTTCTCCCCAAAATCATGTCAGTTACACCACTAACATATAAAATACCATACCTCTGTTTATCTCCCATTACATGTACCCCAGCAACACGTTACTATATACATTCATTCTCTCTAAAATATTCTAATTTCCACATCACCAAATATTACAGAACTTCCTAAGCCATTCAACCATTAAGGTAATTTCTTAATTATTCCCTGGTGCTCTCTAAACATAAAGATTCCCAGATTTAGTACATTATAATGCTTGCACGTGGTCAGATATGTGGCCCCGTCCCGTCGTATAAATGCGCATTGCACGTTAGTAAATATTTTACTGGACGCCCTCTCTGTCTCGCTTAACAAAGCTCGTCTGGGATTAAAGTGGAATAAAGTTAATTAGTCTATGGCAGTTAAAGTTCGCACTATGTTATTCCTGGCAATTCGTTTTATGACAACAAAATGAAATTAGGAACCAATGGTGGAGCTCGTCCAAATGGTGACTTTATTAGTTTAAGGGTGGATCGACTTTTTTTTGATAGGCGGAGTGCGTGATGGCACTGATTGTAAATTGTCAATGGTAGGTGATGGTATGTAATAGAAATGGTATTGGAGGGATGGTTAACAAATTTTATTGGAGCAATATAATACTGCAAAACAGCACCAGCACCCCTTTCCGAGTATATCGTTAAGTCCTGATACGAGCGGGTAATTTTATTCTTCGGGACCTCGTAACTTTATCCTCCGTTGAGGAATGCTCTGATGTCATTTCTGTATTCAATATGTACGCTGGTTTCAGACGGTCTACTGAAACTACAACGTCACAACTATGAACGTGCTCGCGTGCGCCTGTTCTTGCCGGTCGGAAGCAATTTCAATAGCGTTGTTGCACTTCAACTGAACTACTTGACTTTTAGCCAAAGCCTCGTGACTAACAACTAAAACCGACTAATCCAAAATCAGTTGTGCTCATGTGGTTTCATTTTGATTGCCAACTGGTTGTGCTCGTGTTTATTGTGAAACCAGTTTGAAATTTGGATCGACTCATGTGCGGAGGGTCTTACACTCTACAAAATACATATTCGTTAGTTGAAGATATCAGCCTACTAAGCAATACAGCAATAACACAAAATCGTCTAAGTATCTTTATTCGCGTGTAAACGAACGTGAACAATTACTGAGTTTCCATGCAGAGTTTACCCTGGGTTAACTCAAAGCAAGCGCCCAAGGAAACGCGGGTTAAGTAAAGTTTCGTTAACTCCAAGAAAACTCCACGAAACACGTCGGATAAAGCCGAGGTTTTTCATATGGGCTTGTTAAAGTGTAAGTGGTAAATGTCAAGTTACCCTACGCCTACGACAGGGGACTTCCCACGTTCAGTACCGTGTTTCCTATAACCGAGGTAGAGTTTTCGTTGAGTAAACAGAAAGCCTTTTCCCTCAAGTTTACTCGAAGCTGTTTCCTTGACGGTTCTGGGTGGAAGTGACAGAAAAATAATTTTACATTGCGTCGCCTTTGGTATATGTGCTGTAAAAGATACTCGATCACACACATTTGCAAAACTCGGCTTAACCGAACTTGGTTTCGTTGAGTTAACTTGGATTTAACGAAACTTTACTCAACCTCCGTTTCCATGGGCGCCTACTTTGAGAAAACCCAGGATAAACCCAGGCTGGAAGAACAGTACATGTGAACATAAGAAGATAACATTCGCTGCTAATTGTGTTGTATGTCAAACGAACTATTGCGCCACTCAAACAAAGTATTCAGACCATTTCTGAACTGATTTCGCTGCAATTTTCTAACATCGGTGTCATAAACTCTACTATAACAGAGAGTTCAGAATTGTCCTGAATACCTTGTTTAACTGTAGTTTGTTACGATCTTATTTCATATAATACTTCATGAATTCATGAACATAACTATTTAGAACAAAATCTATGAATTTTTCGCAATCTCGCAAATGCCGCATATCCATCGAGGTCATATTGACCTCGATCCGGCAGGGTTGAGATTTTGATCCGGGGTTGGACTCCGCACTCATATTCATATTTAGTCACTTTCCCACTTACATATATCGAAACAGTTGTCTCGGTCGGTCAATGTCCATATCGGCATAGCAGAGATCCTCCATCCATCCAATGGCGCTACAGCCCAAATCGAACCTTGGCCTTCTCTAGGGCTTTTCTCCAAGTTTGACGGCCCCTTGCAGCATGTCTAGAGACGTATTCCATTCGAATGACTACTGTAAAGTTATAAAAAGGGTATTTCTTTAGATCACGCAACTCCGCTGAGGCGGAAACTATCTTCATTTTTCTTTCAGCAAAGGCTTTACTATCGACTGAATTAGGTCCAAAAAAAACTTGAACCAGATTTTTTATAAGGAGCTCAGCAAAATTATTCCTTTTAGTTTTTGCATCACGACTGATCACTTTTTTTGAGATCCTTGCAAGGATCCCGCTGTTCCTTAACGCATTGGCTTCTTCCCAAAAGAAGGAGGGATAATGTAAAAACTTCTGTTGAGTACTCTAAGTTAAATTTAAAAAATTCTATGCAAATGCGATCTATTCCGGGTTTTTACACATAATATTTGTAAGTTTTGAAGAAATCGTGCAAAGCTTTTCAATTTGGTTCCTATTCAGCACCGCTGAATTATAACTTGGCACGTCTGTGTGGTTATGTAATGCAGTAAAATTATTATTTGCCGACGGAAAGTTTTTTAGCATGTCGGGATTCCTATTCAGCGCCGCTGAATTATTACTTGGCAAGTATATATGGTTTTGTAACGCAGTAAAATGATTATTTTGCACCCGAAAAGTTTCTTAACATGTCAGAGATCCTATTCAGCGCCGCTGAATTATGATTGAGTATGTCTGTGTTGCTCTGTAACGAAATAAGATTATCATTTTCCCACGAAGAGCTTCTCAGTACATTGGAATTACTATTAAGCATTGCTGAATTCCCTGTTTGAAGGTGTATAGAAGAACTCCTCTAGTCCTTTTTTGCTTAGAAATATCGCGTAAGCTCTTAGTGATTGTAAAAATACATTAGATCTGCCATGCCTTAGTTTGTCTCAGTCTTGGAGTAACCAAAACTTCACCAAGACAAGACATTCTTGATTCCGGCATGGCAGTCATGCTTCCAATAAAACTTAACTAGGATATACCACAACCAACTATGCAGTTTGTCTATACATATCTAATATCCATTTGCCTTTATATTTTACATGTATAAAAGGCAAATAATATATAATTTCACCTTACAAAAATCGTTGATAACGATTTGCATATTATTTCATAATCGAGAGAAGAAAAAAATATATCTTTGAACATTTCCTTTATGCCATAGAAGGGAAAATGATTCCTTTTTGCAGGGAAATTTTTTGAATTTTCTATGAACCCATGAATACCGACATCTAAGGAAATTCATTCTGAAATAAATTGGGCTATTCATGATTTTGAATATTTCATATGTTTTTCTATTGGAATGGAAAATTTCTATCATATTGATGATGGTCTCCTTTTATTTGGGGGACGATTGGTTATTATCATATTCAAATGTAGAAAATTCAAATATGTATGGAATATACATATGTATTTCTGTGTAATGTGCATAGAACTATCTAAAAAAAATTATAGATTGTTTTTATAGTTTTTAAAATTACCCAAAAGAAAATTGGAAGATGTTAATGAAAAGCTTAGATTTCTTTATATTTTGATAAAGCACAAAAATTTCAATTCAATTTATTCCAAAATTTTAAGCTATTCATCCAAGAATAACACGAAAAATAATCTCAGACATTGCGAAGGACTTAAATTTTATCCTTATTGAAAGCATTGATCCAGTTTTTCCCTCATTGTTTTTTGCTATAGGCGTAAAATACTGAAACACGACAAACGATTGTGAAATGCAAATAATTTGTTATGGCGGCTTAAGTGTGGGCTTACAAGATTAAAATATGGTAATTGACTGTAGTTTTTAGTTGGTTGGAGATTAGCAAAATATTTTAACACGCCAATTACCATGATAACGAGTTTGTAGAACAACAGAAAGGGGATTGTCATTATTTTTCGTGAAACAAAAGCTTGCGTTAAAAATTTATGAAAGGGCAAAGATCAAAGGGAAGACAGTGGATGATTAAGAAAGTAGAACACGAATTTTTCTTTCTAGTGTTTGGGGACACAAAAGACCTGTTACGATAGAGGACTATAAATACCGCCACCTCCATCGCCACCGCAATCGCCACCGCAATCGCCACCGCCAACGACACCGCCATCGCAAACGCCACCGCTACCACCACCGCCGCGGTGATGGCCAAGGCAACGGCATTACTGTAGTCCTCGGTGACAACAGAAACATTGGGAGGTACCATTTCAGACCCTGTGGTCTGAGCGTCACACGACGAACACTACCCTTGTGGCTGCTTCTTTTAAGGATCTTTATCCTTAAGAATTAGCCTATGTAGTGTGGGAGAATCGATAGGCGATTTTCCCTTTAAGACTAATTAATTTAGCCATGGAAGCGGTGTACACTATCATGACCAAGTGAAGGGTGTTGTCATTTACCCGCCTCTGAACCACTTTCCACTTGTCAGCGGGAACCGGGTTTTGTGCAGCGATAGTAGCTAGCACTTTCTCGTTGACTTGAGGCTGAGGGAAATTATCCTCTTCCACCAGAGTAACATCAAGAGCACTCTTGCTCTTAATGAAGGAGGCGTTCTCCTCACCCATTTTTCTGTGTCAGGGTTTGAGCAAACAAACAGCAGCCAGCCTCTTCTTGAGAACCTCGAAAGACGGCTTGACTTCATCGCCCGCTTATTCAATTACGACATCAATGATCGCCTCTTGCAACTGTGCCATTTGCTCAGGTATCAGGGAGTTGTTGACCATGTCTTTCGAGATGAGGCTAAGTTTAACACTGCTTACCACCAGGCTAAAGGTAGGGCGAGTGGGCCTCTCGGCCGTCTTGGTCCTCTTCCGTTCCGGACTTTCCGGAGTTTCCTCCTCTGAGCGAACTCTCTTCAGCTCAGTTTTTTTGGAGGCTTTTATTAAAGCTTTTTCCAGGGCCCTGGAGAGGCCTTTTGCCAGTGCTTCTTGGAAGCATTTTCTCTGGCGGTTGGAGAGTTTGTCAAACCTGGGTTTGTCAAACTCCATCTTGTCCAAGTCTCGGGCCATGATGGTAGCTCCGGAAACTACAGAACACACACTGAATGAGTCTGCACTTCAGACGGACTCTGCGCCTAAAGACTCATCTTCAGTGACTGATGACTCATCTGTAGAACCAGTATACTCAATGGCTCCACCGGTCGAGGTAGTTGGTTTTAAACTTGCGTGCCTAATGGCTCCGCTCGTTAAAGCAATTGATTCACAGCTTGCGTGTCCAATGGCTCCGCTAGTTGAGGCAATTGCTATCTCTTGTGTCCCTAAGGAGACGTGGCCATCGTCACAATTGACGAGGATTATGTTTTCGGAGCTGCATCGAGCTCATTATTTTTGTTGTTGTATGTTTCCATGAATGGTTCCACGGTTATTCGGGAAAATAAGTCACCCACAGGAAGCCCGTATACTATGGAAAGCTAATTGAAACTGGAGGACGCCAGGTATCCAGAGTTCGGAGAGACCAAGCACCTCCTTGACCACGAATCTATCAGCATATCCTGTTTCACCTTAGATTGGGGTGATTTTTTAAAGAGTGTTCTTCTCTCCGCCCGACTACCATTAGCCCGCATTCCTGGTAGAGACATGACCATGCCAAAAGTTGTGTTTCCAGTCGCCCCACGGGGAGGGTGTAGTCGAACTTCCTGCAGTGTAGCACAGTTCTGGCACTGAACACAAAGCAGCGTGTTAGTCCCCCGGTATAACTGTTACTGAATATTTTGATTTCCATCGCTACCGCTTTTCGCTTCGTTAGATACAGTCTAAGCCTTTAAATTAAAAATTCCCTAAAAGTATGCAAAAGTGATATGATTGATTTTCTTAAGAAAATTGATCCTTAAAGTCTGCAAAAAATAATTGGCGCACAGAGAAGCAAGGTATGAACAGAAAATAACCGGACCACAGAGGCGCTACGTCCTTAAGAGATTAGATAATGAATGAACCTGTAATACCGAATAGAAACGTAACTTAAATAAAATATTTTTAAGTTATTTTAATTCCACTCGCATGACTAAAACATTTTTCCATTAACAAAACTCCATTACAACACCATCAGCCCAATAAATATCTACAACCCAAACCAAAATCAACATTTTCATTTCATCAAACTATCCCTTAGCAATTTCCTGATAAGCTTCTCTTCCTTTCATAAAATAGTTTGAACGAAAAACTAGATATGGATCACATTTCAATAAAAAAAAAAAAACTTTAAGTAAACAGGAAAGGAAAACCCATGAATTTCCAGATGCCAAAACATTCATAAACTTCCCTTTTCCTATCTCTTTTCTAAACTTATAGAAAAGGACATTCACTACCACCAAAAATAGCATCTAGCAAGCAACCTCCACTCTCTCTCCAGGCAACCCCCATCTAACCGCCCAGAGACGACGGTGTATCTGCGCTAGCATAGTAAGCAAGAAGGGCTGGCTGCTGCTGGCTGCCATTGCCATTAACCCAACACCCAATAAACTGTCTGCGGAAGGTTGTCAAAGTGCCTTAGTGCCTCATTTCTTGTTAGTTTTCATGAGGTTCGAGAAGTTGCCTCGCCCGGTTGCAGTTGGTATAGATAAAGCTATAAAATTAAATGAGTCCTCGGCATCTAATGGCCCAAGTGGGCCCTTAAGATTCCTTCACATTGATAAGTCGCCTCCGTCTCGAACCAGCAGCAGCGCTGTGATTCACTTTGAATTTCACCAGCACACCCTTGTGCCCTATATTTTCGCAAACAATTTAGATTTGCAACAGCTGATTACAAAGGCAAAAACTTAACTGGTTTGATTGCCCCTTTAACAGTGTTAGGTACAAGGGGTGGTAAGGGCGGGGTAGGGTTTTTTAGGATATCCGATGACAGCCATCATTATCGTTTGCAATGTTGTTGTTGCCGTTGATTATATCCTTCACAATCTTCCTGCGTTTTTAGTCTCCTTTTTTTGTTACTTCCAGTTGGAATCCAAGTTTTTGCACAACATAAAAGCGTTGCGATTAAAATTTTTAATAAAATTTATTTTAAATTAAATGAAGACAACAAAAAATTAATTTTTTAATCTTTGCTCCTTGGTCCTTTCTGGATCCTTAATTTAAGTTTAGTCGAAAGCGTAAGGATCTTTATAAATTATTCGCTGGAGTGGAATTTATTAAATTCTCGCAAAAATAAAGCTTTCTTCATAAAAAAATTTGAATTTTTTAAATATATTTTAGCTGAACACCAACAGAGTTAGTTGATGAAACACACAACAATTACAAAAAACATACAGTGGGACCCGGTACGCCTCGCTGCACCCACAAGCCAATAGTAGCCAATAAAAACCATATTTTACTTTACTTTATGCTCCTTTAATCCCTCATGATACATAGGGCGAAGAAAACCATCCATTGACTTGGTATTTTTCGAGATACGAGTATGAGTTTTACACAGATGAAGTGCCTCAAAGAACGGTTACATCGGTCTACCGACGGCCGCCATGGATCTAACAGTATATTGAGTATACTACATTGCTTATGGTATTCTACTTATCATACCCTTTCATTTGATACCCATATCGAGGGGTGGTGAAGAAAGTGGTAATCCATCCTCTTGAGACGGCCGCCATGGATCTAACGGTATATTGAGTATACTATACTGCTTATTGTATTTCAGTTTAGTTTCAATAGCGTCATGGCCTACCTACCACTGGGGCGATAATAAATCAGTTGCTGAACACCGGGAACATTTGAAAAAACTGTTGCAGCTCTTCAGAGAATATGGTATCACCATTAATCCAAGTAAGAGCAACTTTGAGTCTTCATCAGTGAGTTTCCTGGGGAACCTAATATCAAAAGAGGGAACCAGGCTAAGGTGGAAGATATTAACGATTTCAATAAGCCAGCTACCATATGTGAGCTCCGCAGATTTCTTCTGGGTATGGTTAACTTTTATAGACGATGTATACCCAAAGCAGCGACAATCCAACCACCACTTCACCCTTGTTGTATTGGCAACAAAAATAACGATGGAACACCAATACAATGGACAACGGATCTCATTACCGCTTTTGAACAGTGCAAACAAGCATTAGCAAAGCGACTATTTTGTAACGTTTCCATAAGAAAGGTTCGTCCATACATACCAGCACCGTAATGCCAAAAAGTTTTTAATACAATGCACTACTTGTCACATCCTGGGGCAAAAAGGACAACCAAGCTACTGACGATCTGGCCAAGTATCAGAAAAGACAGCCGCAATTGATCGAGAGCTTGTATCAACTGTCAAAAAAGCAAAATCGATCGGCCCACGAAAACCCCAATCGCTGATTTTCTAGCCATACAAGAGGCTGTTCTGCAAAACAACCAACAAGGCAATAGGAATCGGACTGTCAACACTCTAGATAGCTCTAGAACTACCTCTGAATGTCGCAGATCTCTTAACGAGAGGGCTCAACAGTTCAGGGCCTTCCTCGTAAGGGTTCCCGGTCACCGAAATGTAAAGGGAAATTGTAAAACTGACAAGACCTCTCAGTTATAGTGGGAGTGCTGACCGGACACTGTCTTATAGGACGCATGCGACCCGCTTAGGTGTTGAACAAGTGGGTTTTAGACCACATCGAGGTCGAATTGATCAAATATTCGCTCTCCATCAGCTAATGGAAGAAAGAATTCGTTGCGGCATACGAACTGTCGGCGTTTTCGTCGATTTCAAATGCGCTTTCGATTGCATCGATTGGGATGACTTGTGGAGTGCCGGACACTTGCCATTGAAAATGATCCAACTTCTCCGTAATACGATGGCTCAACTCGCAGCTCTCGTTGTGATCGAGGCGATTATGCGTAAAGCATTCATTCGTTGAACGATTCGGAGTTCGATACAACGGCAACAACTTCGTAATCGACTAAGTGTTCGCTGACGACAGCGCCGTCTTCATCGACGCGGATGCCGAAGCAACGGAGGACACCGCATCGCCCAGTCATACGGGTTAAAAATCAATAGGGAAAAGACCACTGTGCTCACAACGGACGGATCGAAAGCGTGTTCACTAGGGTGGAGTGAAAAAACTGTTTTTTTTACAACGGCTAGGGCATACCTGCAGAAAGTTGTCATTTTAGCTTACAAATGAAGACAAAAAATATTATTCACCTCATTGCATGTTAAGAGGTGCCCCAGATGGTATAAAGATTTAAAAAAAATTACAAAATCAGCCTTTTGCCCACCTCGAAGATTGGTTTTTTTTATTTATGTTGTAGTCAAAATAAACATTACAATTCTTAATTTTGGCTCTTTTTAAACACAAACAAAACTATAACGCAAGTTTTAGAACAAAACTTATCATGCAAACTACAAACAAGATATTTTTTATCATTTTTACAAATTTTAAGAAAACCTCATATTTATGTATAAATGTGGCACTATATGTTTATAACTTTCATATTTGACCCTAAGATTTTAGATAATTTAGATTCCCGCACTCCCGCATTCCCGCACTCCCGCATTCCCGCATTCCCGCATTCCCGCACTCCCGCACTCCCGCATTCCCGCATTCCCGCATTTCCGCACTCCCGCATTCCCGCACTCCCGCATTCCCGCATTCCCGCACTCCCGCATTCCCGCATTCCCGCACTCCCGCATTCCCGCATTCCCGCACTCCCGCACTCCCGTATTCCCGCACTCCCGCATTCCCGCATTGCCCCACTCCCGCATTCCCGCATTCCCGCACTCCCGCATTCCCGCACTCCCGCATTCCCGCACTCCCGCACTCCCGCATTCCCGCATTCCCGCATTCCCGCACTCCCGCATTCCCGCACTCCCGCATTCCCGCATTCCCGCACTCCCGCACTCCCGCATTCCCGCACTCCCGCATTCCCGCATTCCCGCACTCCCGCATTCCCGCACTCCCGCATTCCCGCACTCCCGCATTCCCGCATTCCCGCACTCCCGCACTCCCGCACTCCCGCATTCCCGCACTCCCGCATTCCCGCACTCCCGCATTCCCGCATTCCCGCACTCCCCCATTCCCGCACTCCCGCATTCCCGCATTCCCGCACTCCCGCACTCCCGCATTCCCGCACTCCCGCATTCCCGCATTCCCGCACTCCCGCATTCCCGCACTCCCGCATTCCCGCACTCCCGCATTCCCGCACTCCCGCATTCCCGCATTCCCGCACTCCCGCATTCCCGCACTCCCGCATTCCCGCATTCCCGCACTCCCGCATTCCCGCATTCCCGCATTGCCGCACTCCCGCATTCCCGCATTCCCGCACTCCCGCATTCCCGCACTCCCGCATTCCCGCATTCCCGCACTCCCGTACTCCCGCATTCCCGCATTCCCGCATTCCCGCATTCCCGCACTCCCGCACTCCCGCATTCCCGCATTCCCGCACTCCCGCATCCCCGCACTCCCGCATTCCCGCACTCCCGCATTCCCGCACTCCCGCATTCCCGCATTCCCGCACTCCCGCATTCCCGCACTCCCGCATTCCCGCATTCCCGCACTCCCGCATTCCCGCACTCCCGCATTCCCGCACTCCCGCATTCCCGCACTCCCGCATTCCCGCATTCCCGCACTCCCGCATTCCCGCACTCCCGCATTCCCGCATTCCCGCACTCCCGCACTCCCGCATTCCCGCATTCCCGCACTCCCGCATTCCCGCACTCCCGCATTCCCGCATTCCCGCACTCCCGCACTCCCGCATTCCCGCACTCCCGCACTCCCGCATTCCCGCATTCCCGCATTCCCGCACTCCCGCATTCCCGCACTCCCGCACTCCCGCACTCCCGCATTCCCGCACTCCCGCATTCCCGCATTCCCGCATTCCCGCATTCCCGCACTCCCGCATTCCCGCACTCCCGCACTCCCGCATTCCCGCACTCCCGCATTCCCGCATTCCCGCACTCCCCCATTCCCGCACTCCCGCATTCCCGCATTCCCGCACTCCCGCACTCCCGCATTCCCGCACTCCCGCATTCCCGCATTCCCGCATTCCCGCATTCCCGCACTCCCGCATTCCCGCACTCCCGCATTCCCGCATTCCCGCACTCCCGCATTCCCGCACTCCCGCATTCCCGCATTCCCGCACTCCCGCACTCCCGCATTCCCGCATTCCCGCACTCCCGCATTCCCGCACTCCCGCATTCCCGCATTCCCGCACTCCCGCACTCCCGCATTCCCGCACTCCCGCACTCCCGCATTCCCGCATTCCCGCATTCCCGCACTCCCGCATTCCCGCACTCCCGCACTCCCGCACTCCCGCATTCCCGCACTTCCGCATTCCCGCACTCCCGCATTCCCGCATTCCCGCATTCCCGCATTCCCGCACTCCCGCATTCCCGCATTCCCGCACTCCCGCATTCCCGCACTCCCGCATTCCCGCATTCCCGCACTCCCGCATTCCCGCACTCCCGCATTCCCGCATTCCCGCACTCCCGCACTCCCGCATTCCCGCACTCCCGCATTCCCGCATTCCCGCACTCCCGCATTCCCGCACTCCCGCATTCCCGCACTCCCGCATTCCCGCATTCCCGCACTCCCGCATTCCCGCATTCCCGCACTCCCGCATTCCCGCATTCCCGCATTCCCGCACTCCCGCATTCCCGCATTCCCGCATTGCCGCACTCCCGCATTCCCGCATTCCCGCACTCCCGCATTCCCGCACTCCCGCATTCCCGCATTCCCGCACTCCCGTACTCCCGCATTCCCGCATTCCCGCATTCCCGCACTCCCGCACTCCCGCATTCCCGCATTCCCGCACTCCCGCATTCCCGCACTCCCGCATCCCCGCACTCCCGCATTCCCGCACTCCCGCATTCCCGCACTCCCGCATTCCCGCACTCCCGCATTCCCGCACTCCCGCATTCCCGCACTCCCGCATTCCCGCACTCCCGCATTCCCGCATTCCCGCACTCCCGCATTCCCGCATTCCCGCACTCCCGCACTCCCGCATTCCCGCATTCCCGCACTCCCGCATTCCCGCATTCCCGCATTCCCGCACTCCCGCACTCCCGCACTCCCGCATTCCCGCACTCCCGCATTCCCGCATTCCCGCACTCCCGTATTCCCGCATTCCCGCACTCCCGCATTCCCGCATTCCCGCACTCCCGCACTCCCGCATTCCCGCATTCCCGCATTCCCGCACTCCCGTTCTCCCGCATTCCCGCATTCCCGCATTCCCGCATTCCCGCACTCCCGCATTCCCGCACTCCCGCACTCCCGCATTCCCGCATTCCCGCACTCCCGCATTCCCGCACTCCCGCATTCCCGGGAATGCGGGAATGCGGGAGTGCGGGAGTGCGGGAATGCGGGAGTGCGGGAATGCGGGAATGCGGGAGTACGGGAGTGCGGGAATGCGGGAATGCGGGAATGCGGGAGTGCGGGAGTGCGGGAATGCGGGAGTGCGGCAATGCGGGAATGCGGGAATGCGGGAATGCGGGAATGCGGGAGTGCGGGAATGCGGGAATGCGGGAGTGCGGGAATGCGGGAGTGCGGGAATGCGGGAATGCGGGAGTGCGGGAATGCGGGAGTGCGGGAATGCGGGAGTGCGGGAATGCGGGAATGCGGGAATGCGGGAATGCGGGAGTGCGGTAGTGCGGGAATGCGGGAATGCGGGAGTGCGGGAATGCGGGAATGCGGGAGTGCGGCAATGCGGGAATGCGGGAATGCGGGAGTGCGGGAATGCGGGAATGCGGGAGTGCGGGAATGCGGGAGTGTGGGAATGCGGGAGTGCGGGAATGCGGGAGTGCGGGAATGCGGGAGTGCGGGAATGCGGGAGTGCGGGAGTGCGGGAATGCGGGAGTGCGGGAATGCGAGAATGCGGGAATTCGGGAATGCGGGAATGCGGGAATGCGGGAGTGCGGGAATGCGGGAATGCGGGAGTGCGGGAATGCGGGAGTGCGGGAATGCGGGAATGCGGGAATGCGGGAGTGCGGCAATGCGGGAATGCGGGAATGCGGGAGTGCGGGAATGCGGGAGTGCGGGAATGCGGGAGTGCGGGAATGCGGGAATGCGGGAGTGCGGGAATGCGGGAGTGCGGGAATGCGGGAGTGCGGGAATGCGGGAGTGCGGGAATGCGGGAGTGCGGTAGTGCGGGAATGCGGGAATGCGGGAGTGCGGGAATGCGGGAATGCGGGAGTGCGGCAATGCGGGAATGCGGGAATGCGGGAGTGCGGGAATGCGGGAATGCGGGAGTGCGGGAATGCGGGAGTGTGGGAATGCGGGAGTGCGGGAATGCGGGAGTGCGGGAATGCGGGAGTGCGGGAATGCGGGAGTGCGGGAGTGCGGGAATGCGGGAGTGCGGGAATGCGAGAATGCGGGAATGCGGGAATGCGGGAATGCGGGAATGCGGGAGTGCGGGAATGCGGGAATGCGGGAGTGCGGGAATGCGGGAGTGCGGGAATGCGGGAATGCGGGAGTGCGGCAATGCGGGAATGCGGGAATGCGGGAGTGCGGGAATGCGGGAGTGCGGGAATGCGGGAGTGCGGGAATGCGGGAATGCGGGAGTGCGGGAATGCGGGAGTGCGGGAATGCGGGAGTGCGGAAATGCGGGAGTGCGGGAATGCGGGAGTGCGGAAATGCGGGAATGCGGGAATGCGGGAGTGCGGGAGTGCGGGAATGCGGGAATGCGGGAATGCGGGAGTGCGGGAATGCGGGAGTGCGGGAATCTAAATTATCTAAAATCTTAGGGTCAAATATGAAAGATATAAACATATAGTGCCCCATTTATACATAAATATGAGGTTTTCTTAAAATTTGTAAAAATGATAAAAAATATCTTGTTTGTAGTTTGCATGATAAGTTTTGTTCTAAAACCTGCGTTATAGTTTTGTTTGTGTTTAAAAAGAGCCAAAATTAGGAATTGTAATGTTTATTTTGACTACAACATAAATAAAAAAAACCAATCTTCGAGGTGGGCAAAAGGCTGATTTTGTAATTTTTTTTAAATCTTTATACCATCTGGGGCACCTCTTAACATGCAATGAGGTGAATAATATTTTTTGTCTTCATTTGTAAGCTAAAATGACAACTTTCTGCAGGTATGCCCTAGCCGTTGTAAAAAAAACAGTTTTTTCACTCCACCCTAGTGTTCACCTCGATGGAACCTAAATCGAACTAGTTCCCATGTTCAACTATTTGGGATCATTGGTTGAGGAAAGGTTAGTGGTATCGACGGCCGACGTTCACAGCCGCATCGACCAGTCAACAGCAACCTTCGCCTCGCTCAAGTGGTGCATATGGAAACGAACAAATATTGCCATCAAAACGAAAGTACGCCTTTACCGAACGTTGATCCTTCTGATTCTTCTTTATGGATGGGAAACGTGGGCACTGCTCAAACCGGATGTCAACAATCTCGATCGCAGTCTTCCAAATACGATGCGTGAGGCAGATTCTTGGTGTCGCCCTCCGCGTTCGCCTTCGAAATGAGACAGTTAGACATAAATGCGATCACTGATCGAAGAAGAAATGCAAAACCGTCGACTACGGTGGCTTGGACATATTTGCCGAATGGATGATAACCGCTTGCCACGTAAACTTCTCTGGCGAGACCATCCCGCACACTGGAGTAGGAATCAAGGACGAAGTTACCGACACTCGAAATGTTACCGAAATCCGGCAAGAATGGAAACGAGTCGTGAATCGAGTTCGAGACCCAGTGGCAGCGATAGCAGCATTTCCGTTGCGGGGACTTCTCGCTCGGACCGCCAGCTAACGGATCAAAGAAGAATACTCACGGTGGTGATAAAGGCGCACTCTCTGTGTCAGCTAATCGGCGTTCTCTGGGGTTTTTTTTCGGGTAAGTAAGCTTCATAGTTTTGTGCAATGTTACTATTTTAACATCAAAAACTTCAGGGTTTTAGACCCTTACATTGTACATCAGAGATTTAAAGAAAACACAGCAACCCTCTTCAATCATACAAATTACTACTTAGCCAAACAAACAACTAACCTCGATTCCTTTTTAATCATTTTTTTAACAGAAACAACAACAAAAACAGCAAAAAACAAAACAAACAACCAATAACAAAAAAATAGGCAAAAACTATTAAATTTCTAAAACTGGCGCCGATTTCCCACCAGAATGCCTACGAAAACTTCCCAAAATAGTCTCATAAATCTCTGATATCCTTGCTATCCAGGACTACACACACGCTGCCATACATCGCCCAACATACATATACACAAAACCCGAATGCAAACGAACGAAATAGAGCACGATATTATTTTTCTCATAATTTATTGTGCCTCGTATCCAGGGCGTTTTTGGGTTTTCTAGAGAGGATGAAAAAAAAATACATATCCTTGAAATTTATTGTTTTATGACAAAAAGGATAAAATTTATTTGAAAAAATCCTCTCGAATGGGGTGCAAGATGGGTGAATAGACTGGGCAGAGGGTAGTTTTCTGCATCGAAATTGGGTGGAAAATCGTCGTTAACCAATTTAAAAAGTTTTGTCGTGAGTTTTGTAAAAATTGAATATTTTTTCCGCGGGAATTGTGAAGTGATGTAAAATGTTTTTAGTGAATTTCTTTGTTACAAAAAAAAATTATGATAAAATTATTTAATATTTAAAACCCGTCCTTTATTTTTTTCACAGTAGAAATACACAATTTTTCAATTTGGGAGCGCCGTAGCTTGATAGCATCATTTTCAGCCTCAGCAATAATCGAATTTCACACCTTAAAAAAAATAAAATAACGATCCTGGGACAATTTTAAAATTGCCCCAATTTTTTCCCATTCGCGGTGTCCTGCAGAAAATTGTAATAATTTATTTAATTCAATTTAAATTTTATTGGCGATAATATTACTTTGTAATTGCGTTTCGCTCTCTGGTGCCTACCTGCAGAGGTGAAAAATGAATTATTTAAACTTTTATCGGTGTTATTTTTTTTTCGGCGGGGGTTTTACGATATCATGCACTTGTATGTATAGAGAATAGTAGGTGATGGAGAGATATAGTAGTAAAGGTTCAGCAAAATATAATGTAAGGTGCATTTAAATGAAATTTTTTTTCGGTGAAATTATTGCTGATGCTCCTCCTTTGAGTGGGAAATACTATTTATATTATCACAAAGTAGTGCAATTTAAATAATTAAACAAAGGGTGTGTGCTTAACTGGAGCAATTATATGTGATGTAATTATTGTAAAATGGTTTCAGTTTAAATCAATTTAAATAAATACTGTATTTTGGTCTAAAATGAATTAACCAAGGTGGCCAAGTTATAAGGATTAAGTAAATTTAATTTTCTAACAGAATTTTTGAAAGTAGTAGGGCTATGGGGGTTCCTATTTCCAGTATAGAGCAATCGAGCTTTTTGGTTTGGGTCTTGGAGGGAAGCTTTTGTACTTTGTATAGGGCAAGCGAGCTTTTGGTTTAAGTCTTAGGCGGCAGCTTATGTATTTTGTGTCATGGGTTGAAGGGATATTCACCACCAGTGTGAATTGGAACCTGATTCATATTCTGCCACTAGATCGCGTTTAAGATCCCCTTCAACCCAAGATATAAACTGAAAAGCTTGCCCCAAAACACAAACGAAAAGCTTGATTGCCCAGTATTTTGAAAGAGATGGCTTAGGGCCCCCATAGTCTTACTACTCTCTAGAATATGAAAAGGGTTAGTTTTGGTAGATCATCTAAAAAAATAAAACACCGCCAAAATTCTGTCAGCACTAACATGAACCTTTAGAAGTTCAATTATAAATAGAACAATTTCGCTATGGAACAATCTCCCACAATCAGTTTTTCCGACCTCGTGGAACGTCCAAGGTTTATCGGCATTAACAGATAAAATTTCGCCCTGTTTAAGGAATCCGAAGCATTGATACGCTTGTTTGGCGACTTGAAATATGTGATTATTCCATTGCATATCATTGGATAGAGCCACGTCCAGGATGTTTAGAGATGTGTCAGCTGCTAGATTATCATCACCCACTGAAATAAAGGAAAGGTCGGTACAGATTTTGGTGGAGATAAGACAGCTATTTGTTTATGTTGCGTTGAATTCGACCTGGCTCTTGCGGCCCCAGTAAAGAATGAGTTTGATGTTCGTGTTAAGAGTGCTGGACATGTGTCACGGTCTAAGGTCTGGCACTTGCTTGTTGGCGTAAGAGTAACGCAGAGTACCGCCATTGGCGAAATTGTGGAAATGGAGTGTGGGTTGGATTCGACGCCATCCAATACTACCTTCATTGAACGGCCGCAAAGAAAGCTCCAATTCGTTAGAGCTGCGTCGATACCAATAGCTTGCAGTTTTAACATGAGAGCGTGATGCCATACTCTGTCGAAAGCCTTGGAAATATCTAGAGCAACCAGACCAGACTCAAGCTATGGATATTTCGTTGTAGATGCTCGGTCAAACACACAAGAAAGTCGCCAGTAGACCTTTTGCCCTGCTACGCCTCTGACACCAGTCGCCGCAGCTGTCCTCACCACTATCACTCTACCACAAAAAGCTATGAGCTCACTGTCATTGACCTGGTACCCGATGTGCCGTGGTTTGGAAGTAGTACCCGGGCAATAACACGCCTTGGGGCCGCCTGCTCGACGGATGGGAGGCTCATGATCACCCAGGGGAGAGATCTTGACGGCAATTACAAACCTGGATCTAAAATCACATGCACCTTACACATCTGCACCTTCGACCACCGAAAAAACCTTGTCTCCGGGTTGGCCCAGTCCCGGTGGTCAGCGAGGAGCACCTCGGAGAGAAACCACATTATCTACAACAAAAATTCAGGAAGATAAGGAGAGAGGAACTGCTCTCACCGCTGCTGCGCTATACTAATCACGCATTAGCCTTGCATCCTATATATACTTGGGGCCTGGGGACATCAATATTCAATACGTAAAAAACCGCCCTGGTACCACGACGCTTTCCCGAGTATGGACCGCCGCACGAACACGGACTTTCAAAGTGACAACTGCCGACTTTCCATGGAGGGATAGGCCTGCCGTTACAAAGCTACTGGCTTCATAAGTAAGGAACTAGCTGTCTTTGCGCATATCCTTAGGCGCGTACTTGGTACTCCAATACCCACATCTTTTCGTCGGTTCCTTTTAATTCAAGCTTGATTTTCCATGAAACCGCATTAATTCAACCCCAATTCAATATAAAGGATACAAGTAAACCAAAAACCCCAAAAAATCAAACTATTTCCTCGCATCTCACCATTGCTACAGACACCAAACCTAAAAACAAATCAATACATTTCGGAGCATAGGACTGCAACCCTCTTATCGATCTGC
The DNA here is from genome assembly GCA_949987705.1 of Thereva unica. Classification (NCBI taxonomy): domain Eukaryota; kingdom Metazoa; phylum Arthropoda; class Insecta; order Diptera; family Therevidae; genus Thereva; species Thereva unica. The sequence goes on along the minus strand of OX465284.1, from coordinate 6,407,206 downwards.
AGCAGCAGTTTTAAGTGCAGACTAGTGTTTCCCAAAAAAAGCTTTTTCCCACCTCCTCGTAATCTCCAGGATCCTTGAAGGAGGCTATTCCACCGGGTGTACGCCACCAAAGAGGATGCCAAAGCTAAGCGAGTAGAACTGGGCACCCACTTTGCCAGGGATAAAATATTCTAGAGATCAAAGAGTCCCAATTGCTGTTTCAGCACTGGAAGTGGAAAATGCAATTTAGCGCAAGGATTGATTGATTTCGAAAAAGATGAAAAGGACGAAGCTGAAAGCCAACGATTAGATTAAAAGCTGCCGACAATATGTTTCTGTATGATTGAATTTCTCTTTTTCATATTTCCTTCTTTTTTTGAGAGAGAGATATCACTGAAGGTGAAATTTAAGGCTTTAATTAAAACAAGGTGCTTGGGACAGAGGGTGGGGTGTCATGTAGTAGTTAAAGTGTTGTACCTTTAGTCATACTATATGGAAATCACCTGCTGCAGCTACCATTACGTTTTAAGAGCGCTATAAATAATTAAGCAATTTACTGCATAATACATAATGAGAAATTACTGCAATATGTGCAGCACAGGTATCATGCAGGTATATGTGCTATAAATTTAACACGTGGGGATTTATATTTTTGGGAGAAGCTGTGATGTGAAAGTTTTGCATGTCGCATGAAATGAAAGCAGTTCCTTCTATCTCTGTTTCTCTCTCTTAGTTGTCCTGCAGCTCCATATATCCTTTCATTTCCCTTCCAAAATTAACTTCAACTTAAAGCAAATTGATTTTAATTAAAAAAAAAAAAAAAAAAAATTTAACGTACAGTGACCAACAAAATAAATCATCGATCCTGTTCCTATTCGAGTAACTCCATGCTGCTCTCATCTCTGGTGAATATCCTTGAAGCTGCGCCGAAATACAAAATACAATACATCCCTTAGACATGATTGCATGGAGCAAGGATTGACATGAATTTTAAACGAAATTGCGTCCTTGCTGCATGATGCGGAACTACTCTACTCCCTTTAAGCCTGCCCCGATGTTCGCATAGAGCGTGGCTTGTGTTTTCGGATTTGTGTAGGGATTCTCATGAACAGCGTCTGGGTTGAGCCTATTTGAGAGTCGCTAGCTATAGGGGATGTTGGGCATAATGAACAATGGGATCCAGGATTTTAGGGTTAATGGTAGCGAATTTGATTTTCTTAATTGTTTTAGTTTTGATAGGATTCAAGTGTAGTTTAGCTGGATTTTATCCGGGATTTGTATATAGTTTGGATTTTGAAGGGTTGTGTGATTTTGCAGGAATACTGCCTCTTATTGAGGCAAAAATCTATAAAATAGCTAGGGCTGTTCAAAATTTTAAACAATAACCATTATGAGTTTAAAAAATCTACTAGAGACTGGAGTTAAGGTTCCTAACTACATACCAATCCAGAGGTTTGAGGCTGAAATCCAGTAAACGAGTTAACACAATCATCGATTAAGTCTATTCGCTCACCAAAGTTAGCGTTCTGTCCCGATACTATTGGATGGCAGGCGGTGGAGTGAAACTGGATTTTTGTCATTCGTTATTCTTTCATTCTGTATACTTTAAATCGTCGCCAAAAACCGGCACGAATGGAAACAAATCGTGAACAGAATGCGACCTTTGAAAACTTGAGGTCTCAGTACATTTTCCATCGCGTAAGGGACAAATGTACCGTCCGGCTCAGTTCTAGTTTGGAGTTTGAGTAGGGTAGGATACCAAGGGCGATGTTGGGGAGAGGGGAGGTAGAAGACTAACGTTCCTGTCATTGTCCATCTTTTCCAAGCTAGTTGTTAGTTGGCCTTCTTCTTTTTCTCGTTTTACAGAGGTATTGTGTCCAAAAGTACCGCGTTCATTGCTTTGCCTATTGTACTGCACCCTATACCTCATATTCATAGACCAAACTGCTAGAAATGATGAACGAATTTCGGCGTAGATATGATAGCAATAACCGCGCTGGTGTCGAAAGCTTTATATTTTTAAACGCGAGTATCATTTTACCAACGTGGTCCCCCAACTAAGTACTCATCACGTCCAATGCTGCTTAACCCCTGTAATCGAACCAGAACCTGTCTAAATGCCATGCTACACGGTCACATACATAATTGCCTCAAATATGAAGCAATGCAACAACAAAAAGTAAAGCTTTGTATGAATAAAACTAAGGGTTAAGGACATTAGGCAGAGTACTTACTTACTTAGGCACTTAAGGCAGAGGTTTACCTCATAGGGCCCTTATGAGAAAACTGATAAGGCATGCTTTCTTGTAGTGTTTATGAGGAAATCGTATGCCCCTCAATTCGCGTGTGAGGTCCTCATGGGGAATCATTCTTTTGACATACTCCTCATTTACTACATGAGGCCCACACGCTGCTTGAGGAAATCCCATTTTGAAATACATACTAGCAGGGGGGGGGCTTAAAAGGCTAAGGTTATGCAGTTATAAGCTTCGTTTGTGTGCAGCCCTTCGACCACGTTCCTACGTCACCAGCGACCAAAACGGCCCTACAATGTTCGGGACCCTTGGGATAGTAGCCAGGTTACTCTCTAGACTACCGAGGCGATTTTGAGATTCCCTTTTTTTATGGCGTGAGCTCTATCCAAATTTTACAGTCACAATTTTGGCAATCGGCAAACAGTTACATCGGCTATGAAAATTGTGACTTGTGAAAATAGCAGATAACAAGACTATAACTCTCGTATTCTAAAAGCAGTCACAAGTCACAACTCCATCACAAGTTTGTGGTGAGTCTCATCTTGAAGACCTATACTAAATGAAAAGAAACTTAGAAACGAAGGAGAAGTGTCGTAGGCGTAGTTTTTGTCAACACTGACAAGAAGATTGTTATGACTTGTCACAATTTTATAATAGGGGATAAAAAGCAGATTTCTAGCATATTTTTCATAATTTTATACAGATTCGACACACAACTCATTCAACTTCGATGAGAGGTGCTTATAACACTCACATGCACTCTGCCTTACTGGAGCAATATCTTCTGGCGTTCAGACGTTGCACTATTTTTTACACCAATACAAATTCTCCATTTGGATATGACTAGGTGCTTAAAATATCAAATAGCTGATAGTCACAAAAATAGTCACAAACTCCAAACAAGGGTATCTCCACTGTTACAGAACCACTTCTACAACATAATTTAGGTCTAGACGGGTATTTCTTTATCACAAGTTGGGATGTAAATCTTGTGACTTATGACTAGTCACAATTTAAAATTGTGGGTAAGGAAATAGGATGTCAAAGCTGACAGCGTCATCACTTGAAGGCCACATCAGTTGATTGGGGAGAGATGTTGGAGGCGTCATATCCCAGAATCCACCATCAGGTTTCACATTACTCCACATATGACGCCCGGTTGATAGTTAATTGAATTTTTTTAAATTTCAGGAATTCGTTGGCCGTGATTTATAAGTAACATAAGAAATGCCTATCAAAAGGTCGTGGCTCACAATCACTAAAAAAATTAGTGTTACTATAATTGTTTTAAAACACAGACGCATAAATCTGTCGTTTCCATCAAAGAAACTCCTAGTAGCTAATTAAGTTACAACTACAATCTAGTTGTTGTTTCACAAAACAGCCAATGGGGAGCTTTTCGTATGCAGAGTTTATATTAAACTCAGTATGAGGTAGACACAGACAAAATAGGGAGAGTATTCAGCCGTTGTCATTAATTATACCTGACAAGATGTCAATTTCCATTATAATTAGACGTGGCAGTTGCCTTCCACATACATACATACTCATACACACACAAGGGAATCGATAATGGGATATAAATTAAGGGAGCAGCTTTTAATGGGTAGGTATGGGGGTATATTCATGTATATTGACTGTAGGGTATAACTTTGATATTTTTGGGGAAAATATTTTGATTATCAAGACATTTTCGACTATCATAAAATTTTGTATTAATTTTCTCTTGTTAAGCTTTGAAAAATATTTTTTAATTAATTTTCTATTGAAAGTACTTACGACCTCGTTTCGAAAGATGGGAGAGATGTTTTCATCATCTCACACACTCAGAACAATTTCCTCAATTTTTCAAAATAAGAACAACAATAACAAAAAAAGTATTTATCCCATTTTTCTGTGCACTTAAAATGATCATCCTCGCTTCCTTTACACGTTCACGCTACCAACTTTTAATTGCACTTCAACATCCTGGATTGCAGCCAAACGGAAAAGGATTTTGCTTCAATTCCTATTCTTTTTTCCTCGTATCCCACTGTCAACACATTTTTCAACCCGCTGCCACCATCAGAAATCGGGAGGGGTACTAGTTCTTAGCTCACAACACAAAAGACGAAGGATCTATGGAAAAAATAGAAAAGAAAAGGAAAAAAATCGTCCTTACTTAAAAACTTGTAGTGTGTCATGTCTTAATCCTTGCGGGAATTACTTTTGAGGACAAATTCTGTCCTGATCCCGATCACTATAGGAATGAAACTCCCCAGCTTTCGACCAAGATGCCATCGAATTTCACTTAAGGCATCTTCGAAACGAATCCAGTTCTCCTAAAGTTAATCTGTGTCATTTTGGAATTGTTTAGAACAAGGCCAGGAGTCCACCCCCCGCAACATTGGGTTCCAGCTCTTGGGTAACTGGAACGGGACGATGAAAAGTTTTGCCGACATTTCCTTTTTAGCTGCACCACAGTCCAATTACAGATGGAGGAAAATTGTACTTTTGGTGGTGGTAAATGATAATCGGATTATATCCTTCCGTGTTGAGGTTTTACTTAATCGAAAATTCTAGTTTGCCAGCGTTCAGGAGAGATTTAATCCTGTGCCTTTCAGAGATGGCCTTAAAGTTCTCCAGTTATTACTTTCTTGTAGATTTCGTTATTGTTGGGGCTTAAGCTTCCGCCTGTGAGCCGCTAACACCAGGAAACTATGGAAATTAGGGGTAAGTCTGAGGGTTGCGGATGAAATTGCTTTTAAATTATGTGGTTTGATAGTGAATTAGTGTTACAAAAGTTTTAATTATCTCCTCTTAGAATATTTAAAGCATTAACGAGGAAATCTTAATAGTGAACGTTAGTTTTTTTTGTGAAGAGGGCTTATCCGGAAGTCAGCGGACAAATTTTGATAAGAATATTACAAGATGAACGCCATTAGATCGTTGGGTTGATCCTTGAATCTCATCTGATGAATTAAGAACAAAAAGTGGCAAACCCTTCAGATGTGATCCTCCACCCTTCCTTTCATCCATAAATGATAGTTTACGGTGCAATGTCTGGCAAATGAAGCAAGCAGTAAACTGGCCTTACTGGGACTAAACAAATATCTAGATGGGTTGCGTGCCAGCACAGGAAAGAACCACTTGATAAACCAGGCGCAGAAGCCCGGTGTTTGGTATAATGGATCTGAGGTCAATCCTCAAGGACCTTCTTTTCGTATTTTTATTACCTTCGAACCGGTAATGACTCAAAAGAGAGTTTCTTGAATAAGAATAGTCATCAAGAAAGAATACAGCTTACTAAGGGCACTTCCGCATTCCCAGAGTAGTTAATCCTTACCCTGCAGGACGTGGTATGGTTATCAAAGAATATAAACTTTTAAAGCTGAAAAAAGCTTTTAAAGCTGAAAAAGCTTTTAAAGCTCAAAAAGCTTTCAAAGCTTAAACAAAAGCTTTCAAAGCTTAAACAAAAGCTTTCAACGCTTAAACAAAAGCTTTCAAAGCTTAAACAAAAGCTTTCAAAGCTTAAACAAAAGCTTTCAAAGCTTAAACAAAAGCTTTCAAAGCTTAATCCAAAGCTTTTAAAGTTAAACTTAAGTAAAAGCTTTCAGAGAAAATCGATAAAATGGCACCCAGGAAACCAGCATTTGCTCGAGTACCGAGTTTGTGTTTTTTTCGCGGTAGTTTTGAATGAAGTTGGCATGACAATGCAATCTAACCATTTTGTAAAAAATCGAATTTTGCAATTGTGTTTTCCGAGCCCCCGACAGTTAAATGAAAGAGCGTGACAAGTAGAATACCATTAACTTGGTGGTGTCAATCAAAATTCAAAATGGCGACCAATGCAAAATGGTGGATTACTGTTTTCCTTACAACGCTTTCGTATGAGTATCGAATGAAAGGGGATGACAAGTAGAATAACATTAGCTGTGTAGGATCATTAGAAATTCAAAATGGCGGTCAGAACAAAATGGCGGATTTACCTTCTCTTTGCAACCCAAAATGAAATACAAAATGACGAAAGACATATAATAGACTGTTAACTATGTATTTTATTACTTAACATAAAATAAAACCATTTTGTGTTAAATCTAGCTCAAAACATGGTATCACGCTCAATTCCATCGAAAATCCTTCACGAACATCATCAGATGCTACCATTTAGTAAACGTACCATTTAAAAGCAACATTATCATTCGATATCGTTTTTAAATTGAAATGGAAACATGGGATACTTTTATGCCATGGATACCAATAACCAATTTCCATTTTATTCAGAGGCTTTTAGCTTAAATTGTAGTGCAGAATGGGTACCATCTCCGCAAGGGACTTCGGACTTCTAGATACTGTAGAGAGCATAGACACTAGGATCAAGGACTCCCCCCGTATGAACTGAACGAACGTTTTTGCTCAGATAATATCAATAATGTTTACCAATTTAAAAGTCAATAGTTATAAAGTTTTATGGGGATTTTTCAATTGTTGTGGGGCTGGCTTTAAGGGATATTATCTGAGAATAAATTTATTTGGAGTAAACGTGAGTTTTAAAGTTTGTTTTTGCAGTATTCAAGAAGTTATTTGGTTTAGTGGAAAGAAAAATTTCATTTAGTTGATTTTATTGTCTTCAACCATTCAAAATCTTCCAATGTCATTCTTTATCGCATAAAATAAAGCAATTCTCGACTCCCTATCTATTTGTAAAATACTAAACGTGGATTTAATTAAAACCAAAAGAAATAACATTGGTCCACACTGAAAAAGACACCATTACCATCTGAACCTGAAGTTTCTAATCTCATTCCTCTTTAACAGGTACACAATAGATGCTGCTAGATTCGTTCTTTATGAAGGTGTAAATCATGCCTTGAGTTATGACCCCAAAAAAAGGAAATGAACATTGTTATCACAAACGGTGTTAAATTCCTGTCTTATTCCTTTTTTAGATCCCTGGTTTTATTATATTTTCAGGTGTTGTAAACGTCCAATCTGGAGTAGACGTTCAAATCTTGGTTATGGGGTATTTTGTATTAAGGACAATAAAAGCTGGTGGAGTAAGAAAATTTAAATGTTTAAGTTTATTTTTGAAGTACAATGATCAAAGCGAAAATCATATAGTATAATCATATAGAAGCTGGGAAAACATTATTAAGAAACATAGCCAATGAGGAATTAATTATAGGGGGTTGGGATGTGTCTGAACGTGACCCAAGCACAGCACAATCAGAACAAACAATCGTACATCGAGTATATAACCTCAGTTCGCATACAATTTCCAAATATTCAACGGAGGATAAAACAGACTTCAGTTCGCCCAACTGGACTTAAACTAAGGTTAAACGTAAGAGCCCGCTCCAAAAGGAATAAACAACTGGAATAATGGAGTGACACCTACAGTGAGCTTTTTCATTTCTAGCTTCTGGCGAAAAAGTTATAACCATTTCAAGCATGAACTAGACTTTAGCCGGTAAATCTATGTTGATTGGACTGAACATCATTGAACTGAGGTAGAGAAACCCCGAGTTTTAGCCGGCACTCTAAGGCTATACACGGCTCTAATAACCCATCTTGTCGGCTTAAGGCCCAGTTCACATTATTCCAGTCCAGTAATCCAGCAAGTCAATCCAGCTCAGTGCTAGACTGTATCATATCATCTACTGTATCATACCATCCAATCTAGCAAGTCAATCCACTCACTGGTCACTGGTTCACACAATTCCAGTGGCATTCCAGCGGTTGATTCGATCGCTGGACTGGACTGCTACTGGAATAATGTGAACGGGGCATAGCTTATTACTCGTGGGTACCAAAGTTTGAAACTTAGGTTGGGTCTTTACCTAGTGGCCGACACACCCTCTTGTTCCGTCCACCATTTTTATCAGGCGTAAGACTTCTACGTGCATATCTCCCGCTAACCGCGACGGTTGCCTCTGAACTCATACAATATGAAGGGTTCAAACTCGAGGTTAAGCGCAACCTCCTCTTGCATGCCTAGACTTCTTTTAACCGATCATATCCTTTTTATCTGCTCCTCCTCTCCTTGTTTAAGCTTAAAAAGCTTTTGTTTAACCTTAAAAAGCGTTTTTCTTAACCTTTAGAAGCTTTTATTAAAGCTTTAAAAGCTTTTTGAGCTATAATAACTTTAAAAGCTTTGGTTTAATCTCCGGAAGCTTTTATTTAGGTTTAACCTTTAAAAGCTTTTGATTAAGCTTTAAAAGATGTTTTAAGCTTTAAAAGCTTTTTGAAGCTTTAAAAGCTTATCTGTTCAAAATCGAGGTTAAGCCCCACCTCCGCATACATACCTACACTTCCTTTAATCTATCCTATCCTTTTAACTTCTTCGAACTGAGCTTCCTACTAGGCATGGCACCATGACATGGGCGGTTTTAATATAAAGGGTGACACCTGAGGCTAGAAGTTCGCTTATTCTTAACAATGTTCATCCTGCTAAAGCCTTTCAACGTGGGTGTTTGAATGTGGCAAAATTAGTAATGAAATAGCAAAAGTCATCATCATCAGGAGCTCCACAGCCTATTGGCTTCCTCCAGCATTTGCCTCCATGACTCTCGACAAATTGGGAAAGTGGCCGGACGCATCAAGGCAAGTCTAAACCACCTGTTCTAATGGTAAAACCACTAAGTTGACAACGCTTATCACTAAGTTGCCGTTGGCTGGACATTGACTGACTAAGGCGGATCTAGAAAGGAGGCACTCGATAAAATCGGCAATTTTGAAGGGTAAAAAATAAATTAACCCTGAACTTCTTTTGGGAAAACCTCTTATCCTACTTTCAAGAAAGCTACCAATACTACCAAATTCAAAATATCCCTGCACTCCCAAAAATAAATTTAATAACTTTATTACTATCTCCTGTTTCACGTCTACCATTACTTTACTGCTTACACAAAATTCTTAATCCCACAAGAATTTCAATTTCACGCTCCAATAATAACTTACTATAAATTCCACGATTTCCACAATCGAATTCCCACCGATCCCGAAGGCGAAAGGTTCAAATTAGTTTTTTATTGCACCTGAATTTCCGCAGATTACCCTTAAGTGGCGAATAGCTTCTGCATAAATTTCCACAGTTAATCACGTAATCCTTTCTCTCCATCTCACCTCTAAGTGCCACCCGCCATTTTCTGGAAGAAGTAAAAAAAGGATTTTCGAGGATTTATAAAAAATATTTTCTCGTGGTAATTTTTAATTGAATAAAAACTTAAAAAAAACGAAATCCTTATTCTTTCCTTTTAAAAATCCTTTCACGTTCATGTGTATGTGCTTATGTCCTTTGGTAAGGACAAAAAAATTTTTTTTCCACTAGTATCTCTCCTGGATGTGAAATTGTTTATAAAAATTTTATTGGTCACGTTTTCGGAGTTTTTTTTTCGTTTGACGGAAATATAATCGTTTTCAGTATAGTTTTCGTGCAGAATCCTTAAGCTAAAAAAAGGATCTCTCTCTCCTTCTAGCTTGCACACACACATATATATAGCATCAAAAATCCTGACATGTTTCAGCTACGTGACGTTGAGCCCGATCTGCACATGTTGGTTTCATTAGATTTCGTTGAGGGAGAAAAATATTGTGAAGGCGACATTTTTCCGTTGCTTTAGGAGAAAGAAATGATGGACGAGTGCAAAGACGAGCAAATTGCGGATGAACGGAAATTATTGAGATTTTGAGATAGTTGGGTTCCTGTCGTATTCCGATGTGGTACACGTGGATTTGAAATGGGTTTATGCTGTAAGGTGCTATATATCATAAAGGATAATGTGAATGTTGAAGAGGAGTTTTTGGAATATGGGACACCATGTAATTTTGTGGCTGTGCAAAATTGAATCAGGAATCATCGGAATTTGTTCAGAATTGTTAAATATTGCATGCCTAAATTTTGATTTTCTTGTATAGGTCAAAATTTGGTCCTGTCTTTTGTAATTTTGTTATGTGTCTAAGCTCAGGCAATAACAGGTCCTGGGAGCACACAAACTCCAAAAGCAGATCCGAAGCCCTCCTATCCCGGTTGTGAGTTCGAGTGAAAAAGGTATAAGCAAAAGCTTTCAGCTATGAGTTCATGTGGGAAAAGCATCAACAAAAGCTTTTAAAGCTTATATAAAAGCTTGTAAACGTTAAACAAAAGCTTTTAAAGTTTAAACAAAGGGTGTAAAAGCTTTTGAAATTTATTCGAAAGCTTTTAATTTATTTAAAGCTTTTAATGATCAAAACAAAGCTTCAGTAAAAGCTTAAATAAAAGCTTTAAGAGCTTTTAAAGATTAAGCAAATGGTTAAATAAAAACGAGTTCAAAACTTAAACAAAAGCTTTTAAGGCTTTTAAAGCTTAAAAAAATTTGAATGGTTGAACAAAAGCTTAAATAAATCTTAAGGCTTTTAAAGCTTAAAAAAATTTGAATGGTTGAACAAAAGCTTAAATAAATCTTTTAAAAGTTAATTTATTTACTTATTCCACTTTTATCCCTCATGGGGCATAGGGTGGAAAGAGTTGTCCTCCAGCGGACTCTGTTCTCATATTCCATAATCCGATTTGGGTACTGGTTCAAAAAGCGGAAGCCGTCGTCGTGTTTTCCATCCTGTTCCGAGGCATTGTTTGTCAATTCGTAGCAATGGAATTTTTATGGGAACGGGCTGCTAACCGTCAACCCAATTAACTTGAAAAATTGAAACTCTGTTTTATGTCACAGAGAAATCGCTATTCGGCCATCTTCCGTTAGCTCCTTCTGAAGAAGTAGTCCCCGGGGAACCGCGCGGAGATGAGATTAGGATTTGCTAACATAGCTGCTAGGTGTTCGTCTGCAGTGGCTCTACGAGTTTCGGTAGAAGTCAGAAAACGGGTGCCACCACATTCCAAAGTCTCTGTTAGTCGTTTACCCCCGAAGTTTGAATAAGAGCTTTTTATGGCTAAAACAGCTTGAACAAAATCTTTTAAAGCTTCTTAAGCTTAAACAAAAGCTTTTCAAGATTAAACACAAGCCTTTTAAAGCCTTTAAAGCTTCAACGAAACCTTAAATGGCAAACAAAAGCTCAAATTAAAACTTTTGAAGAATAAACGAAAGCTTTTAGTGATTAAACAAATTCTTGAAAAGAGCGGTTAAAGTCTTTAAAGCTTGAAGAAAAGCTTTTATAAATTAAACAAAAGCTTTAATTACACAACAGCTTTTAACGTTTAAACAGAAGCTCTTAAAGCGTAAAAACTTTTAAAGCTTAAACAAAGTGTTAACAAGCTTTTTTGGTCCTTTATAAACGCCGACTTTTGCTCGCCACTGCAGTGATAATAACCGTCATTCCGTCATATATCTCACGTCAAAGTGCAATGTCTGTTAATAAACTCAGGATAGATTAAGGGGTATCTGGTGGATGTATGAGGAGAATGTTATGAATCGCTCGTTTCAACTTTGGACGTTGAATAAGTTCGGGAATACAGATTGTTTAAGTTTATTCCACAGGCGAGTTTAATAGTTATAAATGAATTTCTAGACCTGAGTGCACTCGAAAATAGGTTCTGTAGCCTGTTCGCATGAGCCGAGTGAGTTAATATTGCCGTGGAAGCTGAACATTGCTTATTGCAGTGAAACTGTATTTGTGTTAAAAGCGGTGAAATTTTGCCAGAGCTGTTTCATTCCTGCGGTTGCTAAGTAAACCAATTGAAGAGCAAATAGCACCAGCACCAATAAGTTTAAGAACGCGCGATTAAGTATACTTTAAAAACAAAAAACACTTTTAAATGAAACACTTTGCACTACAACCACTTAAACTTCCTAAACTAAATATTTAACCTAACTTTAATCAATTTAAATCATAAATTTATAAACTGCTCAAATCATGATACTCGCTGAAAACAAAAGGAATTGTTTGAATTCCCATCTGGAAATTGTGTAGACTCTCTCTATCTGGCTCTGGTTACGTAAAGGATCTCCAAAACATTATTCTGAGTAATCAAGCCAATTAGTTAGTAGTAGTTGCACAACTCCGAGCAACAAAGGCCTTGAGGTCTATGCATATACAAATACAACATATTCAACTTACATACTACGATTTAATGTCCCAAAGGAACTAGAATGTAACAAAGCCATATTGAATTGGTTAAGCAAGATGAAGACAGTTTGAGATCAATAACTACTAAATACAAACAACAAGTGGCATGAAATATGAATTTAAAAAAAATTAAATATTACCTCAACAAGTTCAACCTTCAACTCCTTGCGCTAATAAATCATCCTTCCGCACACACAAAATTTACTGAAGCGAAAAATCTTACCTTGCCACAAAAAAAGCCACTCTCAAATCCTGAACTCCTTTCCTCGGGGGCAAAGCTAACTTAAGCAGAATATCCCTTCCTGTTCTAGTTCCCCTATTTTACATTTTCATATGTTGATTTTATACATCGATAAGTCCTTCTGATGCCTGAGCCGACCACTAGCTGTAAATCAACTAGGATCAGCGCGCCTACAGGAAAAAAAATGTTAACCTAAAAAAGTCTTCTTTCCTAGGATATCCTAAAAGTGTTAAGGCGGAGAGATGTCATGGAGAAATGCTCTTTCCATGCATGCATGAGGATATGGCATACGGAAAGGAGCAAAGGATCCTTATACTAGGAGAGGATTTTCCTTATTATTTGGTGATAACGTCAGATTTTACACCTTTTTCGTAGCAGGAAAGGTGTGCATGGATTTTAGCGCCTATGTAACTAGGTTAAAAGGATATATGCTATGGATGGAGTACCTCTGGGGGTGTTGAGTGAGATTTAGAGTATTTGAGAGGAAAGTATTAGGGATGCAGTTTTGTGCTTGGATATTTTAAAGGTGGTTTTGTGGCCTGTAGGTTGGATTTCTTGAGATATAACTGTCATATTTTAGGTGTGCCTTTTTTATATTATGTGCAATATTAGCGCTCAAAAGTAAATCCACTTTTTGCTATCGATGGGTCTATAATTGCGTGTCATGTCGGATAGTAAGCTCTTAGCGGAAATTTTGTAGACAAAATAGTGAAAGAACTGACAACGACAGCACTGGGTTTTTATTTCACCACCAAACATTCAATACGAACGAGTTACTTCCAAGTATCCCACCGCTGCCACCAATAAATTTTCCATGCTTCATTTTAAATTAAAAACTTGAGATTTTTGGCTACACTTCAAGTTGATTTTGGCCTGTAGTTTGGATTTCTTGAGATTTTCTCTGCAATATTTTAGGTGTGTCTTTTTATATGTGAAATACTGGCGGTCAGAGGTAAATCCACTTTGCACTGTCGATGAGTATACAATTGCGTGCATTGTCGGACAGAAAGCTCTTATCGGAAATTTAGTTGACAAAAGAGCGAATGAACTGATAACGACAGCACGGGGTTTTACTCCATCGCCTACCATTCAATAAGAACGCGTTAGAATGCTAACTTCCAACTATCCCACCGCTGCCACCAATAAATTTTCCAATCTTCATTTTAAATTAAAAACTTGAGACTTTTGGCTACACTTTAAAGATTTTATAAAAAGTTGAAGAAAAAGAACAACAAAATGGGCATTTCGGTCGTATTTTACTGGTTTACTAGTAAGAGAGAAGAATGAATGTAAATCGATAAACCACACGCGGTGATAATGTTTTAGGGAAAAAATTGAAAGTCTAGAAAGAAAATTGGACAGTTTTACGCATTCATTATTAAGAAATGAGTTTATTTATGATTAAGGAGTATTATTTTATCACGAAAACGCGAAGTCATACGCAATTTTAATCTCCCGTCAAAAATTGTTGTAGCTTAGATGTGATGTGTTGCCATACCCCTCATACTAACCCGAGCTTCTTCTTCCTCTTGGATCCGTTAGCTGGTGGTCCGACGGGAACATCCCGCAACGGATACGCTGCTGGCGGTTTCTTGCCTAGTTTCTTCTTCGATGGCTCTACAGCTCAATTCGAGCTTTGGCCTCCACCAGCTTCTTCCTTCAGACGTCTCTCTGCTCCGCAGCTTGTTTCCAGTTTCTTATGTTGAGCAGTTCTACTGCATCGGCCTTAGCATTGTCTTCCCACCTTGACCGTGGTTTGCCAACTGGTCTTTTGCCATCTGGTAGTAGATACAGGGCTTTTTTTGGTATCCTTGAGTTATCCATTCTTTGGACATGACCGGCCCAACGTGAACCCAGTAGCTTGGTCTAGTTTCTTTAGTCTTTCGATTCTGGTCAATTCGGCAGGTCGACCACCCTCCTCCTTTCACACCCTGGGCTTGGGACCAAGCGACGGCGGAGTTAGCCTGAGCTTACAACGTCAGACTTCCATTTGTTATGCGATTTTCAAAATTCCTTGCGTGGCACGAGTATAAGGTTCAGTTATCACAACCTAATGCTTTAAGGATGATCAGTTTTCGTTGCTCCTATGTTATTGAAGCTGAGTTAACGTGATTTTCTACCATAAGAACTTTTATAAGCTCAATTCAATTTCTCAAAATTCTTACCTCGTTTATAATAATTTCTCTTAATCCCACACACATTAAATAAAACTTCTTCCCCCTTAAAGGCATCACGCTTCACCTACCATCTTCCCGTGCAACATCAATAAATATAAACTCATACTCATCCCATGACACATAATAAATTTCACTTTCACCACCATCCCTTTTAGTGTCGTCTTGACTCCCAAATATTGCATCATTGAACCATAAGGGATAAACACAGCCAGTCCGCCCCACCGCCAACCAACAAAATCACCCTTGCTTCACCTCCTTACCTTCGTCCTTTTCTCGAAATAATCTTGCACAAAATGTAAACTTCTTCTGCCTCCATTGAATTTTACCATGGCCATTTCGTTTTTGTTCCCGTTCCACCATCACCCCCACCTTCCCATATCCTTTTAATCTGGGCATTGCTTTTGGTGTTTGTCTTTAAGACAGTACTGAACGCGCGCCTCTCCTTCCGTCTTCCTTTTTGCATTAAATTTAATACAAACGACTTCTTTAGGTCGGTTCGAGAGCAGAGAACTTTACACCCTGCAGCCACATACTCGAATTTATTTCCACTTTATTTCTAGTCTCTGTAGCATACAATCCGATTATCCTTTTACGGTAAATTTAATGTCCTTCGGGCGTTATAGAGCTGTGTGCTCCTTTAAAGTACATTCTGTTCTATAGAGAACTTCACAACCCAGCTCCCTTGTTTGCGGAAATAACAGCGCAGATAAGTGCCGACTTTTTGGGATTTTAAAGTCAGGAAATTAATTCTTAAAGCACAGCACAAAAGCCCCGCCCCCTTGCCTTCCAAAAAATTAAATCAAAAATTTTCCTTTTGATATTGCGTAAGTGAGTATTTATCTGTTTATTTTCTTCTTCATAACTTTTATTCAGCGGAAATTGTTGAATATGGAAATGCCTTTTTGTTTTTCTGTTTAATCTTGACACAGAGAGAGAGGGAAAAGTTTATTTTTGAATTTCGCACTTTGTAAATTAATTACAAATTCAAGAATTTGCTTATGAAAAACATGTAAAGTCGCAAATTAGCTTTTTTCCACCCAAAACTCCGCGAAATAATGTTTCAATATCGATTAACTTTTCGCTACTCGTTGACTGTATCCAGCGTGAACGTAATGAAACACTCTAAGCATAATATTTTAATGATGCTGCTGATTGATGGTATTCTAATTATCATAAATTAAATGTCATTTTGGGGAATTTTTGATCGATGCTTTTTTGACTAATATGGAAATTTGTCAAATAAAATTGGGAGGGGGGTTCGGGTGTACTCCTGGCGTTTTTGGAGGGTGATGTAGGCGCAAACTTGTATCTGCATTTTTTAATGCCTTTGTAATATAATACACGCGTCGTGATGCAGGACCAGCGTGTCATAAAAAATTAATTGGTGGCAGCGGTGGGATAGCTCACTACAATTTATTCAAATACTACCATGACAATTTTTTTGTTATAAATTCTGTTTGTTATCTAAAAACTTGGTACTCAGTTTTTAGATAACAAACAGAATTACAGCTCTATAATGTAAGTAGGTATTGGGTCACTTGTGCCTGAGAACTAGGTCAACATCTCCATTCCACATGCAACAAAGCCACGAAAAAATCAACAAATCGAAATCATCCTCCATAAAATTTCATCCTTTTTCCTCCGAAAATCAAAAAAGGATCAAAATTCGCCTTTTCTCAGACCCGTTTGAAAATTTTCCTCCTCCCCGTTTGTTTTCCCATCATTATTTTTCTTCTGGTTACGCTCTCTTCGATACTGAACTGAAGTTTCAACTCAGGCTTAAGTAAAAGTTTCCCAATTAGCACTTGATTCGGAAGGATGGAGTTTGGGGTTATTGGCAAAGTCCTGATTTCAGTGTAGCCGTGTATCGTTGGTTGGTTGGTGTTGGCTGTAGCAGACATTATTGATGTTTAAAGTTATTTGGGCCTTAAATTGTGCACATTTGGATCGTTAAGAGTTTTACTGGTTTAATCTATTAACAATAATTGGAAAATAAACAAAAACAAAACAGAAAAGTTTGGCGCTCCGTTTTTTAGGAGGGGGCTATGTGAAAGTTTTGTATTAGGAGTAAAGTTTGTCGTAGGAGTATCTGAAGAAGAAGTCAGTTATGTGCCTCAAGAGTAATTAAAGTAAGGTAGGATAGACGGAGTTTAGTTGAATGTTTTATGTTTATTTTAACTTAAATTGCTTTGAGTCGTCTTCGTTCTAAGCTTGATTGTACCTGATGTCCTTGCAGCCTTTCAGTCTATCTTTTCCTGTCTCATCAAGATCTTTTCTTGTATTAGCACTAAATTCTGTTTTTCTTCCTCTCTAGTTGAAGTTTTAAGTCCTAAATAGACCTAGATTTTGCAGGGCTAGTGTAATCGTAGAGTGTCGACTCCTTAATGGAGAAGCTGCGGTTACTGAAGTTTGCTGTTTTTTGCCAATACGGCCAGATATGTAATTAGAGCTTTGGTGTTCCTCAGCTCGTGTACCTCGAGCTTGGTGGTTGTTTAACTAATTTTATTGGATGTTCAAAGTCATCTTGAGCAGTTTTAAGGAAGGTTATCAGTGTCCAGACCCCTAGTCTTGAGATCTCTTTTAAGTCTTTTTGAACTAACCTAGTAGGTACTGCGTCGCATGCGCCTGGGAACCAAAACCAGTCTGGGGCAATTGAGACCAAGATCATTATGACCATTAAAAATCGTGTTAGTTACCTTTTTATTGAACTGTATTACCTTGTTGCAGCAGAGTTGTAAGTACTTTGCCTGATCTATAAATCTGACAAACTGTTAGACGGGGCCTTCTGCATGGCATCGACTCCAATCCGCGATTCATGTGTAGGTTTCCACCAGAGAAGAATAAGAGTACTTTCAACCTCACAAAAGCTAGACATAGTTTTATCCACAATTGGCTCTCGATCAGAGTCGGGTGTAGGAGAGAACTTTCGGCTATTTTCAAAGCCCGCCTAACAACCCAGATATACCCAACCATGCTATCTGATAGCCAAGCTGTCATCAATATACTAGGTGGGCTCCATAAAACGTCCAAACTAGTCGAAACTTGTTAAAAGGAACTTTTTTTGGCTAGGAAGTTCACGGTCGCTTTACGGTGGACATTGGATCACAGGAACATCAAGAGCAAAGAGAAGGCAGATGAATTACCTAGACTAGGAAGCAATCCCTTTCACTGCTCGCCAGATAATGTACGGAAGCTCCTGTGGGTTATAAAGTGGCAATATCAGTCTCAAGCTCCGGCTAGATTAGATTGATTTTTCCTGATTGCAGCAGAGCAGCCCCTTGACGATGCAGTTGAAAGACATCGCCCATATCATGTCGTTCAATCACTGTATACTTTCCAATTTGGCAATTCCTCCTATAAGACAGAGAGATCTAGTAATGCTCTTCAGAATTTTATGGCTCAATGGCTTAACACTGCTGCCGAATTCGTCCAAACTTGCTGTTCTTATTTAGACATAACCAGATGTTGTTAGGACTTTAATAATGACTTTGGACGTGTATATTCATTTTTCAGGACACATATTCTTCACCCAAGTAATTGAACTAAACCAAATTCTCCCTTGTCACTAGTGCATCGTCACTAGATTATACCCAAACAAATCTCCTTAAAAAGGACCATAATTTCCATATAAAAAACAAAAACAAAGACGTTAATCCCCTCCTATTTTTTTGTAACGATAAATGCAGGATAATGACTACACGTAGTTATCTCAAAAAGTCATATCCATTCACAAAATCCCCTCCACTCGCGCAAACCAAAAAGCCCGAGTTTCACTTCTCTGTAGGACTCCCTGATTCCCTGGAGAGTTATAAACAAAAAAAGAGAAAAACAAAACAAAAAAAACATTTCGTGGAAGTCGGGGGTCCTTTTTTACGGGGCAGTCAAGACAGTCTTACATTTGAGAGAAGTTTTTCTTTCTATGACAATTTTTTGTTGTTGTTGTCCCAGGTAATAACAGTAAAATTAGGCATCATTATTCCGCCTAATGCAGGTTTGTTGCCTGCCCGCCCTTGTCGTTTCCTTATGGGTTTGGGTGGCATATAATAAAAACCTTAAGGAGATAAAAATGACGTTAAACATGGCTTGTGTTTAACACCAGAAGAGGACGTGAAATGATCCAAGGATAAAAGATGGATTGTAGAGGGTTTTTTCGTTTCGTTGTCACAAATTAAGGATCACATATATAACGTGTGAGGATGAAAAGGTGGTGAATATTGAATGGGGAGGTACGTATATGGGTTAATAACGTTTGATATATTCGTTACAACAAAAAGGTGCAAAAAGGACGTTAAGTTAATAAATTAGTAGATTTGTTGTCATTGGTGGGGGTGATACATAACAAATGCTAGACCTCATTCCGAATACATAGCTACTAGATAGTTCGGAACGCTGGTTTAGGACTAAAGGACCCACCAACCTCAGGCTTGATTCCTCTAAACAGAAATGAAATTTGTTAAGGAGCGAATAATGTCGAATCGGACGCAGAACTATTTTGTGCCGTTTTGATATCACCGCTCGTATATATCGCTTGGTATGTGTCTCACTGGACTGTGCTGGATGTTTAAATACATCTTGAAGAGTTCATGAAGCGTATCAGTTCCCTGACTCCTAGTCTGGAGATTTCTTTTAAGTCTTCCAGAAAGAGTTTGGTAGGTACTGCGTCGGTTGCGTCTGGGAACAAAAACCGGGTTTCGGAGGATTATACCAAGCTAATTTAGGTCCTTAAAAGGGGTCCTAATTACCTTAATAGCTCGTGTACTGAGGGCTTGGTAGTTGTCTCACATAACTTTGGTTGGTGTTTAAAGCCATCTTTTAGCATTTAAGAAGCTTATCAGAGCCTCGACTCCTAGTTTTGAGATATCTTACAAAACGAAGCTGGTGGGTACTGCGTCAGTTGCGCCTGGGAACCAAAACCCGGTTTGCGGGAATTGAGACCAAGCAAATTAAGGTCCTTAAAAAGAGTGCTAATTAACTTATACCTGAGGTTTGGTGGTTGTCTCACTCGAGTGGGGTTGGTGTTTAAAACCATCTTGTAGCATTTAAGAAGCTTATCAGAGCCTCAACTCCTAGTCTTGAGATCTCTTCCGAAACGAAGCTAGTAGGTACTGCGTCGGTTGCGCCTGGGAATCAAAACCGATTTTGAGCTATTGATACCAGGATCATTCAGGTCATTAAAAAGCGCGTTAATTAGTTTCCTTAATGATTTTTATTTCCTGTTTATTGGTATTTAATCGGATAAGTATGAAAAGGGGGTAGGGCCAATTTCGAATACATAGTTTCAACCACTTTTTCAAGATTACATTAAATGGAGGGGTTAAGGCTTACTTATGCAGCAAACCTTCTGCAAACACAAAGGTCTACCTCCACCAGTATGTCATTAACCTCCCAATAAGTCATATTACGAGTACGCTAACACTCCGAACGACATGATTTTGCAAATTGAATGAATACAAATTCGGCGACAAGAAACAAAAAAAAATTAACAGCATTCATAAAAAATACAATGTAAAAGCTTGCACATCAAAAATCACCATTGGCTTATAAAATCACTTAAGGGCAAAACCAATAACCGTCAAAAATTAATACTTAACAAACTTCAGGATCTGTGAGAGCCAAGTTATCACAATTTTCATTGGCTGAAGGGTTTTAATTAAAAGTTTCCTTGTCTGGGGTCGTCTCTTCAATATCCTTCATTTTACTCGACGTCTCCTTGGAGCTCTCGGGGCGATCTTCTTGAGCAAGTTTACATCGATTTAGAGAGGGGCGAACAAATTGGTAGCAATAATTCTCAATATTGTTCCTAGGCCATGGCATGAACGAAAGGAGCTTATCTAAAAATTTCTCAACATAACGTTGCTATTGCGATGAGATGTTTAAAAAGTTTTGTTTCAATAAAAGTTTTCCTTAAGCAAATTACTTGAGGTTTTAAAAGGATTTAAAAAAGTTGAAGTTTTTTGTTAAGATTTTTTTTTAAGATAATTGTGATAAGACCTGATACAACATAGAAAGGGATTAAGTAAAGTTAACAAAAGTTGATCCGTTCTGTCAATACCAAACAAAAACTCTATTCACATAATTGCTAACATCCTTTTCTATACTCATATCCTGCCATATCCATTCATACTTAATTCCATTTAATTAACCAAAAATGTTTAGCAAACGAATGCTGCATATTCTGCTGAGAGCAGCAATCAAGTTTTATTAACACACATGAACACAGTTTGGTTCAGGTGACTCCCAAGTATTATATATAGGGTGTTACTCAGATGTGTAGCAGTTAACATGCTTTGGTATGCTTTAATGGTGCAAATTCAAAGATGTAATTGCTTTTGGGAACACAAATGTTACAGAACAAAACGATGCGCTGAAATGCCTTAATTTGTTGATGGAATTGTACCATTAATGGCAGATCGTAAAGCAGTTTACTTTCCAAAAAAACAAACAATTTTTCTTTATTGGCTTGTGATTGTTGGTAATTAAAAATTTTATAGGTATTTTGGGAGTAATTGGTAGAAGGATTTTGTTTCTTGAAGAGGTGTTAATAAGAAGCTTACTGCAATAGTTAGTATAATTGTAGGTGAGCGAAAATATGTGTAAACATTGGAGGTACAACACATCTAATCTTTAAAAGTTCTTGGAAATTATTTGTTGGACATTTTCGGATATTCGCGACCAGATATAATAAAGCAGTTTGGCGAAGAGATCCCTAAGCCATTAAATCCCAATAACATAGTATACGGGACACTACAGCTCCACATGTGATCTGTTCAACTCGAACCGAAGTCTCTCTGCCCCGTTAGCATATGAATTAGCAAGGATACCAGATTTCTGTAGATACTTAAACCGAAATTACCACTTATGGAATATCGAAAAAGCGAACGAACCAGTCCGTTCCCTTTCCCTCAAAGACGGTGGGATCCTAGATTACCGCCTATTGAAGATCTAAAAAATGATCGAATCAATCCGTGCGCTTTGTTTCAAAGAGTTTCGAACGAACAATTAATTGGTGGCAGCGGTGGGACCCTAAATTACTGCCTATTGTAGATCGAAAGAGTGAACGAACCAAACCGTGGGCTTTGACTCAAACATAATGAGTTTGTCCTTTATTCTCTTTGTTACTCTCTTTTGCCAGAGCAAGCATCAGGGCCTCATTGCTTGTGGCTATTTTGCTAGAACGGTCAAGTCTAAGTGGGTGATCAATTGAACTGAGAAATCATATATAGATCTTTCTTGTTTGGCAAGGGGATCAGTGTAGATCACTAAGCTTCATCTTTAGACGAGCTAACGAAAGTGTTTTGTAAATAAGTGTAAATAACGAGCTGGTCGCAATCGAAAATTTTAGTTCTATTGGCGAAAATTTTTGTAGTAGAAAAGGTAGTATTGCTCGTCGTTTATCGTCAAATTGTTCTAGGATACCTCTGATTGCTTAATCCGAAACTTTGGCATAGTTTCTGAAGTTTTGGAAGTTTTTGCTCATTAATATGCCATGGTCGTTGATGAATCCCAAACGTTTAGCTAACTATAGGAAGGAACCAGTTTTTTTGGAGATACCAGGCCGCCATATTTCAACCAGGAAATTGGTACTTTTTCTGTAAAAAGGCTACTGATTTTAAAATCCTTAGCACTTTCTAGTTCCGTCATGATCCACTGCCAGTGTGGAACAAAAAAATTAAAATTGGTGGCAGCGGTGCGATAGCTCTCAGGTGTTGACCCGATATTACAACTTGGAACACCAAGGATCTAGTACTTTGAACCCAGTCTTAGTTTTGTACCAACTTATGCTGACAAGGAACAGCTTGTATCTGTATTTCTTAAAAATCTTAAAAATTTATGGTGTTATAGGCTATCAATGCCATCTTCAAGACCACTTGGAAATTGGTATTTTTGTATACAAAGACTAGTGATCCTAAAATGCTTAAAACTTTCTAGACCCATCGTGATACAAAACCAGCGAGGCACGAAAATTTAATTGGTGGCAGCGGTGGGATATCTCTCAGGGGATGTCAGGACATTTGCTGGCTGTACTTGTTGGCTTGTTTTCAGGACACTTTTTGGTTACACTTTTTCGGTACTGTTGGATCCTACACCTCATCGAAAAGAAGAACAAGATCTAGTAACTAATTTCTATATTCTTTGATTTTAAAAGCGCTATAATCAACAGTCCTAATAAAAAGTGACTACAAAGGCTCGTAAGATATTCAAAAAAAAGGTATTTCTAAGTCGAAAAATGTTTTCACACGTAAATCTACTTGAAATTTCTCTTTAGATGCTCATATATGACACTTTAGAGCTGAAAACAACGAAAAACACCAGTCTATGCTTCTACTCCTCACAAGGAACAACAAAAAACTAAAAGAAAAATAATCTTATCATGTCAAAAAAAGAGAATTTTAAATGTGAAAAGTGCTCCTTTTTTTGCTACCTCAATCACATTTTGCGGTTAGGATTCAGCAAATACCCGACCAAAAAGACAATTTTTTTCTGTGTCAACAGCATCCTTAACAGTCTCAATACAATAACAAAAAAAGTCTCCAAGGACCTTTTTCTTTAAGAAGAAGTTTGTTTCACAATTTCTTCTTCTTCATCATTCCTTAAAGTATAACTTGTTGAGTTTTTTGTGATTTTAAGATTTCTTCACAATTTCTGGTTTTTTTTTTAAATAAATTATGTAAATAAAAATTCTTGGATCTTTTTCATTCAAGTCAAGTATCAAGGCTTAGTGTGGTAATTTTTGCGTTCCAGGAGATTTCTTAAACCTCGTTACCGCAATAATGTATGTCAAGATTCCTAATTAAATGAAGAAGTTTACTGGGGATTTTTTAAAATTGGATTACAATGAGACTTTTATGGTAAATGGAATATTAAAAGGAGAGGTACCACTTGTATGTTTGTCAATTGTGGGTATTAAGGTTGCAGGGTTTATTTTTAATAGTTCAAG
Source organism: Thereva unica (assembly GCA_949987705.1). Lineage (NCBI taxonomy): Eukaryota > Metazoa > Arthropoda > Insecta > Diptera > Therevidae > Thereva > Thereva unica. The sequence goes on along the minus strand of OX465284.1, from coordinate 6,383,581 downwards.
GACTATGCTAGCCTGCAGATGGGATACCTTTTTAAAAAAATTATTTATTGGTGCAAACAACTTCGCTATGACAGTAGGAGAAGTATTGTTAAAAAGATAAATGTCCAAAAATTTTTAGTTTTTTTTTCCAAACTTTATATGGGTACATACCGGCCCCACTTAAGGGACAAGGTTTCAACAATTGGCATCGAAGGAGACCGTTTTGTAACTCACGAAAAGAAGACACGAAAAGAGACTCTAGATCCAAGCTGTCATTCAGAATATTTTTCTATCTGTGTAATAGAAGGTGAGAGATAGGTGTAATAGAGACAGAGCTGAAGAGCTATACAAATAAACTGTCTGGTTGTCTCTCTAGCTTGTTCCTGGCCACAGTTACGGCAATCAGTGTTGAAGAGAATTCCCAATCTAGCCGCTATGTTCCCCAATTGGCTTAGTTGCAACATGATGATCGACACGATTCTGCGTATGTCCTTTGGAGGCATCATCGGTGGGTCGTGTAATCTGTGGTTGCTGTAGTCACGCCATACTTCCCTACGCTTGATACATGATGTTATACACCTCCCTGTAGATCTTGCTATTGAAAGGAAACATATAGTGGTATCTCCTTTCATCACACCCAGCGGTTCTTGTGAATTCTCTACTGAGTCGAGATCTGCTTTTAGCCTGATCATTTCATCTAACTTCCCGCTACCCACTGAAGAGTGACGTTGAACCTCCTACCTAAAGAAGAGCGTGGTTTCAATATTAAATAGATAGTGTAATGCCTTGATAGCCGCTTGGATATCCGCGAACAGAATAACACTGGTTCATGGCTCTAGGTTCGTCTGTGTGTTGCTAAGTAGAGTACGCAGATTGCCAGTGGTTCTGCCATAGACTGGCAAAATTAGAGAGCCGATATTTTTTTTACACCTAAACCCGAACGAGCCATCTGTGAATAAAACTATATCATAGTCAGTGCCATAGTGTGGCCGGTGCGGGGGACGGCAAATTTACAGCTCACCCCGGATAACAGATAGTCAAGCTACTCCACTGATCATAGTTCTTAGCAGGTTTGAAATCGTCCAATTAGTCCCTGATTGTTGACCTGGACATAGAAATTTCTGCTAAGCTTACATTTCGCTGTCAAATAGTCAGGTAGGCCTTATACCATTCCCAGCGGTAAAAAGCACAATACATTGTTGTGCTCATGAGTATTCTCCATCCAGCAACACTCTCTTGTTAGCCTTAAGGTCATTCACGCTACCTGCTGCCAAATATGTAGAACCTGTAGCAGCAGATCGAGAACTACGACAACATTGCTTCAGTGGGTATTATATACAGGGCCCCTATTTCTCCGAGATATGCCGTTCTTTACACTTGGCTTACTCTGAGTCTGCTATACTCTTTTACAGGAGTGAGTCATCATATGACAAGTATCTTAGCACTAGTCTAAACACTGGTCTATAAACCTAGCGAACCATGCGTGCCCTCACGTCCTTTCTCTTGTGAAAGGTCTGCTTACTGGCACTAATAACAAAGTGTTTGCCACTGTTGGTGCTATTATATCCCGTATTGGGTATACTTCGGCCTTGTTATGATCGGTCTACGATAGTTAGAATGTACGAGACGATAAAAGCGGTCCCATTATGTCCATATGGATATGAACGATGTTTTTTCTTCGCTAATTTCCAACTTGTCCCTGGTTTTCTTATGAAATCCGCAAATTGATTGTTGAGCGTGAGTTCTTGTACAGACGCTATCGCAGTACTAGGATCCCGAGATACCTCAGTGAGTACAAAAATCTTCGAAACTTAACCAATAGCAAAGTCAAATCGGCCAAGCGTGAATTTTACTCACGTAAGCTTGATCCTGCTCTGCCCCCTAAATGTCTTTGGTCTAATCTTCGGTCTCTAGGCATTCATACCTCTGAGCTTAACTCATTTGATGTTGATGTAAACTCACTCAATGCATCTTTTGTTCAATCTCCTCCTAATTTCCCACTGTCTTCCACTTCCGATTCCCCTTCTTCCAACTCTCTATTATCTGACGGCTTTAATTTCTATTGTGTTGAATCGCTTGAAGTACTCGGCATATTGCATTCCATTTCGTCCAATAGCGTTGGTTATGATGGTATTTCTCCTCGCTTTCTTAAGATTCTCTCCCCTTTAATCGTTGATGAAATCACGCATATTGTTAACTATTGCCTGACAACCTCCCCAGTACCATTAGTCTGGAAAAAAGCAATAGTGACTCCTATTCCTAAAAAGTCCTCCCCCGTTAATCTGGCAGACTTTCGCCCTATTAGTATTCTACCCTTTCTCGCTAAAGTTTTTGAGAAAATTGTATCTACACAAGTCTTGAGACATCTTGATTCTTATAATTTCCTTTCTAAATTCCAATCTGGCTTCCGCAAATCTCACAGTTGCCAAACTGCTATATTGAAGGTTACAACTGATCTTCGTTCCGCCCTTGACCGAGGTGACATAGCAATACTAGTTCTTCTAGACTTCTCCAAAGCGTTCGACTCTGTAGTTCACTCGCATCTGCTCCATAAACTTAGTCAATGGTATCACTTTTCCTCTTCTTCTATTCGTCTTTTCTCTTCTCTTCTCTCTAATAGATCTCAGTGTGTTCGGCATAATAATGTTACATCCTCTTTCCTAAGTGTTCCTGCAGGTGTGCCTCAGGGTTCGGTTCTTGGTCCTTTGCTGTTCTCCCTCTATATTAATGATCTTCCCTCTGTTATCCGTCGCTGCTCTTTTCATTTGTATGCTGATGAGCTATATACCTCTTGTCCTACTAATCAAATTGAAAATTGTGTGTCTGAACTCAATAGCACCTTGTCTCGAATAAACGAATGGAGTTCTAGTAATTTCCTTAAGTTAAATCCAATTAAATCGCAAGTACTTTTCCTTAGTCGTCGCTCACTGTCCCCGGGTGGTTTCTCACCTCTTTTACTTAATAATGTTCCCCTTCCAATAGTTGACTGTGCCAAAAACCTGGGTATTGTTGTCAATTCCAAACTATCCTGCTGCAATCATGTCTCATTGCTGCTCTCTAAGATCTATGGCACACTTCGTAAACTATGGCTACATGGCAATCTGTTATCCTCGCCTATTCGAGCCAAACTTATTAATTCTCTTGTTTTTTCTCATTTCCTTTATGGCGCGCTGGTATATATTTCCTTCGACTCTTCTTGCCGTCAGCGTCTTAGAGTGGCATTTAATGATTGCATTAGGTTCATTTTTCATATGAGAAGATCTGAACATGTGTCGGGTGTCCAAAATTCCTTACTGGGTTGTGCCCTCTTTCTATTCCTCGATCTCATGGCTTTACTTCTCTTGCATAAGGTTTTTTATACCAAAAGCCCTTGCTACCTTTCTGACTTCCTTTTTCCTTTGCAATCCTTGAGATCCATCAAATTTCTGATTCCTGCTCATTCTTCCCTAATTGGTAGTCGTTCCTTCTTTGTGCATACTCTCAGAATCTGGAATAATCTTCCTAACCACATTCAGAGAATGAGCACAGCTACAACATTCAGAAGACATGCATTTCTTTTTCTATCTTCTTCTTCTCACTAGCTATATATTTCTCTCACTACCTCTATCACTCCCCACTTCAATCTCAATTTTAATTCTACCTTCTGTCTCTATCTTTTTCTCTTGAATTCTTTTTTATTATGCTAGTTGTAATATTAATTTTAATTTTAGTTATAATTGTCCTTTTAAGTAACTCATTTTGTTTATATCCATAAATTTTGTACTCTAAAAGATGTAAATCTTGTGTACTTTCTTAAAATATAGTTATTATTATTATTATTATTATTAATTTGAAAGTTTAATGAGAAGATTGATGTGCCTCAAAACTTTCGCCTTTTACCAAGCAATGCACGATCGTTAACACTCATTGCAGTCTTTGTTGATCGTGGGTAAAGATTTGCATAGTAATAGATTGTAGTGTGCAATGAATACAACGACAAGTTGTGTTCGGCCGTGATATGCCCATGTTAGTTTCGCTCCAATTCAGATTTAGTGTGAAAAGTATTGCAGTAAGTAATAGCTTTACTCCTACCTCTACCCCTTTATTTCCTTTGGTGGGGTTTTCTGGTAGTTCCTTGTCATCAATTTGTACTTGGGCTGGCGAAGGGAGGTCGAAAGTGATCGATTCAAGGTTATTGGTCTCTAAATAATGAGGCAAGTGACTACGTTTTGCTTGCCAAACACATGTCTGATGTCCAAGATGATTGATCCAGATAGACGATCCAGGAGGAGTAGTCCATCTTTTGGTCTTTGTTTCTAGGGAGTCTACTAGAGGTTTGTGGTCGGTATGGACAACTAAGTTACGTCCTACGACGAAGTAGCAAAAATGGTTCTATATGAAGATCGGTATCTTGATCACTGTGTCGATCACTAGTAAATCTGCCGGTAACCTCAATACTTGGGCTTCTGTTTTTATTAAGTATATCTTCCATACTTCGGATTGTCTTAGAAGCTGAAACTTCTGAAGAAGAGGTAGGTATCTTTTTGTTTTATTTTGTAAGTCGATGGGCCTATTCTTAAGATAACCATCACTTACAAGAAGTTATATCAAACTACAAACGTATCTCCATTACCACATCCAACTCATGAGAGCACCACTTCCACAACTTCCATTTAATAACCATTTATCCATTTTGTCACTTGAACTCCAACACTAACAATTATCTAGTTCTAGAATTTCCATTGAATAAAACATTTTCCATTATGCTACGTACCATCTTCATAATACCTACCTACCCAAGCAAAATCCCGCTGGCAACATTGAAAAGTTATCAAAATTCATCACATATCACAAATATCTCAAAATGCACAAAACAACTCTACACAACCTACCCAAAATTCTCCAAAGGTAGAAGGAAGCCTCAAATTGCATTTAAACACTGCACTAGAAATATTTGCAATTGCAACCGAGTCTCTTCGTTTTCGGCATTATTATTGAGTATAAATATGCAATGTCCGAGCACAAAACAAGGAATTCATTTGCATAGTTCAGGTGTGTCCTTCATTATTATGAATTTCGGTATTATGACACACAATTGTGATGAGGAATGAGGTTCGTCCTGTGTATTTTGTTGGAAATGCATTTGTGGGACAAATGTTGGAATATGCATGATATCGTCATATGCAGATAATCCTGGATACGATTCATAATTGTTTAGATTTTTGTTAGCTGGAGATAGGAAGTAGGATTTAATACAAAAATATATGAACAATGTCCTTACAAAAATATTCTTTTACTCACACCAATTTTGTTACAACCAGCTAAAAATATCCTCGATAAAGTTTGCAGACACAACACGTCTGCTGTAATTACTGTCTGTCTACGTGACCGGACTTAGTAAGTTTTGTAGTGATTTTTGTTTGCTTCTTTTCATGAAATATAATATTCTGTATATTTATTGATTTTTTTCCATTCTAGCTCCTAAATAAATCAAATTCATCGCCAATTTACTTAGTGGAGAAAATGAGAGGAAGACAATCGGTTAATTTTAATAAATTATTCATACAAGGTTTTCTGTTTTGTTAATCTGGCAACAAGGAGCCGTGTTGATTCGTGGTAGATGCCCAAATCAAAATATTTATTAACACTTCAGATTTTCTTAATCAAATCACAAAAATACTTCTTCTGATTGAAATCTTTGGGGTCTAAAAGGAAATACGTACATTCCATTGCAATATACATGTATATTTTGTTGACTTATAAGCTCGCCTTTTTGCGGTTAGACTTACCTTCAACTGATCATTGTATTTTGTCGATCCTTTTCACTTCTCAATGTCTCAGAGCACTACATAATCAGCGCTTGTTTCCCATATCCATCTACCACCCCAACCAAGCCCACACCTAAAAAAAAACTCTTTAATGTTATGGAACGACGACTGGAGTCTATTTGATTTTATCAACCGCCAGATTGACCCTAGTGGTTTCAAAATACACAAGGATGCATGCTTCAGAAGCAACAAGCTTTTATAGTCAAGGGAAGCGTGTGAAAGTGGAAATGGTGAAGAGTTTTGTGGGATTGAGAGCTATGCATCAGTTTTAATGTCAAGGATTGCGCTTGCGCAGATCTTGATCAGCACAGAGCTTAAGAAGCAACTCTTTGTTGCCCAATAACATTTTCAGCAAACAAACTCTCGAGGTTCCCCTTCTCCTTTGTCAACCACTTGTATTAGCGGTTGGAGACTAAAGGCCCAATTACAATGACCGGATTAGAGCGGAACAGAATCGGATTGCACTGTCAAAGTGGTTTTCCAAGCATGCGTTTTCTATTTAACGGATTACAATGAACGGATTCAAACGCATTTGACCGCATCTGTGCCGGATTCGTTTTAGTTTGTTTAGAAATCACCGGATTGAGCTGTCAAAATTTTGGTAAACAAAAGCTGTGAATGTTTAAGGTTTTATTTTTTTTGATTTGTTATGTTTTTAAAAATGTTTTCGGACGAGCAGTTAATCGCAGAAGTGAAAGATTATGAAATACTGTACAACAAGGCAAAGAGTGGATATAAAAATTCCAAGATTAAATTTGACGTTTAAATGCGAACTGATCCGTTCATTGTAATCAGTGCAGTTTCCTATCCCTTCTGATGCGTTCTTTTGACATTTCAATCCACGTAGATCCGCTCATTGTAATTGGGCCTTAAAGCTTAGCATAAGAAGTAAGTAATTCGTGTACCATATCTAGAAAAAATAAAATGTAAAGTAGGATCAAATAAAGAGAATAGATCAGTCTATCTACCATTGAATGGTAGAACAATCACAGGCAGAACAATTCACTTGCATACTTCCAGAGAAGCAAACTTGCAGAAGGGTTGGGCAAGGAATAGTTTTTTTGAAACAAGGAAGATACGTGAAAGCGTTAAAGGCACAGACCGGATTGCAAACCTTACAACGTCACCTCACAAACTTCTGTGACCCCATGCACCCCCGTATAATTTCAGCATACTTTCAGAAAAGATTTTTGCTTCAGATGCATGCTTCTGCGTATATTTTGGTTTCATTCATTCATTCTGATTTGTATTTCACAAGAATCCTGTTACTCCATCCCAAATTTTTTATGCATACAATTGCGGAATAACCTTCCAGGGTCAGGATTTCAAAGCTCATGCGAGATCCACAGCTCAGCATATTCTATATATGGTGGTTTAGTCTTCTTCTTCTTCTTTAACCACGCTACAAACGAAATCTAGTCCTAGTCCTCGCAACTGTTTCCTTCGTATACGTATTGTATATAAATCCCACATTTCTGTTTCTCCTTGCCATCTTTCCAAAAAAAAACCTTGTTTATCAATTCTTAATCGATTGCTTAGAAGTCTTCAGGATATGCTAGGTTCAATGTTTTTCCATTTGTAGTGTGTCGATATTTTCCGATTTTCCAACTCTTGAACAACCTACACACAGCTAGCCAACACTTATTTGGTCATCATATTGGCCCCGCAAATATTGATTCGTTTCGATTATAAATTCAGTGTTTGCACCCCTAAAAACCCCTAGATACCCACTCTCATTGGAATCGGAACAAAATTGGCAAATTCAACCATATTTCCGCGGCCATTTTGAATTTTGAAAATCGGGTTTCGAGATGCATCATGGAAGACCTCTACGTCCCTTCATGTAAAATTTCTAAGCTCTGCGATGATTTTCTAGGAAGCTCTCTATGACAGCGCCATCTAAGTAATAGGATAGCTTAGCGGTCGGCAACCTATATGAGTAGTGAATATCAGTAAAGAAAAACAAGTAAGAAGGCATGTTATATAGTTGGGAGAACTGGAAAGGCAAAGGGCAACGCCACACTTCATTATCATATTTGGTTCCCACAACCAACCGACCCACTACCTACTCATAGCTGTTTCTCTTTCTAGACATCCTTCTAGGAAACATTGAATTTACTTGAAAACACTGTAGTCTATTCATAAGCTTCCCGAAACAATCAATAACATTAATATACAGTTCTTACTGTGTTTCACAAAGATTTATAGATATCCTTTGGAACAAAATTTGGGGCACTCTATATTTATGAGCTTAACATACGCCAGTGCTGAATTCATATTGGAATACAAGAGAGGAATTCGGTATCCAGAATGCAAACGACTGTCTGAACTTTTATCTTCTTATCATAATCAGCCCTTAGTTCTCTGAAACCAATTCATTATCTGCTTCCTAGTCGTCCTTAATTCCATTAACCGTATTCAAACTGAAAAAAAAATTCTTAACTCAATCCACACATCCTCAAGCCCCCATAAATTCCCCCATCATTCATCAGCATTTACGATTTCCCTACAGCATATATATTTTACTTAATAAAACCCCATAACTCCTTACAATGGTATCCTTCAGCTGCATACAAAATCATCACCAAAAATCCTTAATTCATGCAAATTGAAATTTCGAGCACAATTTTTGTGCATAAAATTAATTCCACACCCAAACAACAACAAAAAAAACCCGAATTCAATTTGTTTTTGCATGAAACGAGCACAAATAAAGACATCCTCACAGGACATAAGGATAAAAAAAATCCAGTAAAAGAAGAGAAAGGACATTTCACGTTTCTGTCGCGTTCTCTACTCTTAAAACAGACGCCAACAGCCAAATGATGAGGGAATCGAGGGAATCCTTCTTGCATAACTAATGAATGTGTCCATAAACAGCGGAGATTTTTATCCTTTTTATCCTTCTTATCGTTCATTTGTGTCGGGGCGACAGGGGGATGATAAGAATTACTGTCCGTGAAGGCGACCCTCTCTTGAGGGAGTGAAGTAAAAATTCATCCCTTTTGTAAGAAGTTACATCGCCGATAATTGAACTCGGAATTTTTTTTTTATTTTTAGGTGGATCGATACTTTTATGGATTAAAAAGCGACGGAAGTGATAAATGCCCTTCGGAGTCTTCTTAAGGGAAGAAATGCTTCTTTCTTGAAGAAGAATCTAAAAAAAAACTAAGTAAATAATAAGGAGCCTTTCCCTTCCTAATTTTCCTCCTTCCTCTTTTATTTGTACTTTGGCAATTCTTCAAAGCTTTGCAAATTACAAGAAATAAAATCAAAGAAAATTTTTGCTGAGATTTTTAAATATAATCTAATTTCCCCATAAATATCTCAAAGTGCCTTTTTGGGGAGTTTCTGTCAAGATAAATATAAACCTTTGATAAAGAGTTTCATTTTTACTCAAGGGCTTTTGACTTATAATTCCGAAAACCATCCTCAATCGGTTTCGTTTATCAAGAATCAGGGTATTTTAAGGGTTTTCTTTTTACGGAAAGGAAAACTTCGCTGTGGTGTTCGTTTTGTTGGTCAGTAGTTTTTTTATTAATAATAGTGTCCCAAAGAAATTAAGCTACAAGAAAACTCCGCCAAATAGAGCCGTAACTGGCCTAGCTTCAGAGGATTTTAAAAAAATTCCCAGGCCCAAGTAACCCAATACCCACTAGGATCCAAGTAGCTCACTGACCACCTGTCATAAGTTGATTACAAGAGCAAAAACGCGTAACCAAAGATTGGTTTGCAAAAGCATGGCAGATGTTCGAAACTGGGAAAAACACTCCACAAAAGTCTACAGTCTATTCAGGAATTGCGTGAGGTGATCACTTCCTCATCTTCCCTCTTAATCCACACATGTGGAGTCTAAGGATCCATCGAGCATTTTTTTTTATCTCCCATATGGATCAGTTCAGTTCAGTTCAATGGCACTACAGCCCAAATGGAGCCTTTGCCTTCTTCAATTTTCTCTTCCAACCTTTTCGCTTACTGGCTAGAGTCCTCAAATTTCGTAGGCTCAACAAGTGTGCAGCGTTTGCTTCTACGGCTTCAAACCACCTTTTCCTTAGTCGTCCTGTTGACCTGTCACCGATTATGATTCTCTTATATATCTTCTTAAATGCTCTGCTTTCCGGCATCCGCTCTACATGCCCTGCCCATATGGATTCGTTGGCGAATATCTAGATTGCATACAGTGACGTTACTAGCCACCACTACTTGCGATGGGTGCAGCGTCAGTACTTCATCGTACATGATAATGCCCCCTATGGATTATCATGTACTAGGACAGAGCATTGGGAGACTTTGTAACTTGTTCTGTACTCCCTTACTCCCTCGTCTGACCCGGAGTATGCGGTTTCTATTCCATGCATCTTGGGTACGTCCGATTCAATACAAAATAGTTGCACTTGGTTACTACCAATCTCCTTTTCACAGTATGCATCTTACGAAGAGAAGTCCACTAAAACGACCTTTACGGAAGAAGCTATAAGTCTGCTTCACCCTTGTTCTTGCTGAACTCTTACGAAAATTCCGTGTCCAAAATTCCTTCATCTAAGTTTAAGCAAATGATACAGTCGTCGTGACCGGTGAAACAAGTAACACCATGCCAAGGTGCATGCATCAAAAACTTGATTTAGGTTTCAGTTGGTGGGCTAATGAACTCGGTATCAACCCTGAAAAAACGTGTCTGGTACTAATCACCAGGAAATAGGCAATGCCTAGATTGACTGTACTAATCTCTACAACAAAGCTTTAAGGTAGTCTTAACCATGACCGGCGTTTGGTGCGCCCGGTGCATTATGGCATATTGCGTCCCCATTATTTTTTGATCGCAGTGAAGTACAAAAAAAAAACACAAACACTTTGAGGAGTTTTTTTAATATATGGAAAGGAAGGCACGGAAGACACCTTTTCACTTGTTTTGTGAAATTGCGCCCGGTGCAAATGCACCAATTTCATTCATGCAAGCGCCGCCCCTAACTATTTCCAGCACAATCCTGTACTCAGAACTCAGATAGTACTATATAATCAAATCTCCATAATAGAGATCCCTACATCGTTCTCCAAGCCTTCGTATTTCAAGGAATAATACTGCATTAGTTTCTACTGCAGAATCCTGCAAGCAAAAAAAAGTCCACCTAACAGCCTTCCTGGATATAGGAGGCGCTTTCAATAACTTCAGAACAGAGGCGATCCAAGTTTTTCTCGCCGAATTAAGGATCCATAATTACAAATCAAGAACTATGACGCCTTACCAGACAAAAAAGGATATACAACGAAATCAGACGAACGAAATGGAGTTGGACTGGCTACACGTTGCGAAAGACAGTGGAAAAGGGCACAGACAGTCCTTTAATATATGACATTGAAGGCACCTTAATTTTTTGAAATTGCGCCCGGTGCAAGTGCACTATTTGCACTTGTGAAAATGGCGCCCCTAGTTATAACAGCTCAAATATGCGAGGATTACATTAGTTGCCTCAAAGCACATGGGCAATCCTATTGTTAAAACTTAAATATCACTGTGAACCGTTCTAGCCAATACCGTTTCCCACTTTTGGTATAGCTGGATCGAACTAACTACCCTCATGAGTGCAGGCATGACTTGATCTGGGCCTCCTACGTTGGACAGTGCTATTAGGATTGCTGCTTACGCCTTATCCTTTGTGCTCTCCTAGAGGGTTTTGACGCTCTTCTCCTAGGGAGTGTAGACCATCTCCCCCAGACATCTAACCGTAGGCTATCAGGGAATAACCTGATTACCTGCTTTAACTACGTCCATCGCTTTAGTTCACCTGGTCTAGTTTTTCGAGATACCTCCAAAGATTTTGATTGAGTATGGCACTCTGTTCTGGTGACTAAACTCTAAGCTCTTGGTATCGACTGTTCTCTCCAATAACTGGATTAAGAGTTTTCTTTCTGGTCGTTCAATCGAGGTAGTACTGGACGGTCTCGAGTTTATACCCCACACCATCTCGGCCGATGCTCCTCAGTGCTGGACAAGGTGCAAAATTGCGCCATCAAACTCATCCAAGATAACTCTTTCTGCATCTCCATGTCCACAGGAATGTGCCTCTTGAAAAAATTGTATTGCCATTACCATAGAGACTGTTCCACTAAAACTATCGTCCTCTTGCCTATCTGGCATTATTTTTCCCGCTGCAAAAGACTAGTCCACTCGGATCACCCACACCCCTTGCGGCAGTCCCTATTGGGTGCTATCCAACAATGCACTCTACCAAAGAGCTTTTGGCAGCTCAAGCTAGGTCAATCTCTGAGCTCTACTCTCGCTAACTCCTACCACAAAAGCATCTACAGATTTATACCTACAGATTCACCCCAATTTTTCCTTTACCATTTCTTCCACGACAAAACCATCCACTCGACCAAGTAACAACACCAACCCAAAAAAACTACCCCAAGCCACTTTAATTCCTTTAAACTACCAATTACACAAAATGGACTGCGCTCTTTCTCTCTCCGTACTTGCAATCGGTATAATCGAACGATCAAAATCAACTGTTCGTCCTGTCCATTGGTGCAATTTTATGGATTTTTTCCTATTTCTCTGTGTTGTGTTTTTTTTTTATTATTATCCTTCGTCCATCGTCCATTCACCAAAAGCAAACAACGCAATGAAATTTCACTGTTCACTTTTTGTTTTGTTCCTTCACTCCCCTCCACCCCACGACTTTCTCCACTACTCCAATATAAATAAAGAAAAGTAAAAGGGAGGACTCTTTATAAGGTAAAATGGAAGCCAAGCCGAAGAGAGAGATGAAGTTTATTATTTCGTATCGTCCATCACTGGATATTTAATGTTGAATGGATATTGATGGCTCCTTGAAGTGATATCAGGATTAGTGCATTTATGAAATTGGATTGTGTGTACTGGATATCGTCCTGGACTAGATATATGGAATTCTTTATTGGATGTATGAGAGTGCAGAAGGGATATCAAGATTTTATCGGACTAATTGAATTTTTTTTCGGTTCTTTTGGATGGTCTTCATATGGTGGTTTTATGAAGTTTCCTTTTATTATATATATTTGATGGCCGCGATGATGATTGGTTATGAAAGTTGATTTGGTAACAAGAGAATACTACTTGACACATGAGTATATGGTGCGGACAGGTGGTGGAGTACTTGGATCGATCGGACTACTATATAAAACTGTTTTTCTATACCAGTTGACCTAATTCTCATTCATCAAATGGTGGTACTTATGCCGTAGTTAAGAAAAAGGCGCATTATCTAATTAAATAATCCATATTTGTGCCTACAAACTACAATTCATATGAAGCTCGAAAGTATTTTCGTTTCTTTTAAAAGATAAGCACACGATCAGTCAATGTTCCCATCAATACTGATGATCTTAACAGAATAAATGTTTACAGAATGCTTCGGACTTCTTGCATAATAAAATTTTGGTTTCGTCGACGGTTTGTGTGTGTGGCCTGATTCTCTAAACCTAGAGGCTTGAGATACGATCACCGATCGTGCAAAGAGGCGAAATTTCAAAGACGGCGGTCTGTTCCTTCTCTACTTCTCCTATGGCTAAGAAAGAGGAGTCGAACGATATTGATTTAACTTAGCCTATACATCACACCATCATCTATCTACGGCAGAGAATGGACACTCAATGCCGATATTCAGGAACTGCAATGACAAAACCATCCATGAACTTATTAATAGTACCAATGGCATAGGTAGGTAAAGGGCGGCCTCCAGTGGGATTCAATTAGCGCTTAGCATAGCGTTCTGTAGCCCCAACTCGTGTACCTGGATTGGGGAGTGGTTGTATGATTGGGTGTGACGGATGTCTAAAGCCATTCTGTGGAAGTAAGGAAGCTTAACAGTGATCTGATCTTTAGTCTGGAGATCTCTTTTAAACCTTCCAAAACGTAACTGCTTAGTGTGCGCTTTTATAAAGCCTTGAGATTTTATAAAGCCTTGGCTGTCCTATGAAAATTCCAATACAACATCTTTGTGTTTTAAATTCATTGTCTGGCAGGCTTTCAGAATCGTCAACACGTCAGCTTGAAAGACACTAGCGTACACCGGGAGGTGCCAGGACAGTTTGCTATTAGTGGTCTCTAGATAAACCCCTGCTCCGTTTCTCCATTCTCTTTTTGAGACTAGTTCGACGAAGAAGTCTTTCCTAAAGGTCAATCTAGGCGAAAGATTTAGTCTGTGGTTGTAGCGACCATACCTTCGGGTAGCAGATTCAAAATATAGCTTTGTCCGTAGTGCTTAAGGTCCAGGGATGTCCTCAGTCTGAGGGCACTACACGAGGCTAGATGTTTGATGTGAAGGTCGGGGCAGTAGGTACAAGAGAACGTCGAGAGCATGACTTTTCCCGAGTAAAAATAAAAATGGCTTTTCAAAGGGGATATGAATGCCTTCTAAAGGCCCCCATACACGGTCCAATTGGTTGTACAGCGAAGTGCGGTTGTACAACCAAAACTATCGATTGTGGGCCGGTCGGCCGATCAAAATACATTGCGCTTATAGGTTTGATGAAAATCTGGTTGTACAGCCAATTTGACCGTGTATGGGGGCCTTTAGAATATGTTTAACCATTTTTAACACATACGACCTAACGACGATCAAACTTACACAAAAAATTTAAATGGGGTCGTTCTCTGGACCCTTCCCAACTTGATGACGTTGGGAACTTGCAATTTAGGGAGCCAGTTGTTAAGTTGTGTTGCGAAGATGAAGAAAGAACGATGACCAATGAACGTGCGGGAACCGCGGAATTATTTAATTACTATTTCTGATGAATTTCGAAAGTTGCACAAACCGGTTTGCGCTCCCGTAGGATATCGTGAAACAGTCTCAGAAGCCAATAATCACGATAGTCACTTAGGGCTCGATTACAATGAGCGAGTTTACAAGCTTGCTTGCTTTATTAACACAAACAAGAGGAACCGAATTTAACTTGATAACCAGAAATAAAATCGAGAGAAACTTTGGTATCGTGAGGCAGGAATTGAGAATGTTAGTTAAAATAGGTAATAGACGAGGTATGAGCATTTTTAAGAGACCAGGCGAAATCTAATGCAATTGGTAGTGCAAGTTGTCGTCAGACAAGGCGACGCGATATTAACTTTTCGTGAATTCTATTTTTGGAAAGAAATGATTAGCAGTTGAAAATTGAACCAAGTTTCACAACTTTTTGTCCCAGACATCACACAAATTACAAAACTTACATCTTCAATGCTAAGGCAACTCTATTGTATGTTGGCGAAACTTGGAGAGTCGCTCACAATTCATTACAAAGCACCTTCAAGTTTTCATCCTAAAAATCCGTTGGCAAGATAGAGTTACAAATGAAGAACTATTGCGACGTGCCGGCTAAGAAAGGATAGATGACGAAATCATGCAAAGGACATGGAATTGGAATGGCCACACCTTGCGAGGTGCCAACGAGAATCTAGCCAAACAGGCGCTTGAACTAGAATCTGCAAGGAACCCGTTGAGTTGGAAGACCTAGAGCAACTTTTTTTTATGTGAAAGACTAGATTCTTGGGAAAGGCCCTTTATACTGTGTCGACAATCTATTTTCTTCATATAGAAGTGCAATGTCGAACAGCAGCTCTAGTCGGGGAAGGAAGGAGCTGCCCAACTGGCTAGAGTTTTATGCCTCCTGAAACGAGTTGAATCCCATCAACCAACCGATGACAAGCGCTTTGGTGGAACGGAGAAGGGCTAAGGAAGGCTATGGCAGGAAGAATCAGGAATGTAGAGGGCAGAAAAAAAAGGAAATTTATTTAGGTGGGAAAGTGGAAAAGGCGAAGGACCGAAGGCCGGTATTCGAACCCGGGACCTCTGCGGTGGTAGCCAGACGCCTTACTCCCTAGGATACCTAGGCCCCCATGGAGGGGAGGAGAACCCTACCAATAGTGTGTCACATAAAAAAAAAAAAAAAAAAATAGAGGCGGCAGCAATATGTCCGAAATATGTAACATGCGGGATTAAAGGAGCAGAAGAAAAATAACCATGCACTCATAACAATATTTTGTTAAATCTTGTTGAATCTCGCGGGCCGAACAATTTCCCCCGAAGGGCCGCATGCGGTCCGCGGGCTGCGGGTTGGCCACCCCTGATTTAGGTGAATAGTGAATTCCGGTATATATTTTCTGGGCCTAGTGTTATATCTCGTTGAGGACTTCATCCATCCCTCAGCAAGCAGTGTTCAAACATTCCATGATCCGATTCGTGTCCTTGTTCGAGGAGCAAAGGTCGTCGTCGTGTTGTCCATCCGGTTCCGAGGCATTGTTTGCCGATTCGTAGCAATGGTGTTTTTTATGTGAGCGGGTTGCTAACCCTCAGCCCAACCGACTTAAAACTGTTTTTGTGGAGTAGAGAGCTTGCCATTCGCCCATCTCCCGTTACCTCCTTGCACGGAGAGGTGGGATTAGGACTTGCTAACAGGTCTGCTAGGTGTTCGTCTGCAGTGACTTTTCTCGGGTTTTGACAGAAGTGACAAATCGGGTGCCACCACCTTCCGAGGTCTTTGTTAGCCGTCCCCCCCCCAACGCAAGGATCCCGTCGAATCGGAAGACCTACAACAACGTGGAGGAGAACCCTACTAGCAGAAGCCGCCATAACAGGGAGATCCTGGTTGGAGCTGTCGCGCAAAACAGAGTCCGCTGGAGGGCAACGGTCTCCGCCCTATGTCCCATGAGGGATTAAAGGAGGGTAAAGAAGAAGTGTTATATGTATTTATAAGATTTTATGGTATTATTGGTATAAACTAATTTCTTGTTCTTCATTCATCCATTTTTAGATACACGTGTAACTCTTTATTGCTCAACCCGAGTGAGTCAAACTGCTTCTCTCATTATACTGACGGTTTTATAACTTTACTCAAGTCCTGTTTCGTGTTTCAAAAGTCGTTTTTCTTATTTTAAACCTGGTTTCTTTCGCGTGTTATGCATCCTGCTAAGAAATCGTTAATAATATTTTCTTCGTTCATTCAAATTAGAAGATTGGAAGGTTTTAAATTTCTCATGTGTAATGGGTTTCAAGTTTAGTTATAAAACAACGTTGCAAACAATTTCCTTTTTACATTGAAAAGGGGAAATAGTACAGATTTTGCGCACTAAATTTCCTTGTTGGTGTATAGAATTTCTACAGGGGGTATGTATCACGAAACATGTTTCAACAACACGCTATAAAAATTTATGTTGCATGATTTCAGATGCCATACTTTAAATGAAACATATAAAAGGTTAAGCGTTGCAATAAAAAGAGAAAATGTCGAGGATAATGAAAATTTCAGCTAACCTCTGATTTTCACAAAAGAACGGAGCTTAACATTCTTGTTTCGTTAGTATTTAGTGAAATGCATGTTTCAGCTACCATTTGCTTTTGTGGACTAATATTGAAACAATTTTAGTTAAAACTGATCTCACACAAAATCCTGTTGTTATATACATTCTAGTATGTAAAAACACAGCTCTATTGCGTGTGTGCATAGAATAATCTAATGCTATTCCCTAGTTCAACTTTACCGTCGCAGGGTAACTTTTTAATAGTACATAGTTATTAAGAATAAGCGATTGTCTTCATACCCATAGACACAGACAGAATCCAGCAGAGACAGAGCACAGAAATTTAAAAAGAATACTGAATTGCAGCGCGCTCTGAATGCACCCAAAGTTGCTGCATTTAATTGCACAAAAGGGATTCTAAGTGCAGTAACAGTTTTGTCCTTTTGTGTTCGCTGCCTTTTCGGTTGGATCCTTCTACTTTACTGCTGCTGATTTTCAGCAATTTTATTGTACGGTAGTAAAAAAAAATAGAGGAAATTAGTAGAAAGAAAATTAAGATTATTTTATTGGATGCTTTTACGTCTGATAATAATGAAGGAGTGAGCAGAGCAACTGTGTTGCTTTTTAGGTAATTAATTTGTTTCGTGGAATTTATCAATTTGTTTTATCTACATGTACGTTATGTAGTTGTGCCTGTTGGTGGGATTAATTTTATAGTAGAGACGATGGGGATGTTGTTTTCTGAGCTGAATACTGTGTTCAGGGGCGGCGCTTTAATAGGTGGGTATGGTGCACTTGCACCGGGCGCAATTTGTGTGCAGCTGTAAAAAATTAGAATTCAGGGGCTCAAAAAATCTGCCCACCTCTTCATCCTTTCCTAATCGCTTTTATCAGATTTTTGTGGGCTGGATATTGAACCATTCCGATGTAATCTTTTTTTTTTATTATGCTGCAATCCTAAATTTTGAAAATTGTTGCTCCCATCAAGCGAGTGATTGTGTATTTTTCCATTGTCCTTCACTGCGAATGAACAGCTTATGGGGCGCAATAGGGCATAGTGCACCGGGCGCAAAAAGCTTAAGCGCCGTCCCTGACTGTGTATCAAGTGTTTTGTGACTATTGAAAGTGAAATATCTTGTATTGGGTAAGTTGTTGGCCATCTCGTGAATCGGTCTTTGATTGTAAGGATGTACTCGTATCCTCGAGATGGCGAAAGGGGTTCCACTATATCCATATGTTCAAATCGATGATCCGGAAGCTTAAGTGTTTCGTGTAGAAACTAGGTGTATCTCGACACTTCGGATGTTTGGCAATAGAGGCAGCTCATTGCAGTCTTTGTTAATTTCCAGCCAGACGAATTTCTTAACCATGATTTGTCGTGTGATGCGAATACCAGGGTGTGACAAGTGGTGTTTAGAATTGACCGGTAGCTTGGACAAAGTGGATGTTATGTAAAGTTGTGGCGATGTGCCCATAGTTAGTTTCACACCAGACCTAGTGAATGTGAATGGTATTGGCATGTTTTACTAGAGAGCATTGGCTGTGGTATTGCTGGAGATTTTGTACCTTTTGTCACCATTTTAACGTTGAGTTAATGTAGGAAAGTCGATGGCTAGTAAGTGTCACAAATAATCTGCGATCACGTATGGTTTACCGGACATATGACAAATGCCGAATGTAAACTGTGACATCAGATTCACATGTAAGATCTGACAAAGGGATCGTTCGATCTTCATATAAAGGACGCGTTCTATGTGGGATGCTACACTCCAAGTAAGAAGCAGCAAGATCCTGGACAAGCATAACTACCAAACCATACCGCACTACTTGGACAGGCTCAAAGTTCTTGATCTTATGCCGTTATCAAGCAGGAGAAAACTGCTCATATCTTGCATTACCTTTGATGTCCTAAGTGGAAAACTTCAAGTGCAGTTTCTGTCGGACAAGATCAAATTCAATGATGAAGTCCGACAGATACCGCATTGTACACGATTGGAATTAATGTCACGACCAAAATAATGTACGCAACCGTAATTAAATTTTATTCAACACTTTCTAATCACTACTAATCAAAAAAACACCCAGTTAATCTCAACTATTCTTTAATTAGTACAAATTCAAGTTAATTATAAATTATAAAAAAAGGCACAAATTTTAGCGAGAAGGAAACAACTCCAAGGAACACGTCGACCGTTTCGTTTTCAAGTTCAAGTTCGAATCATTATATCAAAATCTCATCTCCCCTTAGCGGTATCAAAAATATTTTTGGAAAACGTTTGTCAATTGTTTTGCATATTGTGATGTATTGTTTTATACTATGTATAGATGTGAGCCGGTCGATGTGTTGTTGGTTTGTTTACATTGTGTGTTTTTAATTCTTATTTATTTAGAAGTTAACAAATAAAATCTAACAAGTAAGGCTACAATATTTTCTTGATCTCAAATGTGTGGCGTCAACACGCATCGATTACGCTAGGAATGAGCCTGTTATAGGATGATGTAAGATCTTTAATAGTCATAGTCCGTCCCTGTTTCTGCTTTGCAATCACGAACCTATCTTACAAAAGGCCTCAATCCCATTGAATATACTTTATTTGTAAAAACAAATTTTTAAGGACTTGATTTTTTCCCACATTTGTTTCCATTTCGCTTGGATCAAAGCCAAATAGAACGATTACACAATACAAATACTTTTCTTCCTAACAATTTCTCTACTTTTTGTTTATTCACAAATTTGCATATCTTGCACGAGTATGTGTACACATCAAGAATTCTAAAGTTGTAACCTTATATTCTATTTACGTCAGGATCTTGGTGTAAATTAAATTTCTTCCTTTCCCCAACAGATTTCATGTAACGAAAACTTTTTCATCACCCACAAATTTCGAATTTTAATTTAACAATTTTCTATACTAGTATGTGTTAGTATGCAGTAGGTGTGTAGTAACCGGGTTAGTAGGTTTCATTTCCCATGGTTGTAATCCATTCAACCCCAAAAACTGATGAGAGCAAATTCGTGTGTATTAAAATCAAATTTAACAATTTGCATGTCTAAATATTACTTCGCTTCGCAGTTGTTGAATAATTCGATTATTTCGCTCAGGTGGAGATTTTCCGTCGCCGTGTTCCTGTTTTAGAATTACATAGAAATTTCCGAAACTTCATTTAAATTGTGGCATAGTAATGGAATTAAGAGCTTTGTTGGTGGTGAAGAGCAAAAGGAATAAAAAACAACAACAAATTAAATTTTGCCATACTAGATGGTAAGGTTAAGGCTTAACAGTTAAGTTTCCATGTGTTCAGTGAGGATTAGAATGTTACAGTTAATAAACTTTATGGAACGGGGTTTTCATATTTTCGGTTGTAATAGGGAAGTGTGAAGGATGTTATTGAAAAGTTTGAGTTTCCTAATCAATATTAAATGGTGTTAATGACTGCTAAAGTTTTCGGGGAAGCGGATATATTTAAAGCAGGAACTTAGAATAAACAAGTTATAATTAGTATTTACGAAGTAATTACGAACATATTATTTCCACAGCAAATATTGCAGTAGGGTTATGCAGGTGATCTAGTTTGTTTTAGAAGTGGGGGAAGTTTATTTTTGCGTAACAGTCTATACTTGATAACTGCATGATTCATTCATGATGTTTCTATATTAGAAATGTCGTTCAAATTGTTGGTCTAGGTCAGTTGTCGCTCGCGAGGCTCATTTGGCTCTTTGGCCCGCTAAGCGTGGTTCTTCCACAGAGTACCATGTGGGGATGGCTCATGCACTGAAGTCGATATTCGGCCTGGGTTAGTCTAATTTGAAGAAGTCTCGACTCAGGTAGGTAGGAGCGACAGTCTTGTCCTGGTCGTGGGCTAGGACACAATTGGCGCTAAGTTGTGCCGTTTTGTACCCGTACTCGTGAAACACTTTTGCGTGAACGGAGCAGTAAGCTAGCTCCCGTCAAATTTAGGCCCCGGATCCGGCAACAAATATTAAGCTTATTACCACAGCATATTACTGTGTCGACAGGTCTTCTCAACCCAGTAACCCGCTTCATGCAGTCGGAGGGTGGTACAGGCCGCCTGCATACCACATTGCCAACCGCTGCAGCATCAGAGCTTGTTTATGCTAAATTCCCTCTCAACCTCGATTACTGCTAGTTGATCCAAACACTCACTTAGCTCTTTATCCGATTCATCCTCTTCGTTAGATGAAGCCGTTTTCAAAACCTTTATCCATGCCTGCCTCAATCCACAATAGAGTTTATAGTCAACTCTTTCCAACCCTTATCCTTAGTGCCACTGGGGGTCCTTCATTACTTCGGTCATTGGCCTGTTACCGCTGTCTTTGATTGTTGGGCTCCTGAAGTAGAAGCTTCCTCGACTGTGGTTGGTCTTGAGAGCTTTTTCCTTCTTTGTCATTATTTGCAGGCGCTAAGCTATTTTCCTGGGATATATCCCTTTTAGTGCGAAAGGTTACCGCTCTACCTATTCTTGCGTTCTGGAGCGCTTTTCACTCTTCAACGATTGCTTGAAATTTTACTTTATTGAATTGGTTCTTCTTCGAGATGGTACCGGCATCGAAGAGGGCGCGATTGTACCTTCTCTTGAGAATGGGCGCTCGTGATCTCTAACTACTTCTTCCCAGATGCTGCATGCTGGTGTAAGCTACCTAAGACTTGCGGCCCTCCTTCGTTTAGCAGTGCAGCTGCTATTCCACCGACGACCGGTGATTTACTCCTTTTTCGTCTTTCTACAGCATCACGTACTTCATCCAGCGTTGGTGGTTCCACTAAGATATAATCCTGAGGGAATTACAAATGTCTGTGGATCCTCGTTTAATATGAGAGTAAGATTCAACAGGGTTTGAAAATACTCTCTCCACCCTTTTTTTATACTATCAGGGTCTGCTAATAGGTTCCCATTTATGTATTTACAGATGTCTGTTCTTGGCTGAGCCTTTTTGTGATCTGGCGAGTTCCTTTGTATACATGTTTAGTTCTCCCTTCATTGAAGTTTCCCTATATTTGTAAGTTCTTCCTGTTTAGATATTCTCCCATCTTCTTTCTGCAAAGCTTGTGGGCGATTCTTCATTTTTGCTTGAAGACTTCCATCCTTGCTGCTGTTGGCCTTGTGATGTACTCCCAATGACTCTGGTTACTTTCTTCAATTGCGGCTCTACAGTCCGGATCAAACCACTCAATTCTAGTTTGTCTGGGTTCGCAGGCTAGTGCCTCATCTGCTACCCCCTTTATGCTGCTTTTAATTTGCTCCCATTTGCCGATAATGTTGGGCTGTTCTTTTGCCTCTCTCAAGTTTTGGAGGACAACATGCTGGTAGGCATCCGTCCTTTCTTCCAGTTTTAGATAAGCTAAAACTGGAACAAAGAGCAGATGACTACCAGCAGCCTGTCGCACAAAACTTGAGAGAAGCGTCGAATTTTGGTTGAGTTTGCCTTCTATGCGTTTTGGCTGCTATCCGGGTTCTCAATTGTTCTAGATAGTGACTAGATAGTGGTCCAATCCACAGCACGCGCCACTAATTGTTCTTAAGTCCAGTCTGGCTCCTCTTCTCGCAATTAGGACGTGGTAAATTGGATTATTTGTTACCCCGTCTGGTGACTGCCACGTCATATGAATATTTTTGTGCGGGAGTATTGTTGAACTTACTACCATTGAGTTTGAGCTTGCGAGATCGATCAATCTACTACCAGTATGAGTTGAGCGTCATGTTCCAAGATCGAATTCAATATTCCGTTGCCCTGGGTCGTTGCCGCTAAGTCCGTCCTGTCCGAGGCCTCCTTTGAGGATTCGTGACGGGTACCCAACAGAAAACTCCAATCCTTAACTCAGTAAAAAAATATTTTATTAACAAACAAATCATTTACATCTCCATACACTTAAAGCATTAGCATCAAAATCTTCTTCCTCTTCCTCTTTTATACTTCGGCACAAACGATTTTGCTACACTCTCCGTTGATTTCTCCGGCTGATGTGCCACATGCAAAATATCCCATAACATTTTCGCATTTGCCTCTGAATCCAATATTTTAGCAAGTTCAGCCTTAAAATAATCAAACTCTTACTAAAAATCTGAATCTTTCAATTAATATCTTACCTGATCCTTTTTAAGTATCTCCTTCAAGCTTCCACCTTTCCTCATAATCATTCCAATATTTTTTGAATTAATCCCAGGTAAACGAATCATAAAATCATAAATATTTGGATTATATTTCTCTACTTCTGCAACACCAGCATCATCAGTTCCAGTTGCTGCAGCTGCTGTTGGGTTGGGCTCCTCTTTACCTTGTTTTAACTCGGCAAATAGTTGGGCTGTTGCATAAGGACTTGGAGACCAGATTAGACGTAGCTTTGGGAAGTGCAGTGTGAGTAATTGTAGTTTTTGTACAATATCAATATTTGATGTTGTTAAATCTCCAGATAGCATGTATTTTCCCTAGAATTATTTTTGGGTGGAAGATAATTGAGGGTTTATGTAGGAGTTAAAGAAGAAGAAGATACACTAACCTGCAAGTGAAATGGTTTATTTTGGTCGAATTCTATTAGTAAAATTGGTTTGCTGTAGTAGCGTTGCATTTGTATGCATTGATTGTATAGTCGACCGGAGTTTAGGGAACCGATTAAGTCGGATATTGATTTTCTTTCGACACAAATATCGGGAGTTAGGATGTAATCACCAATCTAGGATGAAAAATTAGTTAATATTGTGTTTTTTAAGATAGAAATAAAAGAAAGATTGTCTTCGTTCCTACGATTTATGCTAAAGAGAAGAATTTATACTAAAGCTTCCTGTCATACATTGTACTGCACATAGAACAAATTTCGTAAAGCTCTGCAGTGAAAATAGGAACCTCCTTTAAACTACACTTAAAAACTTTTTTTTTCCTGTGTGAGGTATTGGGTCCAAAGGAACTGCGGCCATTAATTTGGCCTATTGTATTATAGCCCCTACACCTCATATTTGTAGGCCAGACCGCTTGAACAAGTTCAGCAGTCTGCCTGCAGTCTGCCTAGTGGTTTGTCGCTTAGACTTGAGTGTTCGTGTAGGGTCTCCTCGAACAAAGAGACCCTGCTCCTCGCTATTGCGGGGCACTCACAGAGAATGTGGAGGGCAGACTCATCCTCTTCCAGGCAAAGCCTACATGTAGGGTCCTCCGGCCTTCCTATCCTCCATAAGTGGTAATTTAGTGTACAGTGCCCGGTAATCAAGCCAACAAGTGTCCTGACATTACTCCTGCTGCGCTGTAACAATTCCTTGGGCGTTTTAGGGGACGGCGCAGGAAGGAACCGCTTAGTTACAGTTGACAGTCCAGGCGCGAACCTCCAGCGTTCAGTATGTTTCACCAAAGTCCGATCGGCCAAGACCCTTTGCATCAAGCTGGAAGGTGTCCCAATAGCTGGCTCTGGACCAATGAATGCTATATCAGAGCCCACAGCAAGGATTCAAGTCAGAGCCAGTTGAGCTTGGCATCTAGCGTCACTCCTAAAAATTTGGCTTGTTGTGAAAAGCCTATAGTTCTGCTTGCGAATGTAGGTTCCCAAATTCCCGGTAGTGATCGTTTCCTGGTGAAAGGAACCAAAATCGTTTTGTCGGGATTGACTTTTAGACCTACGCTTTCGCCCCAGCTAGAGACCAATTTTAGTGCCTGCTGCAGGCGCCTTGACTTGGCTCCTTCATTTTCACCTGTAACTACTACAACAACATCGTCAGCGTAACCTTGGGCGAAAATGTTCCACCCGTTGAGCAGCTCTAGGAGTTCATCTACAACAAGGCACCAGATAAGTGGAGATAAGACTCTTCCCTGCGGGCAACCTTTTGCTATAGTGCCCCCCAGAGACCCCTCAGCATGAGAAACCATTAGTTTGCGAGTTCTCAGCATAGAGTCAATCCAGTTGGAGAAAATGCTACTTAGTCTGCGTCTACTTAGAGCCCTAGCTATATTATCGAAGGATGTATTGCCGAAGGCTCTCTCGATATCGAGGAAGGCCGTCAGAGCAACTCCTCTGTTTAGAGCTGCGTATTCCAGCCTGAGCACCAGATTTTGCAGTGCTGTCTCAGTGGACTTGCCCGCCTGGTACGCATGCTGATAGGAGCTTATCACTTAAAAACTTACTGATATTGTAACCGGAACAATCTCAATTCCTCTCCGATGAATAAGACAAGGCAAATCTGATCTAAACTCCCTCATATCAACAATAATTTTCGGGGTCACCAGCGACTCTTCTTTCTTCTGTCCACCAGCGTGTCTTGTGTTAGCTGGCTTCTCATCGTCTGCGTGTGGTTTTAGCAAGATAAAAGCTTCATCAGTTTTGCCATCTTGATACTCAGGTATCACCATTTTCTGTATTATATAAATAAAATTATAACTCTTATCACAAATTCAAGAAACAGGATCCTTACAGTCTTAGTATCAATTAACAACTCAAAAGCCTGCTTCTCACGCCTTAAACTAGTTAAGTACGACTGCTCCTCCACAGTTCTAGCGTGCAGCAAGAAAAATACTTTTAATCTATCTTCTGGCTTACGTTTACGGCGCGCTTCAAAAACTTCTAGCTGACGGATTGCTGTTACATTACAGTGATACATTATTACATACTGAGGATCAATCTCTTGCATAATTCGATCAAGGACTTTTGATCCTTCTTCGTTGGTTTTAAATGTTTGAATACAAATCAAGGGTTGTTTGAAGGTTGATATTATTGATGTAACGTCTAGGTTTTCCATCTGAAATACACATTTAAAAAGATTGTATCAAAGTTATTGCAAAGTTTACTCCAAATTACTTCTGGGAATGGCTCGAATATCGAATTTTCTGGCTGACTCTGTGTAATTGATTCATCTTGTGTAGTTTCATCAAAATTATCTCTTTGCGTCATTGTAAGAATATAACTTTCACGAAATATATCACTATCACTAAAATCATCTTTCCCTAATACTTGTTGTAAATTATCTTCTTGTACACCTTCACTCTCCTCAGGCTTTCCCAACAAAATTTCACTCTCTTCATCAGTTTTTGTTGGATTCTCTTTTGATTTTTGTGAACTTTGTGTCTCTTTTGGCTTTTGTGAAGTTTTAACACTCAACGCCGAAGATACATTTTGTCTAAGATTCCTAAAAGGTTCAGACAATTTATCCAAAGGAATATCATTCTTTCTTGCCATGTTTAGCAAGAACATTTCTCCTCCTAGTGTTAAATACTGATTTAGTTGATAGCAAGTTCTTGAATCCTGACACAGGATTAAAACTTTAACTTTATCTTGGCTTGTGTTCATTTTTGATTGTTTTACATCGTTAGGGATTTCTACTGTTAGAATTTCATTTAGGACTTTCCATTTTGGGCATAGTTCTGGCGCGAATTCTGCAATATAGAAAAACTATTTTAGATTTTAGTGTTTCTTTTTTAACCCCTTAAGAGATATTACCTTGTTCCTCGTTAAAAACGCGAGCTTTAGAAGTTTTAAATAAGTTTTCAGCTGCGTCTAGTAGAATCCAACCGGAATTGCTGAGAGCATATTCAGTTTTGCGATAGCGTAATGTGAGGGCATAACTACTAACTGGATCGCTGTAGATTGTGGATCTATAATAAATATGATAAAATAGAGGTTATAACAGAGATGTAACAAAAGAATTCGAAAGACGACGAGACCTTATACAAGAGGATGGAATGGCCCAGGCGTAAAAGAGGCGCGGAATGCCATTTATTTTTCAGATAGATCGGAATTGAATAAGATGAATAGTACTGATAGTACTAGGTGGCTGCCTTGCGATACACCTGAGGTTACATCGATTTCTTCGAAACCCTGAAATCTTACCACCTGAGTTCTCCCGTTAAGATAGGATGTTATCCATTCCAAAGGGAGTCGGATATCCCAAATCTTAATAGTTTCATAAATAAAATATGGTGGTCTACACGATCAAACACCTTCAGTGAAATCAGTGTAGACAGCGTCAAACTGGTGTCCTTGTTCCATACCGCATAGCAAAAATTTAGGGGGCCTCGGTAGCCTAGGAAGTAAGGCGTCTGGCTACCATGCCAGAAGTCCCGGATTTGATTCCCTGCAGTCCCACGGTCCTTCGCCTTTTCCACTTTCCCACCTACATAACTTTCATTCTTTCTTCTTCCCTTATTACATTCCTGATTCTTCCCGTCATAGCCTTCCATAGCCCTTCCCCGCTCCACCAAAAACGCGCATGTCTTTAGTTGGTTGATGAGATTCAACTCGTTTTAGGAGGCATAACACTGGCACGATCGATCAATCGAGCTCACGATCCTAGGCAACAGCTCGGTCCAAAGGGCCGTAAATAGAGGCACCCCGCAAGGAGAAGTATTTTTGCCGCTCCTATCGGTTGTAACTTTTAATCAGCTGTGGCCACGCATGCAGACATAGGGGCCTCAAGTCCTGGCATCATCATCACATAAGGAAAATTTCCTCAGGTCCTCTGTGATCTCATGGAGGCGGCGTTTCAAACCCTCTCAAGCTGGACTGCCATCCGTGTACTCAGCGTTAACCCAATTAAAACGGAACTAGTCCTCTGCACGAGGAGGTATAAAACTCCATCTGTAACAACTGAGCTCTGTTATCGTCCCCACAAAAACCGACTTCTGTATACCCGAGATTACCTTCACGAGGAACTCCGGCGTCCACATCCCTTCACGTCGTGAATGAATAAATAGACCACATAGTTTTCAGGATGTCATAAACTTCTTTACTGATGACTTTCAGCTCGAGGGCCGCGTAGGAGGAGGAGTCTTTTCCCTAGAACTTGGGATTGAAGCCTCGTTCCGACCACCCAATCAGTGCGGTGTATACCAAGCGGAGGCTCTAGCCATACATGAAGCTCTTCTACTAAACAACCAGCAAGGCGATAGGAATCGAACTGTCTACATCTTCTCAGATACTAGTCAGGCGGCTCTGAAAGCATTGCGCTCTTGCAAAAACAACTCTAGAATTATTTCTGAATGTCGGAGATCTTTTAACGAGTTGGCTCAACATTTCAGGGCCCTCGTAGTATCGGTACCCGCTCTCCGAAATATAAAGGAAAATCGCGACCAGCTCGCTAGGAAAGGCACGACCTTGGGTATGACAGAAAGGTATGTTTAAGGACAGAAATATAGCAGGCCATGAGAAAGCAGGAGAGAAGACCCAACCTGAAGTACATGAAGTTGACGCGGAATACATTTATTCCGACCTTGGCTAGATAAGACCTCATTTTCTCTCAGTCGAAGAGTTCCAAACCTTCCTGCCTGGAATTTTACGAAATGCCCATCCACAAAACGAACATTGTTATACTTTTTTACGAGGAAACTGTGAGAATCTTACATCAGTCGAGCAGCAGCGAATTTGTATGACCATCTTTATAAGGCCCATGCCCTAGATATGCATCCGCGTCGTTCGGATGGAGTCAAAATCTGCAGTATCTCCTTTTACCAGTGCAGACTATAGATCTACAAAGTCTTGTTAGTCTTATTTCTTTACAGCAAGCTAAACTTTCTTACATTACCCGCTGGAAGCGAACTAACACCCTTGGCAGAAATCCTTGAGTGTCTACAATCTACGTTAATCTAGTATAATAACATCTACATCTCTACTTACATCATCAAATTCCGCAGCACCTTCAAATCCGACACAATCAACTTCGTCTGCGAATTCAACTGATGCCAAATACAATCCAGCTGCGCCTGCAGAATCTTATGAAACTTCTTCGTAATACAATTCTCCACAGTTATCTCCTGCATATCCACAGTCCGATTAATTCTCTTAATCTCTTTCACCAAATAATTCATAATATCCAGAATATCTGTTTGAATTTGTGTCATCTTCGCAGTCATAGGTACATGCAACTCCACCGTCTGAGCTTCATATGGCTTCAAGGATTCCTGAACAGTAGCATGAAATCTTGGCCAAATAAAAAGTTCCTTAACAAAAAGATTTCGCATTGTTCTTTCTACATGACTATAGCCAATAGTAAAGGCTTCGGCACTGTTAGAGAATGCCTTAATGAATCCGGTCTTATTCTTTTGCCGGTATAAGCGTATTGCGAAGGCTTCTTGGCAGGATTCTATGATTGTATGTGCACGTAGAACGATGATTCCTGTTATTAGTTCTACAGGAATGCGATTTTTTAGTAGATCAACAACTAAGATTCGTGTTGAAATGAATTGTACTCCTCCTTCTAGGTAGACACGTTCCCTGAAAATGAATCAAATCAGAATTTCCATAGATTTTAGATAAATAGATTTAAACTCACCTCTCCTGCGCCGTGTTAGCCACTTCATGAACATATTTCTTTTCTATTAGCGGCTTATAGAACCTTTCTTCCCATTCAGAAAAGTTTAATACTAGAATTAAGTTAGCGGAGTCGCTGTACACCTTGAGGAGATTGATTAAGACTGCATCATAAGAAATGCCTCTAAAATAAGCCTTAAATTACTTCATACTATTAACATATAACTCAAATAGTACTTACTTGGCGCATATGACTAAACCATCAGAGTGTATTAAGTCTAGAAACATTTGTTTTTCATATTCTAGGAGAATGATGTCCTTCTTTTCGAGATACTCCTCTGCCGTTGCGATGTCGCAAAGTTCGGATTCCTCCAAGTTTTTGCTGCATTCTCCCACTTCAAATGGGATTTTTGGATCTGGGGCTTCTTTTTCTGGTGTTTCTGTTTCCATTGTTGATATATCTTTAGTTATTTCACAGTATTAAGTAATATAGAACGAGGAAACCGGCTGCACTGCGGAGCACCCTCTTGATATCAAACAAATAACAGCTGGATTTGACAATTCAAGTAGTTTCAAGTATAACAGATTTGTTATGAACTTTTATACAGAAAAGTTTTAGGTTTGTGTCTAAATAAAAAGTTTCGAAGCTTTTAAGCTACTCATGATTTCGAATTTTACCTTTTCCTTGAAACTCCCGTGTGCCAGTTCATTTCTTTTGCATTTTAAATATGTAACAGCTTTCAAATAATGCATTGCTCCTCCAGTAGCCATAAATATACTTGGATTCTTACAAACACATCCCACACTTTACAGTTTTACCGCCTTTTCTAGTCAAAACTGACTCGCTAACAGCAATCTCCGCATCGTTCCACCCTATTCCGGAGCGTTCGAGAGCTTTTTCATGTATTATTAACAACAGTTCATCCAATGTTGAAACTGATCTTAATAGATGGCGACACATTTCCGCACAAATCGTCACACTGCCCCTCTCAGGACTATTCGTCACGAACAGTTGTTCTTTTTGGATTCGGCTGATGATAAGGACACATATGGCCTTAGGCCCTTGTCTCCTGTAAGCAGCATCCTTCGATCTGTGTAAGGATGTTATAGGGCCCATTGGTACTGAAGTTGACGAGATTATCTTTTTCCTCGCAAAGGGTTGAACAGGCAAACGAGATCACTTTCCTTGTATCCACTACTGTTTGCATTTGTCACTGGAGATTAAGATTCTTTCTTGCTACCTATTAGATTTCTGTGACCCCTAACGTGAAGTTCAGCTGTAAGATCATTAGTGAATTCGTTTGTTTCTACAGATATCCCAAATTTTAGGTTGCTTGGAAGTCGTCGTTGCTTGTCTTCCTAATATATTAGAAGAGGTTTGTCCTGGATATAGGATCACCGGTTACTGTGGCCACCACTTAGATCGATAGCACAGCCTTTGAACCTCAAATTTGTAGGTCC
This sequence comes from Thereva unica, assembly GCA_949987705.1. Classification (NCBI taxonomy): domain Eukaryota; kingdom Metazoa; phylum Arthropoda; class Insecta; order Diptera; family Therevidae; genus Thereva; species Thereva unica. The sequence goes on along the minus strand of OX465284.1, from coordinate 6,352,826 downwards.
GAGCACTTGAACAAGTTCAGCATCCTGGCTAGAGATTTAACCCTAAGATCAGTCTCTGTAAACCACGGTATTTTTTACAACAGAAAATCGTTCATCAGTCGAGCAGCAGAAGGATGTGAGGATGATCCTTACAGGCGGTCGGCCCATGCCCAAACTGAACACATCGCTGGGGATCTGGACTCAGGAGGTAATGTCAAATTCCAGATTCCTCCTCTCTAAGCTCATTAACTCTTTTCCATGACCTTTGACTCCAGACCAGCGCAAGCTGAATTTCTTAGGCCTGATGTCGTCAATGTGACACTTAAAAGGGGTCCTCCAAGGTACTCACCAGAATCCGAACTCTGGAGTTTAAGGAATAGCGATTGCGTAGCAAGAGGCACACCGCAGATTCGGTGCTATCGCCACTCCTTTGGAATGTAACGAACGAAGTCAACGCAGTGTTGAAAACCCTAAAGAAGCCAGGATGCATCACTGTGGCCTTGTGCTGGTGGTGACCGCCAAGTGCATCTCAACAACAAGGGATAAGTATAATGTAAGGAGCATTAGACACTCTTGTTCATTAGGCTACTACAAAGGGTCTAGGCGTTAACCCAGTTAAGACTCAAGTAGTGCTCTATACAAGACCCCATAGAAACTATCTCTCATCTTCTCTGTACATGTACGACCTTCGCGAGGAAAAGAGGGACCTTCTTCGGTTCACATTTAATTAATGGATAGAGTGAGCTGCAAAACACTGGCGTTTCTGACCTCTGCCGCTTTATTAAAAGCTCTAAATGGCTTGAAATGGGCTGAATTGTGTCTCAACACTAGAATGGTATAACAATGCGCCTAATGGTGTGCCTACTCATCAGCTCCCTATAGGGGGAATAACCATTTCAACCTAACCTAACCTAAAGATCAGCAACCTGCTGAAAAGGTGACTTCGACGAACCCAGCTACCCAATTCACTGACTACATATATGCCTGTGGCTGCGTTGGTAGTATGCTATACCTATAGAGAAGCTTCTGCCTATTAGTTTTGTGGGTATCTACCGGGCCTTCTTCCATTCCCCAGGTGTTTGGATGAGCTGTATAGAAGCAATATACTCTAACATTTCTTAACCTTCCTCTGTCTCTTTAAGCTTCGTATTGCTTAAGCTTCTGGTAGATGGCCTTCAACGTCACTTCATCATTTCTTCAACCTCCTGTCCTTCAAACAGCTGTTGTTGCCCTGTACTTGGCAAAATCTCAGGCATTTAAAGACAGGATATTCCATAGAGCGAAACCCTGCTCCTCAATATTGCGAAATAGTGACAGAGAATGTTAATAATAGACTCATCCCCTCGAGGCGAGGCTTAAAGGTTAAGCCACCTTCCATTCGACCCTCAAAGGGTGGAAGCTTAATCAAACCAGTGTCATTCCGACTGCGTCCCTAACAATCCCAGGCCCGATAACTAGAAGGTATGGTACCAAATCGGTTGGAGTTTACCAAACCAGGAGTAACTCTATTTCATCATGTTCTGATCGTGTAGGGTCCTTTGCACCAAGATGATGAGTGCCCCAATAGCCAGGTTTGAATCGATGAATTCAGTGTGAATCCTACTAGCGCCACAACTTTGTTGAGTTGAGTTACTTGTGCGCCTTTGATAATGCCAGATCTTGTTTTCATTTAAGACTAAGTTACTCTTCTTATACCCCTGAGGCTAAGCCTAGTACTGTAATGTCATCTGCAAAACAAATCCCTAGTTTAAAAAAAACATTTATTAACCCGTTAGTAATAACAACAACAACATGGCAAATAAGACCCTATCTAACTTCCATTAATAACAATCAAATCCTTAATCCTTAATTCAGCCTCTAAGGTCGTCCTCTCGCCACTCGGTTTAGCCCCGACATAACAGGTTCACTTGGCGATGGTAAATACTCATTGGTATTGAAGCTCAAATCCTGCGGAGGACTGATGATCTCCATTCCACTGTTTGGCCGGAAAAATCTGTACGTTGGAGCATTGCTGGCATATCCTCCAATCAAGCTGCCAGGAGTATACAAGGAATACGGCGAGGCGCTTCCAGATGTTATAGCCTGTGACGGAATGGGTTCGCTGGCGGATCCTGTTAGTAAAGCTTTCGCGGCCTGATTAGAAACTGCTGATGGGTGATGAGGTTGATATGCGGAAGGTATCTGGGTTATGTAAGGACTGATCGGGACAATCAAAGGTCGAGTTGGGATCAGCTGTAGGTACTGAACTCCACCACTTAGCTGACTCTGAGGCAAATACTGCATGATGACAGGAGTGGGTCCAGATTGATATGGTCCCGGGTAGTTTCCTTGAAGCGTTGGTGGTTGAGAGTAGGGTGGAGGACTTTGAGGCTTCAGAATTGGTCCACTTGATTGTGGTAATGCTTGAGAGTAAACTGAGTTTGAGTAGATCGTGTTGAACGGCTTAAATGGTAAAGCATTGTCCTGGCTGGTGTTGATCGAATTCGGTATTGGTCCAAGCATTTGTTGGGGTGGTCCTTTTCTCTGGTCCTGGCCGGCTATTTCTGGACTGGAAACGGCCCATGAGAGCGGTAGGAGTAGATTTATCATAACAAGCTTGAACGTCTGCAAAAAATAAAAGAAAACCCAAACATTACTTTAATATCATCGCAAAAAGCTTATTTCCGGTAGAGTTAACTCTAAACTGGCAACAATTTTTCCCGGATTGAGTATGAATGGAATGCGTTAATCCGGGAGTCTCGTGCCCTTTCTTTGCGTATCCAAAAACTCGGAAGAAATTGACATAATATCGGAAATTACCGCGATTATCTCATTGTGTTTGGTTCAGGTTTTGTTTGGTGTTTTTTTGTTGTTATTGTGTTTGGGAATTGTACTGCTCTAGTAATGGAACTACCTGTTAGATAGAATTCGCGTGCACACGTGCAGGTTTAATAACTTTCTTAACTGTAACAATTGTAACAACTTTCGCTTTGGAAGAGGAATTTTTGAAGACAAGAGATTAAGTTATTATTGAAGATCTTTTTGGGTGTAAAGAAATAGTGTATTGCGCAATGTTTTGTTTGGAGTTTTTACAATACAGCAGAGATCGAGTTTGATTTGAACGTTTTTTTGGTGGGTGTTTTGTAATATGAAGTTTTATGGTAGATTGGGAATGTGTTTAAAGGGTGATTTTGGTTTTATGTGGTAGACTTTGCAGGAAAGAATTCTTCATTGGCACAGTAATATAATATGATTTTTGCATCTATGCAGGATTAGCGATTAGCCAAGCTTTGCAAGATTTTCTCTCAGAAGCTCGGCCAAGCATATTACGTCAGTCGGAGGGACGGGAGCCATGAATGCCAATTTTACGAGGTGCGAAAAAATAGTCACAGACATAAAAGATGAGTTCACCTCAGGTTGAGCCCGAGTCCAACCTACATATAGACACTAGTCGAGTTGAGTTAGGGACGAATGAGCGAGACTCAGCTCTGGCTACCTGGGTTGAGTTGAAATTGTGCATTTAGACGCGAGTTCAGTAGTTTAATTTAGTTGATAGCAGCGTCTTTGTGTCCCATGAAATGGGACGAAACCTACTAAACTGTTACCCAGGAAGAGGTGGTTTGGGCAGTAAACAATAAGTGGTTTCGTCGAGTTTACTTGGATTTAACGAGACTTTACTCAATACCCGTTTTCAGAGGCGCTTGGTCTGAGTAAACTCAGGGTAAACTCTGCGTAGAAACTCAGTACAGATGGCTCTGGTGATCCAAATTGGTATTAGTCAGTAGATCTTCCGCATGCTGAACACTATAATCCTCCAGACTAAAATTTTTGTCAAAATATGGCAGGCCTGCCTAGCCCGTAGAAAAATTGCAAGCATTGGAATGGTTTTACTGTAAACAGAACATGGATTAATATTGATGCCATGGCAGAATTCCGCATTACCACGAAAGACTAAGTAAAACCGGAGCTCGCCTAGTATCTGGAGTCCATTCATTCTTGTTAGTACAACCCCGCAGTACACTTCGTTGATTCAGCACGAACACCTACGCGTTTTATCGAGTATGTTCTCTCTAAATCCGTCGTATTCAGTCTGTTCTATAGCCAGGCAGGGCAGAGGAACCTCGAGCAGAATGTGATCTGAGAGGCACCTATAGTCGGGCTTGGATCGAACGCGTTCGATTCACGTTTGGACCCATCAAAACTAAGTAGGAAAGTAGTTGAGTAAATACCCACGAGTAGAATCGAAAGAAAATTACCCAAAGAGTACTTTTTACTCGCTCTAAAGTATTTGATTCCATGAGAACCGATAGGTACTTTTTTGACTGAAGTGACGTCGTAACAACTGCAAATGTTAAGGGGGGTCCAACAGAAATTTAGATCCCAAGTGAGTTCGAACGTACAAGACAAAACGCCTATATGCCACCAAAAACAGACACGGTAGACCTGAGTAAAAATTCTACTTTTCCAAATGCAGCCCACTACAAGTAGGAAAGCTATTATTACAACGATGTGTTGAATATTGTCAACTCAAGCTTGAAAGTTGATAAAGAACACTTTCTTATAGCCCACAAGCACAGAAGTTCAACCAAATCCCCAAGCTCAACCAAGACACAGCGTAGTTCAAAAGCTCATCTAGCGCGAAAGTTCCTACTACTAACTCACACAGGTGGCGCTCATACCATCCCACGTCCAGATCAAAACCCAAGTCAACAACCGATGATGCCACTGTGCTAGAAACCCCATGACTATACTACTCTGAAAAATACACGACTAAGCTCAAGTTGCAGTTAGTTTGAACTTTCAATTGAATGCAAATTCTACCCGGTACTTGACTCTACAAGTATTGATAAGAGTAAAATCTAAAAGTCAAAAGTATCCAGTACTGAAATGAGTAGAATCGAAAGCCAAATACTCATAAGAGTTAAGAATTGAGTACTGATTCCGTATCCCTAAAACCAAGCCCCCAAGAGGTATATAGGCAACAGCAGGCTTGTAAAGTGGATGTAATACGGCACACCCCAGAATGATGACCTATTGCTACTGCTATGGCTTAAGGCTACTAACAAGATTCTATAAATAAAAGCGAACGACAGGATAAAGTCGGTCACATATGCCGACGATATGGTGATTCTAATATCAGAAAAATTTCTCTCCATGATACTAATACTTTCGATTTCGATCTAACTATGTACAATTAATACCCGAGCAACATCAGCTAAGTTATGGGGTCTTACTAAGTCTGGGATCGACCCAAAGTTGAATTGGAGGTTCAACAGCCAATAGATGGTAAAGGAAGCTAGCATCACTTTCTACGGCAATTAGCAAACTTTCGGAAAGAAGTGGGATTTTAGCTATACATGACACGCCAAGGCCTGGCTACAGAGTAATCATGTTATCGGATAGCCAAATGATTATCAAGGACATAGGCTAGGTTTGGATAATGTCCAAACTGGTAAAAAGTTGTCAAAAAGTAAAAAATATTGTCAAGCTCCAGGTAGAAGTGTTTAATACAAATATAATAGTAGAAAAACTTGGTCTGACTGCAGGAAGTACAGATCGAGCGAATGGACATTCGCAGATTGTTGTTGATTAGCACGGGATCCTAAGCCAATTGCGACAGATATGCGACCAAATTGAGAAATGCATACAACACCACTGGAGCAGAAGAAACAAGCTAGAGAAACAACCGAATATTTTTTTTGTAGTTGTCCGGCTCTAGATAGACTTAATATGGGTTTCGACACTCAAAATTGGTTATAAGATAGGGTACCTCAATATGACAATCTGAACAGTACGCTTTGAGCACCAACTGTGTTTTAGTCCTTGGAGCTTGGTTAGTAATCTGGCAATCGGTAATCTCTTGAGGACTAAGTTATGCATAAGACACTGGCACAAGTAATATTATATTAAAATTGATCCAAATAAGAGTTAACTTGACCACTCGAGAAACAATTATTAGATAAATCTCTTACTAGATTCCCAATTGCTTTATTGGATGTGCAGTCTGTCCAATGTATTGAAAGGTGTATTGAATTTGAATTTAGTTTTTTGAAACATGGAAACTTACAACGCGGTTTTACTCTATCTCTAGCTCTTAATAAAGCGATAGTCTTACAAATAAATAATGGAGTTTATAAAGAATCACTTACCGAAGCCATTCTCACTTTCTTTATTCCAAAAGTTTACAAAATGAAGGCTTTTCTACAAAAAAATAATATTAATACACTTCTTTTCAATTTAATCAATTCCACAAAATATTCACACAACAAATCCACGTTCTCCAAACTGCAGCCAAATAAGAAATCGTGTACCCTTGATCGTGACTTCTAACAGCTTCTATCAAAACTCAAATTTATCATCAAGCTGATCGCGCTTTTATATAAGTCCGACATTGAACTGAAAAATTTTCCGGAGTGTGAGGAAAATTAAAACACAGAATGCGCGCATATGACGAAGAAAGAAGAAAATAATAACTTGCTGCACTTGCACTCAAAAGTGCAGCAGGAGACGCAGCAAGAAAAAAATAGTTTGCAAGTAAAATGAACCCGTTTTCTACAAGAGATCGAATGGACATGGACGGGGATCGCTCCGACATTGATTGGTGTGAAATCGTATTTTCCTTCTATTTTCAATTTTCGCATTTTTAGAGTTTTCCTACTCTTACTACTAAATTATTAACCACCAAAAAGAAAAGCTGTTGACAGTAGTCAGCAGTTAGTTAATGGCTATGAAGTCACAAGCTGGTCTTTAAGACAACACGCGAATTGTGGTGGTGAGATAATGGTGATCGTGATTTTCATCTTTCTGGCCAAAATCCGTCTGCGGTGATGTCTCTGTTTGTATCGGCGCCCGGTTCAATGGACGAATGAAGAATTTTTTGAACTGGTTTTTGATGGATGGACATCAGTGAAAGGATTTTATAAGATGCTGCTGTAATGGATTGGGTGGTGCGGGTTTTGCGTGTGTAAGGTAATAATAACACGACGGAGAGATGGGGAAAGCATTTTACTCAAGTTGTTTAGTGCAAGGTCGTTGTAGCTTGAGCACTTTGGTATGAAGGAAATTGAATTGGTTTTCAGTGTAGTTAGAGGGGTTTGTTGATGTTATTGCTGGGGAGAGTTGGGTTTAAAATGCTGTAATTTAGAGTACTGAACCACACATAGATGTCGGTGCTTATGAAAATAGGTTGTTGGTTATAATTTGTTGAGTAAAAAACTGTGGTTCCAATGTACATCCTAGTTGATCTAAATAGGTAGTTCTGCTCTAAACAAGCGAGTCGCTGCTGAGCCCCGCTGATGTATACGATCCACCCTGATACCTGAGTCATTAAGAAATTTGGTCTGAAAGGAAAAGGAATCTTAAAATATGAGAACAATGCCAACAGTTACCGAAATAGCGAACATGTGAAAGGCAGTTCCAATATGGGAAGAAAGGTGTAATCTAATGGTAGATCCTCCTATATGATGCCGTGCACCTCTCACTTACAATCTCCTACTGCGACCTTCACGTGGTGGCTCTATTAATCCCAAATAGAGGCTGGTTAATCAATTCCAGCAGAAAGGAATACAGCGATCACACCCTTTAACGTCTACTAAAGCTAAAATGTAAATTTGATCTTGTTGAGGGCTGTGTAGAAGTTGACGGGGTTTCTGCATTGTTGGTAACGATACTCGACGCAACCAGTGGAACAACTTTTTATCCTAGCGTGAAGGATCTGTTAGGATAAACTTTTCTTTAGGGTCATTATGGAATAAAATAAAATAGTAAAAGATGAAGAAAGGAGTTGTGAGTCGGAAGTTGTCTCTATCAGCTCAGAGGTGGAAAGCGAACTGGTGAACAGGCAAAAATGTTGAAGACGTGTGAGGTAAGGTAACTATCAAGAGCTGAAGAACCAGCCGTAAAGTCTGCAAAAAAATCGTGGAGCCTCAAGAACACCACATCCGCCAATTTTCCCAAATAAGACTAAAAGGAAGATGGTATAGGAGTTCGGATAACTCCATGAAATAGATACATGTCGGTTGCCTCCTTGCCAACATTTTTGAACCTACCAAGCATTTTCTAGCGTCCGCTTCCATGTCCTCCATGAGAAACTGCACTGGCGGACATCTCTGAGGTACTGCCGAAAGAGAAGCGGCCTAAATGGCTCTCCCGTCGCTGACAGGAATTCCAGAAAATGAAAAGAAAAGAGCCACAAGCCAGCACGAACAAATTGGTTTGGATAGCTATGGCAGTGGTATTAGAAACTTTACTGGAGGGCAAAATAACGGAAGAGCAAACCTCATTAGAAAGCAACACTACCTTGGTTGTGGTGAATAAAACCCTTGAAGGAGTCGACCAATAAAGCTACCACTCGATAGCTGGTTGACACTGCTCGCCAGCATACGAGTATGGGAGGGCTTTAGACTCAAATTAGAGAAAACCCTCACAAAACTCAAAAGCATGGGTATTTTGATATGCGAACCCTAAACTGGTTGCTTGAAGAGGCCAACTTCGGATTCACACCCTAAAAACTTAAATTTGCACTCACACGGATATCTTTAAAATGCCGTCAAAACAATATCTCAGCAAACAGTACTCCGGGCGTTCAGACAGAGGGGGGGCTGGTTCACCAGAGGAATCGCGGGAGATTCAGACTTCCTCAAGTGTGAAAATTAATGTAGATCAACAGTGTATTTAAGGAATACAAAAAAATCCAGAAATACAGGTTTGGAAAAAACCCGCCCTGGTACCACGACGTTTTCCTTCTTACATGCTAGACCTTCAATTGATGGTGTATAAAACAATACTAAATAAGGGACACTCAAAAGTAAATCGTATTCTTTAACAAACCGGTCCGACGTGACGGAACATTTTAAGGGTGACGCTGGAGCTAATGTAATTGAGTACTCTCACAAATATTTCCTTCAGGCGTCTCTAGGCCAAGGGCCGTTCAAAGGGAACTATCTGCCACGAGTTTTGGTGACGTTTTCAGCTTTATTTTTTGTATGACGCACTGATAATTTGATTTATATAAGTGTACCTGGGCTTCTGGAGGGCAACTGTTTCCACCCTATGTCCCTTGAGGGATTAAAGGAGCTTAAAGAATACCTAGGCTTCTGTGGTTAAGGATCCTTACTGATGGGTAAGACTCCGACAGATATTTTGTTCTTTCAGTTGCAACTTTTTTCTAGATTTGAGGGTTGTTCTTATAGATGAAAATGTTCCCTCTGGGGAAATTACGGTCTGTCTATATAGTTGAAGAGAGGTCGACAACGCCAACTTCACCATTCCAGGGGGTTCTTTCCCAAATCCACACCAGAATAGGGGCTTGTTGTCCTTTTTTTGGCCATCTTCAAAAAATTAGGATACGAGCCGACACTCAGAAATTCGTCTATGGATATGGTATTTAATACCCGGTACAGAAATTGTCGATACTCAGCATTAATGTTTTCCTACGTAGAGTATAGGGTCTACAGTTCGAAGTAAATGGTCTACCAATAGCGGTGGCCGCAGCACGCTATGGATCCGATATCTCACTAAAAGAAAAAAAGCTACAGTGATTACTTACACAAATATCAAAGTAAACTTACCCAAAGCCTGCTTCTTTTCTATAGTCTAGGCGCGTCAACTCTCTCCGAAACCCGAATGGCGAATCCCACCAGAAAATAACCTTCCTTGTGTCGGGTTTTTAAAACGTCCCCAATAGGCCAGTGCCCTCAATACGATTCTGACGATGTCTTTCATAAAGAAGTCGCATGACCTCTACTTGCTTAATTCAGGCCTTCATAATCGTGGCGCATGATGTTGTTGTCTTTATTCTTCACACACAGCGTACATTATCCTCTGGTGTAGTTTTGCTTTCTCATTGCCTCCAATGTTCTTGCGGTCAAGTACCCACTAAAGAGTGATCCTGTACCAAAAGACACCTTTTTCAACCAGTTTGGGCGTTAAATATGAGCTTAAATAACTGGTAACAGGATAACTCTTCTCCCTGGCTTTAGATTCGTCTGCTAGCTAGGTTTCAAAGATTGCCAACGGTTCTGCCCTGCCTGGAAGATAACAGAATTAGTCAAACGTTCGGATTTTTAGAGATTTAATAAGGGGAATAAAACTCTAAAGCTTACCCGATCCTGAATTAGAGTTAACTGAGGTTTCAGTGCTTTGATTCCTCTTTGGAAAGGTTCTGGGCATCGAAACATGTGTTGAAGTTGGGTTTCGTTGTGTAATGTAGTCCGATGGCCGTTCTACCATACCCATAAATAGATAGTGTACTGTATTGCTATCTGCATAAGTGTTCTCCATCCTGTAGCGCGTGCTGGCAACTTAAAGACCAGTCACACTGCCTTCTGCTTGATGTGTAGATCAAGTGATCGAGATTTACGATCAGTGCATTAATGAGGTTTGGTACAACCAAACTATTGCTCTGATATTTGTGTAATATTTTGACCTAGTGCGGATTCGTTATATTATTTTACAAGAGCGAACCACAAACAGCAGTCCATTATGATCAGTACTGGTTAACTAGTTTTGTGTAGAGCCAGTATGGCATGTGTTACTTGAAACCCCGAATGAGATTAAAAAAAGTTGGGTTTGGATTACGTAGTATTACGAAATATTGAAAATAATAACATTAAAAAAATAGGGCAACCATTACTTCAAGCTACCACAAAAATTAATTTGAGATAGATTTAACAATGAAAACGAATATAAACACAAAAGACCATACCATACCCATGATCGCATCATCTCAACTTAATACCAGATGGCTACACCCAGATACCAAAAATTGCATCTACTACACTACATCCATTGACTTCATAATTTCAAAGCGTAGGTACATACATTTCCGTCATATTTAATGGCATCAATTCCACCTTAATACGCTACATCAATCAAAATTCATGCCAAACACATATTCTATATTTACCATATAATCTCGACCAGCAGCTGCCTGCCTACGAGTTGAGTAATCCGGGTAAGAGCTGACGCATGTTGTACGTTCATTATTAAGATTTCAATCAAAAGAAAGTGATGATCATGGCAAGCGGTTTTAGTCACGTCCGTTGTGCAAAATAATAGAAAATAACGAGAATAACAAATCATATCGCTCCCGAGAAGAAGACTGCTCCTGCTCCACATCCACGAGGCCAGAATATGAAATGAGAAAAGTTTGTGGTTTGTTATTTTTTTGGTTATACTGTCCGATCGCGCCATCAAACTAGCGATCAACACGCCAGGTAGACTCTCTTCTACCTCCTTCTATAGCAGATGATCGCAAAACATAAAAGCTCTCCTGATCGTACATTGTATACCATCTGGGCACTGGTCGTTTGCAAGGTGTGTGGAATTCAAAGTAAATTTCATTTCATGAAAATTTGATATCTTCACTTCGTCAAGATCTACAAAAAAAACGAAAAAAAGTTTGAAGAAATAAAAAAATGAAGTTTTGGGCGAGTTAATGGCATATTGTTATACTATGCTGACCACAGTTGTATCTCTCTTTCCATGTCTCTATGGACGGAATCTTTAATAGGCCTTGGACTTGTGTAATATGTCGTAACGTTTTGTGTGAAATTTCTGTTCTGATTATTGTATAATGGCGGCGGCTATTTCTCTTCAAACGGGGGAGTGTTATTTATGTGCGAAATTTTGTTTAGTACGCGATTAACTTCCTTGTTCTTGGGAGCTCCCCCGGTTGTGTTGGTTATGCATGTTATGTTGCCGGTCATTGCCGGCTTATGCAGATTTGTAACTGGGTCGAGATCCGCTAAAATGAGTGTTATTTAATTGAGATTATAAAACCGGATTTAATAAATTTTTGTTTAGAAAAAGATTTGTTGGTGGCTTTGTTTTTATTGTGGGGTAGTAAGGTAGCCTCTTCTTGGGTTATTGACTGAGAAAGATTATCTTTATTGTTTATTTAACTTGTACGCAAAACTGTGTTACGTTCTGCTTTTACTCTAAAAGAGACAGAAATTTGACCTATAGAGTTAACCTACATCTTCTACTACTACAAACAAATAGGATAGGCCCTACGACGCGACATATTCAAGGGTGTCAGTTCTCACGGTTTCATTGACTCACAATTGATAGTTCCATTCTGCATATACTTCCGGTAATTACAGAACCCCAAAATTTTGAAGTTAAGAGTCTTTTAATGGAGATTTATGAAAATTTGTTGCCCTTCGGTATAACTCCCATGAAGTGGTGATCAGCAAGATCAGCAAACCTTTAATTTAGTTTGAATAGCTGCTAATTTTGCACTGGATTAGGCTTATACTATAAAATACTTGAAAAAACAATCTTTATTCAACATGTCAACACACAGAATTTCGTTTTAAAGCATATTCAGTAAAGATTCACAGAATGATCAGTGATCGTGGGGGACCTAGAGTAGCAATAAAATGTCCAGAGTTGATGAAGATACTAAGCGATTTACTGCGAAAGCTGCTGGTGATCGCATTTTTCCTGCAATATCAAGCTTTGGTAGAAAATATAAGGTAAGAGACCACACGATCGGTAGGAATCACTTTGACGGTTGAATGTAGAAATTAACATTCAACCTTCAAATTGATTCCTACGACATGACGGACTAGTAGTACAAAGGATGACACCTAAGCTTAGACTATCACGTAAAAAAAACCGATCGTGGCGTCTCTTGCCAAGTGATAAGATCCTTGCTATGATGCCAGAGATCGCCGGTTTGATTACCATCGAAATATATCGACTTTCTGCTTCGAGATCACCAGCGTCTAGCTTTTCAAACCGCCTTAACCCTTTGGCCAGGGTATTTTGGGCTAGAGAAAATTCAGAGGATCATTCTTCTTCTTATTAAGAAAATCGATATCCTTTCTCCCTCGGGGGCACGAACACCCTAGCAGCCTCTACAATAAGGCCAGCTTCCAGAAATCGCCTAAAGCGTTTTTAAGCTGCGCCATCCCGTTCTTCTCAAAACAGTCGCTTTTTTACGTTGACTACCACCTTCTGCTAGCAAGCCAATAGTGGATAGCACAGGAGATCTGCACTATCTCTGGGGGGTCTTGGCCGACTTATAACAAAGAAAAACCAATGGGCCTTTTAAACAGACCTAGATGAGATACTACCAGAATCTGTGTAAATGCCCGAGTCTAGCCAAAGCCAGGTAGCGAACACTAGGCAGTTACGTGCTGACAGACTTAAAAGAGATCTCCAGACTAGAGATCAGAACACTGATAGCTTTCCCAAACTCCTCAGCATGGCCTTAAACATCCACCACAGTCGATGAAGCAACTGTAACTTTAGGTAGACGAGCTTGTGACGTCAAAACAGAGCTGCAAACGCTAATTGGGATTCCGGTCGTACTGAAGGCAGCCCTACACCTAGCCTAACCTTGGCTAAAAGTGATCAGGCAGTTCATTTTGTAATATTAAAGGCCATAAAAATAGGATACTAAACTCAATAACCCCAGATTTGCTTTATAAGATGGATACGATCACCAAGTGGTGATCTTGGTTAAGTTTCTTTTGGATGTTAATATTTTGGGGGGTAGTTTTTTGGTGTGTTGCTTATAGAAAATCTGTATTATTAATGTAGATCACTTTCTATCCTTCAAACCAAGCTTACTACTAGATTGCACCAAAACGTGAACGACATGACGGACTGGTAGTACAAAGGGTGACTCCCAAGCTTGTTTTTTTACATAAAAAAAAGAATTCCTGTTAACATTGGATTTGTAACATAATATAATTAGAAAGATCTAAAACAATTTATAATCGCTACCGAAGATCGACGACTTTGTTAAGTGATCTATCCAAAAATATGACAATTTAATCATACCATCGCTGGCAATCTATAATCTAATCAACAAACCATTAAAAACTAATTTGTAACTACAACAAATCATCTCTAATTTTGTTATTAGTCAAATTAATATCTCCACGCCTATGTACCAACAACCATCACTCAGCATTGCAAAAATCAAGTTCGTCACTTAAGTCTTTTGTCTTCACCAAGTCATTTTTGATTAAGGATAGTAATCTTCCATCCATCCACCGATCAGTCATCTTATACAGTCGGTTAAAGTTCAAAAGCAATTAAGTTTTCGCTGAGGCGTGCCATATGATAGATAGGTAGTTAGATAGAGACAGTAGTCAACACGACAAATCACGATTGAACTAATGCCAGTGGTGAAGGTCTCTGGCAAATGCCTTCCTACAATTCATGCATCACTGAACTCAGGTGTAACTCAAGTGATGGTTACAGAAACAGCTCTTAGCACAAAACGGGATCCCCTGAAACCAGTCCATAACAAATCGGACACCAAGAGCACGTAAACGTGCACCCAAGACGGTAGTTAAAAAAAATAAAGTAAAATAAGAAGATATAATCCTCAACCTCAACCAAACCCACCGTCAAACAGTTTAAAAGTAAAAATTGCAAGTGAGAGATCCAGTTTTGAATGAAAGTAAAAGCTACCAACCAACAAGATCCAGATTGCTCACTGCCGAGAGGAGAATTTTTTGAAGAAATCACCGAACACAGACACACCTTTGCCGTGAGTAGTGTAAGCCAGCAAGCAAGCAACTAAGGAACTTGGAAGCATAAAACCATTACCGTGAAAAAAAGAGGTCTTTGGCAAGAAAGAAATTGAAAACCTGCGGTTTTTTTCTATAAATATCACCATATTATAAAAAAAAATGTGAAATGCAAAAAAAAATTTGATATTACAGGTGATCAACACTTTATTGTGATGGGATTAAGTATCAGGGCGAATGGAAGGGAGATTATATTGATGTTATAAATCGATATCCATGCCTCTGATTGCGGATACTTTTACACATACATATATACATATAAGACAGCACCAAGTACCTTCATAATGAAAAAGAAAGTGTTTTATAGTATAGCAGCTTGGCACTTTAATACCGGGAAAAAAGGACCAGTTATTCCCAACTTTTACTGAGGGATAGTCATACTATAAGCTCATACTCATACTACAAGCTCATCTTCGACTTTGGTAGGTAGTAAATATTACAACAACAACAATAATAATATAAAAAAATTTAATATAAAAAAAACAAACTACCTGAATCATATACCTGAACTCTCCGCCCATTTTAATCTCGTTTTCATACCAGATTTTTCACCAACTTGACCACTTTTAAGACGGTCTTACGGTAGAAAGTGAAGTCTACTGTTTTTTTTTTCGAGCTTCTTTCTGTATTGGATTTAAAGTATAAACATTCATTTTTCTTCACGAGGATATCCCCGCATTGTTGTCCATATAAAATTCTCAATTGGTTATGGTTGCATAATTTCTTCATTGATGTTTCATTGTGAGTCACACTTTCATCATTGATTCATCTACAAGAAAACAACAAAAAAAAATGTATAACATTCACTTTACTCTCTCGAATCTTTAATGATTGTTATTAAAAAAAAAATTATAAAAATTAATTTTAAAACACTTTTCTTTATTAAAACACTTTAAAACACTCATTTTTTTGGAACAGGTGTATTCAAACACAATTAAAACAAGATCATCGATCCTCATCAAGATCTTTAGTGGCTATAATTGAAGATAATCTATTTTTAAAAAAAGACGGATGTTAAGCAGTTTTGTTATGCTACAGATGCTCAACTATGCTCATCAATCTTCAGGTGATTATAAATATCGAAGAATGAATAATAAATCAAAATTTATTGACCAGAAATTTGGATACGGGTTCACCTTTTTTTAATTTTTTGCCCAAACCACCTGCGGTGGCAAGTTTCTACGACTATATTCACGCCATAAAATTGTAAGTAGCTCACAGGTAAAATGGATTATGGTAAATGAGTAGCAGTCAGACTGTGTATCGTTTGATATTCATTTGTTTTATTTTTTAAGTTAAATGTTTATTTTAAGTGGCGCCGGCGATTTTTTTGTAAAATTATGATATATGGAACTATATACAGGCACAACGGCTACTGCTGTTTTAGAGTGGTAGTTGATTATTACTGTCAAGTTGTTGTAGCACAATAGCTTGATTTGATACGACTCAGTGAGATTCAATGGTGATAGATTGGTGTTTGGTTGAAATTTTGAAAAGAAAATCGTGATTGGGTTACACTCCAGTTACGATGAGAATGTTATTCAAACATTTTATTGTGCTGTAATGGCTAAAAGATCACTATTATTTAACAATATAATTAGAGCCAAGTGTCAAGATGAGATAAAATGTTTGAGTCTTTTTTAATTTTTAAAAAGAAGTTTTGTTTTCAAACGAAGTGATCTTTGCTCCTGATCTATAAAAGTTAACTACTTCCGTAGTTGTCTTAAGCCTTTTATTTAAGGGCATCTAGTCCTAATCCAGCTCAAAGTATTCAAATTGAATTGATAATTTTAAAATAAATAAGATTTAGCTACTACTTATCAAGAAACAAACTCAATTTAGCCAAACTCAGCATTTTCTTTCAATTTGCTGATCTACCCTTGATATTCTCAATCTATAACCTTTAAACTTGTCGAGCATAGAGACAAGATCACTTGTACTAAACGAATCCACAGTGAAGATCACATAACTTCGATAATCTCAGCACATGTTTAATAATTACTATGGGATCAATCCATAAATAATGCGATTTTTTCAAATGCATGAACTGAAGGCCAGCGGGGGAGGGATTAAACTAGTGTCCAGAAAGAGAAATAAGCGAAAACCAGCGCCAACGATGGTTCAAAAAATTCTCAGCCAGAAACTAAAGCTTTCAAAATAAGCCTCATCTTGGAAGAAGTATAGAGCTTGACATCGTTACCTAGTAAGACATTTGAATATCTAATGAAAGGGGAATTAAATTGTAGAAAACAGAATTTTGAGCTTAGGGATGTAATAGCATAATGGCGCGATAAAATAGTGGGCGTCACTTATGCGAGGTATTACCCCCTTAGCCATAAGCCCGGAAAAGCATGACCAAGGAGCCAATACCATACATAAGAAAAGAAACAAAATTCCGGAACTCCTACGCCGGCCACACGGAGTTATCTAGCTCGCCGGAGGGGTCGTGGGGTGTGTGGCCGGGCCTTACCGCGGTTGGTTCACCACTTACCTGTGACTAAGTAAATCTTCCGTTTCCATCAACCTTCGGGCATTGCCTGAGCCGGGTCATTGTAGTCCATTTCCTTGCCAGTTGATAGTATGAGTACCATCACCTGACCAGGAAATACAGCACCTAAGAACCCTGAGAAGAACTAGATTCCGCCCCAACCATTCCCAAAAAAAAATCTAACAACTTGAGTTCATCATTAATAGCTTAAAAATTTTTTTTCGTTTATTTCAGACACAGTTATCAAAAACAAGAAACACCAATAGGTAACATCAATATTCAATGGGACATGAAATAAGAACAATGTCATACTAGATCAACACATCTACATTTTCAAATAAAAAAACAATTTACAATTTCCACTGTCGGGATACTTCCGTATGATAAATGATTTTAAAACGCGTCGTATTGGTACCAATTTCGCCTCGTTTTATCACAAATGGTATCACAAATATCGTGTTCAATTTTAATTAAGAATAAATTATTTGAAATCAACCAGAAAATTATTTTGCAAATCAAAAACAAATTTAAGCCAATATTTAATAATAATATAACTACGTTACGGTTAACTGCCTGTACGAATATTGACAACAAGCAAGATCAATTATAGTAAGTTGTTGTCAGGTGTGTGTCGTGGTGTTTTTATTATATAATGAATAAAAAAGAATAAAAAGGAAATTTCGTTTAAATTAGTACATAACAATCTGGTGTCATAACAACGTGAAAGTTGTACGGGAACAGGGAAAGAACAACAATTTATAAAGTATTTGCTTGGTTTCCAATTGTTAGGCTATTACTTTAGATTGGATATGTA
This sequence comes from Thereva unica, assembly GCA_949987705.1. Taxonomy (NCBI): domain Eukaryota; kingdom Metazoa; phylum Arthropoda; class Insecta; order Diptera; family Therevidae; genus Thereva; species Thereva unica. The sequence goes on along the minus strand of OX465284.1, from coordinate 6,335,014 downwards.
CTTTAGGTTTCGGTGAACACAACAACGGGCTACTAAATAGTTACTAAAATGCCAGCTTCCTCTCCCAGAATGAGACTTTCCCCACTTCTCGCCTTGACCTTGCTCCAGAAGATAAATAGCAGACGTGGCTTGAAATTGATTTAATTTGGCTACCTCCAGCACCAAACTTTCTTCCACCGCACAAATAATGACAAGAAAAATATACCTGGACGATGAGCTTCGGCGCTTGCAGCTACAGATGGATTGTGTTCTTTTTTTTTAGGTGAATACTTGTATTTCCAGAAAGGGGATATTCCTCTACTTCCGCACTCCTGCCAGGAGGTCTCGTTTCGCTGCTCAGGGTAGTACCTACGGTTTTTCTCTTCTGCTTGGCCAAAGTTCACTTTTTTTTTGGATTGATTTCCTCTTACTGAGGGATACTCGAAACCCCGTTTTATTTAAAACTGATTCGACAAACAATGGTGGAACAATATAAAGGAGGTAGATATGACTTGATATTTATCTAGTTTTCAAATTTCCACATTAAATCGTGCTAGTGGTAAGTAACAGTCCTATCATTTTCAACCTCCCCCAAAAAAAACAAAACAAAACTGACAAATCTCCTCCGATTTTTTTCTATTTTCTCTTTTCTCCCCTACTTGATTTTCAAATGTTGTAAATTTTGTTTTCAGGCAAGTGATTTCATAGAAATTTTCCGAATTCCCGCGAGGGGGATTCAACCGACCGTTACAGGGATATATTGGAATTTAATGACAATACATAATTACATCTACACAAAAATACATTATTTAAAGAACATGTGCAATACATACTGTAAGTATCCAAAATCAACCTAATGGACATTTAAATGACAAGCCCATTTTTAATGCAATAACCGACTGCAGACATTATCATTATTTCTAATATATTGCCTTAACATCACACAGTTATCCTCCACCACAGAACAAGAGATTTTCTTTCTCATTTGCAAACGAGGCTCGCACCACCTATATTCCGGGGAAGCTGAACTTCTCGCCGTCGTTGCCTTGTAAAAGCTATCTAATGAAGGTTAGAACACACCGAGCTTTTTTTCCAACCTTTAATACGGCCCATACCCATACTTAATGGGAAAAAGCATAGTAGTACAGTAATATTGCTCCGGGCCAGCTATTTCATAATATGACAAAGTCAAGCTTTTGCGGTTTGCGTCTTAGGAACCTTTTGCGGTTTCGTGGGCTTCTTTGAGACCAGTTGAACTTTGCTGTAGAGTTTATGGGGTGAGCTTTCATGATGGGGTAGTCTACCAGGCAGACCAACCTACCTGTCTGAGAGCTTTAATTTAATTGATAATGTGTCGAATAGAAATTTATGCAACTATACATATAGACCAGGCAGGCAGCTACACGGCTAGACTATTTAGTCTGTGTGGTCTATCCATCTGCTCTCTGAGTCTGTTCGACCTGTCTGTTCCCTCTGTCGACGGTTCGTCTGTCTGACTGGTTTGCCTGGTCTGTCTAGGCTAAGTTAAGTTTGAGTTGTATGTGTTTTGTGTGTAAAACTATTAAAATTACTTGGCTTAGCTTTTAAATTCAATTTGTATGTGAAACTTTATAAGTTCAACAAAACGATTCCAAAGACACAAACCAAAGCTTCAGCCCAAGACACAAACGGAAAACTCGACTGCACAATAAGTGGAACCGGACCAACATAACTGTACTAAGCATGGCTCGATAGGCGGGGAGAAGTACAATACAATGTTGTGATGATGTAACGATTATATCCGCCCGGAGCGCCGAATTATAATGTTTAGGAGGTAGGAATACAGGAGGGGTTCAATGGCTCAAATACCATTTTTCCCTCGATTCTTACAAAACATCATTGTGATTTTACAGTTCGATCGTCAAATGACGAAAGTTCGTTGCTTAGCAACTTTTCATCATTCTACGATTGCACTATGTGAAAACAAAACTATGCGGTCTTTGCCAGAACAAGACCAAGAATGAAAGAGCCAGAGCACTTTTGATAATCGCCAAATAAAAACCTGAACGTTGTTCGCTTCAAGTCGATCCACACATATCCAGTGCAGTATCGGGAGCATCAGTGAAATAAAATATCGGTCCGATATAATTCCAAGCAAAAATTTTGACAAAGGCGCGACAAGTTTCTAGCCGATACAGTGGGGCACCGATAATCTCAGTACCCTTCAGCCGTCCGTGATACGTTGACGCCGATATTTTTAATTTATTTTTTAAATTCAACGGAAAATTTTCTAAGAGGTCAACAAAAATTTAGGTAAAGTTTATTTGAAATACACTCAAACTTTTCTCTGCGTGACCACTTCCCGAAGAGTCCACCTGGACGAACCCACTCTTTCCACGCTAAATTCCATAATGCAGTTGAGATCACTGTCCAAATTACAAAACTAAAATGTCAGGTGTCATTGAACATTGACCACGGAAAAAGAGATGTTGTATGAATGTCAGTGAAAAATTTATCACGGAAGCCACTGACACGGAAGGCATCGGCATCGTGGCGTTTCGGCATATCATTATAAATTTAGGGAGCTGTTAAGAAGAGATTCACCTGTTCAAAAAATATAGGATAACTATTTTTTCTGTAACATATATTTACGCTAATAAACACTTATAATATTTGAACGTCTCTCAGCTAATACTAGATTTGTTATACCTTATTTCTACCACTCCCTCACTAGTTTAAAGATATTTTTACTTACTATATTATTTAGTACCATACTTATTTTTACTTCATCACATTAAACGAACAGCTTGTGATCAGTTACTATTTTTGAATAAATAAATATAGATTGCGATTGAACTGTTCCTTAGTATCACTATTAGATTCGAATGTGCAATACCCTGTCATTACATGAAAGGAGCTTGATGCATTATTTGAGAAATTACTCCATATGCTGGATGAGATGCCGCGAGGGCAACAGGTCCATCATATGATCTACCTCCTATTCCACTGTATGCTTGTGGATTTACGGAATGTCCTTCCACAACTTGATTTCCGTAAAATTGACCATTCAATGCATGTCCACTTAGATCCTGTCCTACTGGTAGCGATTGTTGTGAATTTGTGTATAACGCAGGATTGTTGATAAAAGGTGCATTCCCAACAATTTGTCCTATAGCTTGTCCATTATTAAAAGAATGTCCGGCTGTAACAGTGATTCCACTAGCTTGGCCGCCATTAAGAACTTTAATCCCCATAATGTTTGCAATTGCATTGGTGGGATTATGTGGGGCATGTCCCAGTAGCATATTTCCCAGTCCTTAAAAGCATACTTGATAAATGAACAATATTGAAATGAAAATTACAATCTTACCTTCAAGGGACAAATTTGGAACCATAGTAATCGCTGCTGCAACAGGTAAATTATGTCCATGGAATTGTGATGGCAATGAAACTGGTCCATTTGGAGCGTTAGAATATCCCGATTGTGGAAAGTACATTTTTGATTGAAAAATCATCTTCGGTGCCATTATGCTGGGTGCAGTTGGTGGAGCATAATAGTTCGTGTTTGGCAAAAATGGTATGTATATTAATTGTCGCTTCTCTCGAGGTATTTTGTTCTTAGTCTTTGATTTCTTTTTAGGATCATCCCCGGAAGCACTTGATAGTAGAACTAGTACGAAAAATACCTACAAAACAAAATCAAACTGTCACTAAAATCTTGTTTTCTATTCATTAACTTACCACTATATTCATTATTTTAATTAATAATACAAGCAATATTCAACCAAAAATTTCCTATTCACACTTTCCTATCTGTAATCCAAACTAATCGATCCGAGCGAAGTTTAGTTATCAAATGAAAGTAACAAAACAAAATTCAAATTATTTTATATTAAAAATTTTTACTTTCAATGAGCGCCAATGCGCGTAGCCGTAGGTACTTGACAGATTGGAATTCAAAACATTTTAATTTGCCCCGGATCTTAATCCTTCATCTCGAGGGAGACAAATTTCTGCTTTCTTCTTATCGTACGTCGAAGCAATCTTACACAATTACATTTGGAGGTTTTTTTTTCTTTCAATCTAGGTATGGAAGTTCAATATCAAGTTTCTAACCAGGTAACTGACACCTTAAAATAAGCATGATAAACAGTTTTTGTTGTTTTGGGAGCAGATGTGTTATTGGGTGGTTAGTAGTTATATTTTTGTAGGTATTGATCGATAAATGTTATTATTTTTTTTATAAATTAGTTTTTTGATATTGACAAAAAAGCAAAAAGGTATTAAGTCTGAAAAATGAAATTTGTTTCTCTGGATGATGAGATGGTTGATAACATCAATAGTGATTACATAATTTAGGCTTAAGCCAACAATTTCATGCTAATCAAAGTCAATCAGGAATTCTTGCAGCACTGTTAAGAAGGAGATGTGTGAATTATTGTAGATCGCCTTCCTATTTTAGTTTTTTTTTTTTTTTTTTTTATGTGAAAGACTAGAGTCTCAGGAAAAGCCCTTTATACTGTTGACAATCTATTTTCTTCTTATAGAGTGCAATGTCGAACAGCAGTCTAGACGGGGAGGAAGGAACTGCCACAATCTTCTCTCGATTTTTTTTTTAGTCCACCTACTCCCAACCATTACTATCGCGACTTTGAAATCGGGGCATCGAGAAACAACTCGCTGGAGTGTTATGCCTCCTGAAACGAGTTGAATCTCATCAACCAACCGATGACATGCGCTTTGGTGGAGCGGGGAAGGGCTAAGGAAGGCTATGACAGAAGGAATCAGGAATGTAAAGAGGGGAGAAGAAAGAAGGAAAGTTATGTAGGCGGGAAATTGGGAAAGGCTAGGACCGTGGCACCGCCGGGAGTCGAACCCGGGACCTCTGGGGATAGTAGTCAGGCGCCTTACCCCTAGACTACCGAGGAAGAGGAATAGATCTAATTCTCGGAGTACCAAAGCTGCAGCAACCGTAGTTAATGAGCTGTAGAATGGGGAATCTGCAACAAATTGAAGTGTATAGGATTTGACACGACATCAGACAATACTGGAAGGAAAAAGGGGGCGTGCATTGTTCTAGAGCAAAAGAGCTAAAGGCATGTTGTGATTAGCATGCCGTCCCCACATATACGAGATGATGTTGGAAGCTAACATCGATCGTAAAAGCCACCAAACAGCCTTGTCCAATGAATTTGTCACATTCGGAGCAATTAAAACCTCTGACGAAACGATAATTGTTTTCCAAATCTCAGCTACTAGAGCTTAAATCTCGAGTTAGAGCTCCGAACTTCTGGAAGAGACCATTGTGTTCTCAGGAGGAGTTCCTCAGAAACGTATTTCATTCAAAGTACCAGCTGAAATACCCCGCGCTACATGGATGTCAAAAGCTATCTACTTCCTGAAGATCTGAATGCTCAGGAGTCAGTTCAAGCTAATAAAGAAGGAAGCACTTTGAGTTTTGACATCAGCTTCTATTTTGTCAGACTGTACGTTAGGGTTTGTATGGCTGCGCCGGATTCTACGTCTGCTCCTTGAAATGAACTTGAGCTACTCAAAAACCTCGACAGCTACACGAAAGTATGTAAATTAAGCGTTGCTCTTCAAAAATTCCTTGGACACCTCTGATACTTGTCGGAAGAGCTTGTGGCTTTTAGATTTTTCGATGATGGAGTCTCCAATGAAACAACGAGGAAGATGGTTTGCGCCTTAAAAGCGAAAGGAGTAGAGAATTCCTTAAAGCGAAAAACTGTGGATATTTCTAATAACCAGTCAATTTGTTTGGAGGATTTGATTAGCTGTAATACTGGCCGGGTCTTCAATATCACAGGATTTTCGTCAGAGCTCTTGACTAAGGATGTGGATGAGTGGCCCGAGGACAAGGCCTCCAATGAATTGAATGAAACATGAAGTACATGAGGGTTCCAAAAATCATCGCTGCGTTCCTCGTGAAGCTTATTGATGAGTACAATAAGTTACGCATCTATAACAGAGAACAGAAACAGTTTTTGTTATTAGTAATTAAAGATTATAGGAAGAAATTTCCTGTCAGGAAGAAAACAACCTTGGTGAAGTGAAACCCTAATATGTAGATTCTAAAACATTCAATTTCTTGCCATCTTAACGTTAACTTTTTTTAATAATACCAAAAATCTTCCAAGTTTGCATAAGCAAATGATATAAATGAATTTTTTTCGAATTACGTCACGAAAGCTCAACTTTTATAAAGCTTTTTTAGAAAAGCTTAAATATGATAGCTGACGTCACGAAAGCTCTTAATTTTTTAAAGCTTTATGAGGGCAAAAAGCTTTTAAATTGTAACGTCACAAAAGCTCATAATCATATAATTTTTTATTGCTTTTGGATCAATTTTAAGCCGTTTAAATGCTTTTCTGAAGCGAAGTTCTGATTACGAGAATTTTTTATGTTTTTCATGTGATAACTCTAAGCTTAAGGACAACTGTTAATACTGGTAATCAACATCAAATTGCAATGTTAATTATAAAACGTAGCTTACAGAAATAATAGAGAATAGACAAGGCTACGAGGTGTCTGGGTGCTCCAGAAGGAGGGTGGAATTAACCGTACATTTGATCTCTTGATTGCTACTGAAGTTCGGGAATTCAGATCGAGCGGCCACGTTTTGTATTGCGCGAATACTATTACCTCTGGAGGAGCAAATATCGTAATCACCAATGCATTTGATGACACAATTTAATACCTAGTCTATCTATCTATTTATCCGTGTGCGTTTTTAAAGTTCCAACCCGGATAAGCGGGTTGTATTCAAATCGGTATCAAATATTGGACCTGTATAGCAAAAATCGCTGGCTGCAGAAGAATTTACATCTTGCAAAAAATCTTAGAAAGTGCGATGTTTGTTTTACGATTTGGAATATGTGATCATTCCATAACAGATTCTCGCTTAATGTGATTTTGGATAGAAGATCTGTTAATTCTAGACAATTCACTTGCACTGGGAAAGAAATTGTTGGAAATAAGACAATGGAGGAATTGATTTCACCACTATTCTTGCGGCCCCAATAAATAAAGAATTCAATGCCTTTGGTGATCGATTGGACACAAGTTCAGGATTAGGAAGGCAAAATGTGGCATGTTTTTGCCTTGATTTTATAAAAGTAATGGTGCGTCCACACTACGCGGTCTTGGGTCATGCGCGCTTTTGCCTATTTTTTTCATATAGAGTTTAATGGCTTTTTTTGTGATATTTTTAATGGCAAAGGCAGCACGGCCCAACGGCACGGACAAAAGGCTGTGCTTAAAAAGGTACATTTTACGTCCACACAATACGGGCTTTTCAGAAACGCGTACGGCCTTTCATATGAAAATTGATTTGTTTTCTCAATTTGCTCACGATTTAAAGCTCATGCGCGCTTTTGGCTGAGGCCGTATAGCGAAAAGCGCGTGGGATTCAAGTCCGCATAGTGTGGACGGCCCATAATAGAACTAACTTAGAGTATCTTCCTAATCATCAAAGCTGTGAAGTCAATTTCAAGGGATTGTGAGGTCATTTGATCAGGGGGTCTCGCAGGACAATCGATAATATTGATCTTTACTCTTGTGCCTTGGAAAATTTAGGGGTAATTTCATATTTTCCCAAAGTAGATAAAACTGATTAAAGGAAAATTATTATAACACTGTTATTGTTGTGCAACGGACATTCTGGAAATGGTAGTCCTCAAACACAGCCAGTAACGTTGACCGGTTATTCTTAATGTTGCAGTCACCAACCACAATCTCTAACCTTGATACTAAGTTTACATTTTCAATAAGTCCAAATTAAGACATCTCTCTAAGCTCTAGATCGACATTATTAATAGTCAAGAGCAATAAAGTCAATAAAGTATATCAATTCCAATTACCTTATTATTTCCAATTTTCAAGGTAGGTAACTCTAATTACCATCAATAGAATAACCAAACAATAACCTCAACTACCAACAATATCTCGATTCAATCCTCCCATACTCCTCTAACAAATCGAGACCGCACTGCAATGAACTAAAAATTTATCAAATACAACTCTACAAAATCTCTATCAACCTCATATTCATCATAATCCATCAACAAGTTTATGATCAGTAGTTTTTCTTCTTAAACTTGACCGTCCTCGACAGCGTGTACTTGCTCCATAAATAACCACCGAGCAACAGCACACACACCAACAGTAACCGAAACATGCAACAACAAAAAAAAAGACGTTACCTACTTGCACAGTCTCTCTCTCTAATATTTATGCTGGACAGGTATGAATGAATCTCCCTGGATACCACCTTTTATTCAATAAAGACTTTTATGAAAATGAAGTAGAAAAACGCTTTGCTTTATGTGCCTTGCTTTCTTGTTCGCTGATTATTATCAGCGCATTTCAATCTCACCTGCAGGTTTGTACCTGTACATATCGTGAGACAACTTTCCGGAACTTATGAACTCATCAAAAGAAGATAAAATTGGCACGATTTTGTTAAGTGATCGTACGCTGATCGACTGTTGATTGATTCTGTTCGGCAAATTGAATTGATCGCAGAAATATAAATAAAACTTCGCTTGTATTTTTTAGAAACAACAATAAAAAAATTTATTTTACATTAATAAAAAAAATTAGATGCCAAATGTTTATGACATACAACTTAGAGGAAAATAAATAAAGAGTTTTTTTTTTATTACCTAAAAATTGGTCTAGTGATGGCCATGAGATGAACCTGATGAGTACTCGATTGTGTTGTAGTTGGGTGCGCCGTAATTAGAGCTAGGAGCAGCACTGGCTTGTCCGCCGCTTGGAACACCATATGTAGTGCCGGGTGGTAGGTATGTTTTCTCTGCGCTAGCTGGGAGGTATTGCACTGATGGACCACCTTCTCCGCCATGTCCAGTGCTGGCACCACCCGCTGATTCGTATCCACCTTGTCCTGATGGTGCTGAGTACTCTCTGGCAGCAGCAGCAGCATATTCTTGGGATGGTTCACTACTGTAGGTTTGAGTTTGTGAGCTGTAGCTATGCGATGGGGCGCCATACTGTTGTGCTGGAGCTACTGACTCATGGGTTTCTCCTAGGAATACTGATGGCCGGAATGGTGCTTCAGAGTGACCTGCTGAGCTGACTTGATAATTTGATTGTCTTGCTGTGCTTTCTGTAATGGCAATTGGTTTACTTTCAACGACGGTGTGTTGAGTGCCTCCGGATTGGTAATGGCGGAGTCCTTTGTGTCCAGCAGCATAAGCAGGGGCTTGTTGGTAGCCGGAGCTGATGCCTACTGATTCGTGTTCTTGAGATGCTTCTACTTGGTATGATGGTGTGTATGCGGTTAATGGAACAGCTAGTGGTACACCGTATGAGCCTGTTGGGATTTCAATTGTAAGAGCATGACCTCCTCCGATTTGTCCGCCACCGAAAGAATGGCCTTCAAGTCCGCCGCCTCCTCCTGAGGAATGTCCTCCTAAAGATTGACCACCAGAATGCCCACTTAAACCTTGTCCGCCAGCGTATGATTGGAAGTTTGCGAATGATAATCCATGTCCACCTCCTAAGGAATGACCTCCTCCTAGTGATCGTCCTCCTCCGAGAGAGTGTCCACCACCAAATGAGTGACCACCACCCAGAGAATGACCACCACCCAAGGAATGTCCAACAAGAGATTGTCCGCCTCCAAATCCATGTCCACCTCCGAAGGATTGTCCACCTCCGAAAGAGTGACCACCGCCGAAAGAATGTCCACCTAATAAAGCGCCACCTTCAAATGATAATCCAAGGTCGCCACCATATGTTTGAGCTGTTCCAAAACCAAGTGAGTGTCCACCTAATGATCCAACATCGAAAGTGCTTTCTCCTCCAAGTGAGTGTCTACCGAAGGAAGCACCACCAAAGGAATGTCCGCCTAGTGAAGAAATATCTAAAGCTTGAGCACCGGAGCCATAGCCTTCAAGAATGTAAGCAGTGTGTCCACCGCCAAGGGATGAGCCATGACCGCCTCCACCACCTCCTCCAAGGGAAATGCCGTGACCACCTCCGCCTCCTCCAAGGGAGAGTCCATGACCACCTCCGCCTCCTCCAAGGGAAATGCCATGACCTCCACCTCCAAGGGAGAGTCCATGACCACCTCCACCTCCTCCAAGGGAAATACCATGACCTCCACCTCCTAGTGAGATACCATGACCTGCACCTTCACCTAGAGAAAATCCATGACCTCCTCCGAATGAAATTCCATGTCCAGAACCTCCACCTCCACCTAAAGATAGAGAATGACCTGATACGCCTGGAGCGCCATAACTGTGAGATGGAATTGCGACAGTGTGTAATCCAGAGCTAAGTCCATTAAATCCAGATGACCCATGCTTGAATCCTCCAAATCCAGCAGAATACTTCTCAGCACCACCGCTGAATCCTCGTCCTCCACCAACATCTGATGTAATAATGTACGTCTCTACAGCGCCACCTCCATGACCACCACCTCCATGACCACCACCGCCTGAGCCTCCAGAGCTGGAAGCAGGCAAGTAGGTCTTAGAGGGTGGAAGATAGGACTTCGAGGGTGGCAAGTAGGATTTCGATGATGGCAAGTATGTCCTAGGTGGTTGTGAATAAGTCCCTCCAGCAGACTCCCGCTTCCCCTTCTGCAGCTTATCACCCGACTTCTTCACTGGTTCTTTGGCGGATACAGTTGCCAATAGAAGGGCGCACGAAAGTAACACCTGTAATTAATTTAATCCATTCACTTTTGTTGCTTGTTTTTTTTTATTTTTTTTTTATTATCACTTTCACTCTAATAATTTTTCTTACCGCTAACTTCATTCTGTTACAATTTCACTTCAATACAACACAATTTTTCGGGTTTCTTAACTACTTTCTTCTTTTTCGTGCTTCGTAAGATTCGGTTACTGTGAGGAAATGTGCTTCCCCAAAAAATAAAAGTAGCAAGAAACTATAATCCTCGTAGCTGGGATCAACGGAAGCGAATGATGTAGATTTACCAAAAATCAAGTGCTTTTATACGTGGACCTTTTACTGAATCCAGTCAGGTGTGTTGTATGCGAAGCAGTAGAAAGATGCTCACCACAATCCCGAAATAAAATTATTGAGTAGCTGGCATGCTCCCTACCCCTTTTTCCGGCGCGAGTTTTGCGAGAAGCTCTCTGTAGAAATATCAAACGAAATTGATCTCTTCACCTCTTGGGGTTTTCTTAGTGCAGTAGATCTGCTGTGGTGCCCTGGGTATTTCGGGGTAACCGATTGTGTTATGGGCTCCTAAAAATCTTGTTTCGGTCTTTCTTCCGGTGGTAAAAATATGAGAAAACTGGACTCTGTAGGTAGTCTCTCTGAATGTGTCAATCAATGGCGCCAAAATAAACCAACCGCGCCGATCGAGACTGTCCTCTCTTTTGGATATCACAGTTCGTTAGGCTAGGCACGGTTTTTTATGCAATTGCAATGTCAAGATACTGAATACTCTTGATCATCTCCTCCATCATAAAATAGAACGTCAAGCATCAAGTGAAGGTCTTGTGATCTCAAAAGTGATGATCTTGGGTCGTGGGATCATATTGCTGAAACGGACTTCTATAAAAGTGATCCAATATTTTCTCGATCGAGTTTTATTACTAATACACAATTTTTTTATTATTATTTTTTTACCTGGTGAGTGCTTTGGGGGCTTTGTGTGTTCCAACAATTGAGAGATTGGTATCGAGAAATTAAAAATGGACGAGGAGAATGTGCTCTGGCATCACATCGATATAATTCCAAGAAAGGTCCCCCATAAGAAGTAAGCCAGTACCCGGGCGCGCGAGCCAGTTTAAACTCTTTCTTCTTCTTTATTAATGGGCGGCTGTTCAAACCTGAAGGTTTAGTGCGCGTGCGTGAATGGATTTAAATGACTTATTGGCATAAAATTGTTGTTATTATTATTTCTTTTTATTGTCATGAAGTAGTCGTCGTCTCGTTGTAGTTGTTCTCTTTATGAGAAGGTTAAGTGTATATAGAGTTGATATGACTATGGAAGATCACTTTTCCTTTCTTTCGGGCATTTCTTTGGCGCATGCAACATTTTGGATTTCTGTTTTTCTGCTGGTGCTTATTTTTTGGTGATGAATCTTTCTTTCGTCTAGACAAGTTTGTCACGTACTTGTGGTATGAGCGAAATTTTTTTGGGTTTTATGGGTGTAAAAAAGAGATTTGGAGCATTTGATGTTGTTATTATTTTGAAACGTTTTATATCCTAAAAAATAATGATAAAAATTTTATGTTAGTGAAATTTATAAACTAAAAATATTGCACAATATTTTGGCTGCCATCGCCTAAATTGCTAGGCCGGACAAAAACAACAAAAAAACCCGGACATTTGCGTGAAATTGAGCTTTTTACCCGGGCACCAATTTTTTTTTAAAAGAATTTAACGAATTTGTTTTTTTGGCAAGTTAAAATCCAACTGTCGTATCGAATCGATAACCAACTATTCAGCTACCAGCGAAGGGCTACCCAGGGCCGGCCCTAGGGTAGAACGAGTGGAGCGGTCGCTCTAGGCGCCAGGTGGTAATGGGCGCCAAAATGAATGCGAAGAACAATTTTGAGCAAAAAATAAAATTTTGATGGCACTTTTTGAGGGCGTTGTTTGTAGCTAGCCAAGTCTATGGCCCCTGTGCTGAATGTCGAGTCGTGATTTGTGACAAGTTTTTTGAGTTGAAGAAAGTGGCGTTTCAGACAAATTGCGACTTTCAGCATAGGGGGCTAAACTCGCACCTGGCACTTCCACTCTAGGCCACTATGCTGAAAATCGTAATTCAATTAAAACGTCACTTTCTTCAACTCAAAAAACTTGTCACAAATCACGACTCAACATTCAGCACAGGGGCATATGTTCTCATCAACATGACTCGAACACAGCACAAGCAGGGAGCACCGACTCCAAGACCGATCGTACATGGCCTTAGGCAACATCCTGCTCGACATCCATGGAGCAGGCAGAATACGGCGGATATAAACTCGAAAAATCGCAACCCTAATGTGTAAACAATCGTGCTGAAGTTATGAATGGTACTGCGTGAATGTACTACTAACGATGGACTGCTGATTCCAGGCGAACTTCGGTTTGAACTAGCCTTCCAATGGTAATACGGAGCTCTGCCATGGGCGACCGTCCTTTCTCGCCCAGCTCGTGGTATCAATATAAAATTACCTTAAAAAAACTTTTGAAGATGGAGCTCTTCTTAACGCTCCAAACATTTCTGGGGCTCCCACAGCTCCCAAAAGAACGACCTACAAGGCCAGTTAGATATTTTTGGATCTCTGCTTCAAGGTGTCAAATGTGGTCCCAGTGAAGGAAAATTTTCGGGATTCTTTTTCAGTGAGGGCAGTCTGAGCCCGTAAACCCAGGGATGGAGTACGTTGAGATCACGATTGGAAGTAAGGGCACGGAGAGGCAACTCGAAAAAACGACCGCTTTCAGTAAACGTTAACTGTAAAAACGTAAACGTTTTATGCGATATCTGGAAGCTGTCTACTCCCGTGTAGAGGCAACTAGGGTCTGCGCGGCCCCCGAGGAAGAAAAGGATACCGATTTTCTTAATAAGAAGAGGGTTAGATCATCTGGATGTTTTCTAGGGCATAATAACTCGGCGAAAAAGACGAAGGCTTTGGCCATACGGTTTGAAAATCCTTCAGAAAAGTCGGACGCACCCATAAAGAAGTCTAGAACGACTCTCCAAAGCCGACCTTCTGTCAAATAGCGGAAAGTGTCAGGATTGTCGTGCTTGCGACTAACAATTCGGAGACTCTTCTGACCAGGAAACAACTAGTTACCGTGCAAGGAGGTCTTCTGGCCAAATTGGCTCAGGGCTCAGAACAGCCCAGGTCAGTAGGGATCGGTGCGCCCTCTATGATGGGCCGCCCTTAAGCCTTGGAAGGAGCAAGCCTTGTTGCTGTAGACAAGAACAAGCTGCTCGCAGCCTTTTTGTAATCGGGTACTTTCCGGCAGTAACAGAAGACCCCACTGGCATTATGTTGAAAGGATAGGGGTCCAAAAGAACACCCTAAGGGTGTAGGAGTGGAGAATGCTCCACAAGTGCACCGCATAAAATTCACAGAGACGGACGTTGTCAGGATGGTGAACACTGCAATTTTGGACTGATGGCAGGAGAAGCCTCTTTTAACGAGAAGGTGACTCTCTCCACCATCTCAACCTCTTGGCGAAACGTAGGAAACGTAGGGGAAGCAGCTCTGAGAAAACATATTTCCTCTATTGCCGCCACAGGCACAGGAACTGTGACTCTAAAACTACCATCGAAATCCTTATGGGGCGCTGGGGCTACCATCCCTTTCTGGCATTAAGTTATTGCTATGAAACCTACGACACAACCTCGAACAGGACAGAAACTCGGGAAACTTAGGGCAAAGATATCTAGAATTACCCAGTGAATGTTAAAAGTTATATACATATAAGTAAGAGTTTTGGAGAACAATTCAGTTTTTACGGGTAAAGGGTGTATGTTTGGGTTGTACTGCGATCATTTATTTGTAGGATAATATATTAAGATAACATACAGACAGAATGGCATAGCGGCTGATGATGCTCCCCACCCAGCCGAACCTCAACCCTTCACGACTCCTCCAGCCAGTCAGCCCCCAACCCGACTTGAGGCCCGATGTACCGCTTTAGAGGATGTTTTGTCTGTTTTCAAGGTAAGTCATAGAAACATTGGCTTATCATATAGACCACTAATTTCACTTTTACATTTTTTAGGGAAACAAGCACAAGCCAAATGAAACATAAACATTTTAGAAGTCATCGAATTCAAATACTTAGTATTAAAGCAAACACATTTATTCTTACGGTATGAATGCAAGAGTAGTAGTCATCACAAAAGACAAGAAACAAAATTTCATATACCAACAGCTGTAATTTAACTCGAACTTACATTGGGTGCTTGGCTGTCCAATCTTATATATCAATGGAATCACTAAAGTCTCATGCAAATTTTTTGAGAACAAATAGCACACATTAAATTTAAATTCAGGTAAGTATCATTATTTTCAATTCTTAAAGCTCCATGATAAATGACTACGATATGAATTTAGTAACTTATGATAAATCTATACCATAAGCACACTAAATCCTCTTAGAGTTTAATAAGTTAATTCCAAAGATGACTAATAAATAAACTAACTAAAATATTAATATGTACAATAAAACTCACGATCATGATACTATCGTGCCTAAAGTAAAAAATAAAAAATATAAACAAATTATGCAATAGAATCTACATGAACACAAAACAAAAAAATATACAATCTCTCTAATAGCATTAAAAAGTTTTATATAAATAAATTTCAAATCAATACAACCTAACCCAACATCCTGCTTAGCAAGTAAATCCCAAATTTGTAATACTTGCAGTTGATGTAATCAATTTGATAGCATCTTTTAGTATCCTAAAAAAAGAGAAACAAATAATTCAAGGTGAACTGAATTAATAAATATCAAAGCTTGTTTCAATTCCATCTCAATATGGAAGTCGCAATTTCGATTAATTTTGTTTGCTTCTACTACCACTGAAATCGAATGATTTGGAGAAAAAATGGAGGATTTTTTTGGAGGTAAACAAAATCCAGCAGCAATGATCGTAGTACTATACTACTATCTATACCAATCGATGACTTGTTAAAGGAAACCAGATCACGATCAAGTGAATTATGGTTTCGAGCAATTTATTAGATTTGAAAGAGACAAGACAAGAATGAAATTCATTTAAATAATTTTTATAGAGTGAATTATTCATTTTGAATAAAATGTAAGAGTTGATCGTATTATGTTATGATTGATGATCGTGAGGATTATGTTTTATGCGATCATATTTTTTTATAGTTACTTTGATATTGTGTAGGGCTGCCATCAGTCCGGATTTGTCCTAGTTCGGAGGACGTCCGGGGGACGTCCGGGGGACGTCCGGGCGGGGTTTTCAAAATGACCAAGCAGGAGGTATAGGAGTTATTAAGAATAAGGCCGGCGCTTAGTTCTTTTGCACCCTGTGCAGGATGATATTTTGCGCCAGATGCAGTATGCTATTTTGCGCCCCATCGCAGTGAAGGACAATGGAAAAAAAACTGAAAAAAGATATCTAAGAAATCTATACCACGGTATTTTATCGGGAAAATAAACTGAAAAAAGAAATCGTGGTAATAAAAATGAATTTCTTTCAATAGATAATCTTTATTTCTAAAGTTGCGCCCGGTGCAAGTGCACCATTTGCACCTATGCCAAGCGCCGCCCCTGTGTATCTTAACACATTATCCTACAAATAAAAGATCGCAGTACAACCCAAACATACACCCTTTACCCATAAAAACTCAATTGTTCTCCAAAACTCTTACTTTGATTCATTACACCACTATATACATAACTTTTAAGACTCTGTAAATAATATTAACTGTCATCAAATCAAATATTATCAACTCAAATATAATCAAATCTAATTTACATTGACGAACTTAGAAAATAATATATGCGAGGTGATAAAAGGTTGCTTTGGTAAAAGGTCTAAAAACCCACTCTGGTACCATGACGTTTTGCTCATGCTCCTTCTGTAGTTCTTCTTGCTTCTTTAAGGAGGCATCTTTGCGGGCAACATGACCTATTTTATTTGGTCCATTGTGCCAACTGTCTGGCTAAAAACCTTCCAAGTTCAGACTTTTGTTATAGTTAAAATTGATTTGGGATTCACATTCCAGGCTAGTGTTTAGATGTTTCAGAAGCTGCTCCGCTCGTTTTTTATTCTATTACGTCCTTTTTTAGTAGTTCTACCCCTGATTTTTGTCGAAAAGTCCCAAATAAACACCAAATAAGGCCAATTTCAACATTAAAAATTGCTTATAACTTCAAAACTAGAGGCCGTGGCGTTAAAGTTGTCGGACAAGGAAATTGTCCAAGCTTTCCAATTTTGTAAAAAGGTTGAAGTTGAAATTTTAGGGAAAAAAAACAAAATTTTGATTTTGACGACTCATAACTCTGGACGTTAGTGGGTTGAAACCTTGACTTTTATTGTTTTAGATAGGTGGGAGTATTCTGCGTAAATTGCTATTCGTAAAAATATCTATTAGGGCTACAAAAATACAGAGTAATAAGTAAACTGATATCAAACAAATTTCAAAACGCCCTAGGGGCTAAACCGTTACGATTCCCCCCCCCCCCCCCAAACGATTTTTTGTTCGTCTATCCTAGACCTATCCACAGCCAGGGGTTTGACCCTTTTCACGCATACACCCTGTATAACAGTTAAGAGGCACTTCGATTGAATCACGAGGATGGCATACAGGGTGCGTTTTATGCCCAAGGTCATGCAAACACTTTGCATCTCTTAGTTGTCTTTGATGTGGGACTGACTTGTTGGAACCACGTATGCTGCAAGCCCAAATGCTTCAATTCGGGCACAAATAACGAATTGCGGTAGTTATCGCATTTAACTTTTACAGCATTGCCTCTAGCATCGCCGAAGAACGGCCCTATGCTGCCGCCGGCCCAAAATAGCGACCATACAGTCACTCTACGAGGGTATAACGGTCGCTGGTGTATCAATTGGAAACTATCAATGCCCCAATATCGGGTATTTTGTTTATTAGCAAACCCAGCCAAGTCGTAGAGTGCCTCATTACTCATGAAAATTTTATTTGGCCAAAAAGTTGATAGTCTATGACCCCTGTGCTGAAAGTCGAGTCGTGTGTCGTGACAAACCGTTTGAGCTGAAAAAAGTGACTTTTGAGTCGAATCACGACTTTCAAAACAGAGGCTTAAACTTATCGTAATTTGACTGCTGAAAATCGTAATTTGACTGAAAGGTGAGTTTCTTCAACTCAACCGACTTGTCACATTGTACGACTCGACTTTCAACACAGGGGCCTATATCGAGCTGTAAAGCCCATCGTTGTGGCGTTGTTATCAACTAGTATCCACAACTCTCAAATACAAACTGATCGTCAATCACAGCCAAACCTGCCAATTATGGCAGATAGAAGAGAGATCCTGAATCTGCTGCGGAGATCCCTCAGATAGCTTGTGGCCCTAGCTACAGAACGCGGGAGTTTCATTCAAGTAACAGCTAAAAAGAATGAGACTTCTTGAAGATAACACCTGTCGACTGTACCTGGACGTATCAGAGACGGATACTCATATTGTGTGTCTCTACCCCGACTTAGGCGATCAGAAGGTCTCTTATCACGGGACTCTATAGAATTGAGGTCATGAGGGAGATTTCCTTCAAACGATACTCGCGGTAACTAAGGATGTCGAAGTAAATCAGCAGTGTGGCAATTCACCGCTGCCTCACTGAGATCACTTAAGCCCTGATAAAAATAAATAAATAGAAATTCTAAAATTTTTGCATAATCAGTCAAGAATCTCTTGATCACTGATCTTTTCATTATTCTAACGAAGTAACTAAATAGATCACGATCGGCAGAGTTAATTGATCACTCATATTTTCAGTTAATAGTCTTTACTGCATTAAAAATTCAACCAACGAGTTCATTTTCAACAAAAGTAGATATGAATTAAAAATGATCCCATCAATCATAGATTCCAACATTACCGAATATCATCTACATAATCATCAAGTCCATGATACTTAATCAAACAAATTTCAATTTTATGCTTTCTGACTTCTGAAGGGAATTTCTATTAAATGAAAGCTATAGTAACTATAAACAAAGTGATCATTTTCGACCTCGATCGATAATAATAAGCAAAAATCAAGGCATTTTTGGCACGAAAAAAAGGTGTGCAACGCAAATAAATTGTTAATCATAATTTAAATTTTTGCTGTTTTTTGTCTAGAACATAAATCGAATATGATCTCACGGTCGCCACTAAATAATAAAGAGCCCAAAAATAGTCAGGATCAATTGAAATGAAATGTCGATTTTAAATTAACAGTTAAAATAGATATAGAACTAAAATGTTTGTTTCTACTCCCATCACAAAATCCTAAATATCATTTCACAGCAAACAACATTCCAAATTTGTTAAAAAGATCAAAAGTTGAAAAAAATTGGGGAAAATAATTGAATCAAATTCGAGACTCTACTTAACTATGAAGAAAAAAAATTTGGTTTATAGTTTGTTTACTTATGGCGAATTCAGATCCGACTTGAGACAATCCAGATCTCTTTCGTTTCGTTGTTTTCATCTTGGTTTATTTTCTTGTCCATATAACCGCAATACCATTTTCGGCGAGTCATGAGTAGCGAAATGCAGACGTCTTAACTCTTCTCGGATCATTTTTTAATTTGAGAGCAAACTCCTTATGTAATTTGTAATCCAAAAAAATATACCGACCAAAACACAATAACAACAACAAAAAAATTTTAAGTTTAAACGAAAAAGTATTTTTCTTCTCTCTCCTGTTTTTTTGCACCTAGCTGCGCGCGCATTCCGAAGAATGAATGGTGTTTTTCTTGTTTTTTTTTTGGTTTTTTTTGTTAATAATACTGAAGTGTTTAGTGGTACTGAAGCGTCGAAAAATTGCTTTCTATCTATATGAAGATATATAGAGACAGACTATACGTACGCATATGAAGTCTCCCCAGACACCTGATAAAAAATGTCTTGGCCTATGATCATACCAACATAGAAGAAGTTCCCGGGAGTGTGAAGATTTTCATAATATCATATTATTCCCTAAAAATATGCAGATTTCAATTGTTAATAATTTCTCATAAATAAAATTCATCCTTTTGGAAGAAGAAGAAAAAATTAAAAAAAAAGTCTTGATTTGGTATGACACTTTTATTGCGGGTGTTTGATTGAGAAGCGATGATATGCAAATGACATGAGACTCTGACTATATGATATTGGCAAAAAGGTAAAAGGGTTTTGCTCGATGATGTCTTTTGTTGAGATTGAAAATTTTGATTGCAATGGAAACGTGAAAATGTAGTAATTGGAGGCTTTATTGAATGAAAGTGATATAAATCTCTTTTTTTTTGTTCTGTTTTGGCTTAAGTAACGCCAGATTATGTTCGTTGCATGTTGATTTTTATAAATGGATGAAATGAAATGCGGTAGTGATGTAGGATTGTTAATTGAGCGGTTAATTGTGACTTATTGTGACATTAACTAATTGTGTTTTGGTGTGGAATGTATTTGGTATTTCGTTTTTGGATGGAGAACTGGAGTAGGTGATGGTTTTGAATGAAGCAATCAGAGAGCATGGATTACGTACAATTTTTTTTTATTAAGCCGTTTAAGATAGACTACTTAAATTTTTATAGTTTTACTGAGATTAGTACTGGGCCAAGCTGCACCTACAAGATTTGGTCATTGATGCACTTAAAAATTTCATGAAAATACCAAAATCTTCAAAAAGAATGAAAATCATCGTAAACATAAACAACTGTAAGGTATTGTACCAATTAATAAACAGTTCTCGGGAGCAGCAGTTCACTAAGAAGCAAAAGAATTAACATCTATGTCCCACCAAAACAGGAATAGTAGCCAATGGCCTTAATAACTAGGCTGCCATCGCAGAGGTCCGCGATTCGATTCCACGCAGCCACAAGGTCCTTCATTCTTGAACTTCTTCGACCTAGACATAGTTGACGGATCGGAGCCCTGGTGGGTAGTCAAACAAACTGATCCCTTCCGAAATTGTTATATTTCTCAGAAAGGAAAGAAGGTAGATCACTTCATTGTGAATCGGAAGATGGGTCCACGGAGTACAGAACAACATATGGAGTTCCGCAGGGATCCATGCTGGGCCCTCTTCTGTGGATCACAATGTATGTAAGCTTCCTTCCAAAAAGGAGCAGTTGCGATCGGGATCAGGCTAGTGCTCCTAGGACGACGCCTCTAAGAGATCGAATTGTACATTAACGAATCTCTCTGCGAGATTAAAATGTGGCCTGAAAGCGTTGGTCTCACGCTTCCTTAGGAAAAAACTGAAGCTTTGGTGATCAGCAAACTGAGAAAACAAGTATCCGTAAGAATCGAGGTATGGGAACATATCAGGTATCTGGGAGTGAAAATCGAATGGAAGCTTAATTTTGAAACACATTTGGAGGACATTGCGGGTAAAACTTCCCCATAGAGCCCCTAGAGCCAGCTGTTACCTCCTGTTGGCGAGGTTGCTTAGCTTAGTCTTGTTTTAGGCAGCGCTAGTATGGACAGCAGCGTTGAACAAGGCGCCCAACAGAAGAAAATGGAGGCCCGCATACGGACTCCATACGTGCTGCGCTTACTGGACCATATCCAACGATACGTCGTGCGTGATAGCAGGGAAACAATAGTCCCCATAGAGTTACTGGCGAGAGAAAGCATGCGTCTCTTTGAGCCAAAATTTGTTAGAGCGGATGTTACAGTGCGGTAGCAGATGACTGCGAGTCCACAATGGGTTAGCAAGGAAGTGGGACGAGTCTATTACAGGTCGATGGACTCACAGACTTATCCCAAACGTGAGAAGATGGGTTACAAGCAGGGCCATACGTGGCCTACGTTCATTGCGTGCACAGCACACAGGCAGCAAAATGAAAAGCGGCTAAACGTGCGTCGAATACGGAATATTCGTAATGGCACGTCTCCGATGCTTTCCGTGTCAGTGGCTTCCGTGATGAATTTTTCACTCACATCCACACAGCACTGCCTTTTACCGAAAAAGTCCTCCATGTTCAATGGTATCTGGCATTTAAGTGCATCATGAAATTTAGCGTCGGGAAAGTGTGTTCGTCCCAGCTGGACTCTTTGCGAAGTGGTCGCACAGAAACAGCTTTGAGTGTATTTCAATGACACATACATTTTAGAGCTTGCTGAACTGAATCCGAATGCTGCTCTCATTCTAAAGCAGTGCATTTACAGAGTACGATCTGAAGTTTAACCGATAACAATTCCCAGATCAGAGTTCAGTAATCTTCGAGCATCTCCGCCATGATTCACTAGTAGTGACAGTCCACAAATGCGCGCAATAGTGTTGTATATCATACCTCATTTACCATACCATACATCTCCTTGAACACAGAGCGCATATAGAGGTCAGGTGACTTGATAAAATGATCTGCAGGGACTGAGATTGCAAAACTGAGAGAAACTGAAAGAAACTAACGCCCCTGTGCTAAAGGTCGTGTCGTGTTTCGTGACAAGAAGTTAAGCTGAAGAAAGTGACTTTTCGGTCGAATTACGACTTTCAGCACAGGGGCCTAGAATGGAAGTGCTTAGTTTAGTTTAGGCCCCTGTGTCGTAATACGACTGAAACGTCACTTTCTTTAATTCAAATGACTTATCACGCCACACGACTTGATTTTTAGTACAACAGCGAAGCCGAGAGGACGCCATGTTCGGTTTTCCGTCTCTGAAAAAATTTTAGTTTGAATAGAAAACTCTCTATCAATCTCTGTTCTTATTAGCACAGATAAACGTGCGTTATACTTCTCATTCCTTAGGAAAATCATCATTATTAGTAGAAAAATATTGCACTATACATCTTCCATATCTTTTTGAAACTCCATTCGGCGTTTTAAATTCTTTCCCATTCAAACGGCTTATTCCGTAACCAATTACAACTTACTACTAGACATAGTAAAAATACGTGACCAACGACACGACAGACTAGTAGTACAAAAGGTGATTCCTGATGCTAAGTCTAGATCTATCCCACAAAAAAATCTAATCAATTAAAACTTGTAGCCCAAAACAATAACACACTTAATATCTTGTCAACGTTATTGCAAATTCAACTCTCAAGACATATATCTTAGTTGACAATGAATGGTGGCTCAATAACAACATCGCATATAGCGACAAAACACACATCTCAACCAGAACCAATACAAAAAACCGAAATTAAACTGAGCGAACAAATGCGACATATCGAAGTCAAGCAAGCATGAAGTGACGAATCAACTCTATTTCAGACACCAGACACAAAATAAATGAAAATCACTGATGCATGATAATTAAACAATTCTTCTACCAGTAGAACCCTTTCTCTTTCTACAAGATCTATCATTAACTACTTATCCTACAGCGTTCCCACATTTGTCAAATAAAAAATAATTTCCCACATACCTCTAGTCTATTGTTTATTGCTGTATCTAACCTTAAGATCAGCATAAGACATTATAAACCACTCAAGCAACATATTCATAGAAGTTTTTTGCTTCTGAATAATGTTTTCAATAAACTTTCACTAATTGCATCAAAATATACTTATACAAAACTAAAAAAAACGAATCAAAACAATTTTCTCTACGCATGCCTTTTGCGCTATTTGAATACCAATCGAAGCATGTTCAATGTTTTATGTACTTTCAACCCAAATACGATGAAATTTTGTACGGAGAAATAAGAAGCAAAAAAACAGACCTAAATGTATTAAATCAATTTAAAACTTACCCTAAATTAAATAGAAAACGAAAATCTCTAGACTCAATTGAATTCCACCTGTCCAAAGGAGCATGCGCATTAAATCCGCTTAAATTTGGACAATAGCCAGGTCCAAATAGCCAATGCTAATTTCCAATTACCGTCTAATTTGCAATTATCATCTTAAAAGCCTCCCGCCAGGTGAATGAATCTCTTCTTTCACTGAACAAAAAAAAACTAACAGAAACCCTCAAAATGAGAGCATTTTGTTAAAAATTTTAATTAATTGATGAAGTAATTAAATTTTGACGGTACGTTAGACCGTCCATAGTCTCTCTAGGTAGTATGATGTAACCATAAAATACGGACAGAGGCGGATGCCGTAATTTAGCATGGTCTGACGGGGATCACATAGTCTCCACGATCTTTTCCCTTTCTTTATTATAATATAAAACGAACGAAAAAAAAGAGTCTGGGGAACTCTGAAGTGATTTTGACTTTGAGAAAGGCCGACTGAAACATGGTGGAAAGTGCCGAATTAACAACAACAAAAAAGCACTATAATAATAACAAAAAAAATTCAACGCTAAATGCGCTAATTGTCTTGACGAATTTCATTTTCGTTCATTTTGGTCTCACTTTAGAGAAAAAATATTATCTGCCCAAAAAACAAAGTTACAAATTAGCAATGGACACAGGTAGAAGATGGACAGAGATTTTCATTTTCGAGAAGAAGCTGTCAAGGTCATGTTTGAAGATTTTTAGGTAATAGGTTGGGGGACCTTTTTTTTACCTTACCTTTTTCTTCTTCTTCACTTCATCATCATAAATATAAAACCTGGGGATAAATTATGTGGGTTTTTGATTGAAGTTTGTTTTCGTAAGAATAGAATTTAAATTTAATATACATACTTATGGAAACTTAATACACCGGAAAGATATGTTACAATATCTGGCAAATTACTTAATTATTTTGTGCCACGGGAATTGTTAAGCTGATTTTTGGTACTGATTACATTTAGGTGGAAAATAAATTTATTTGGCTTGAGTTAGTCATAGTTAGACTATTTATTTTCTTCAAATAACGTTGTAGTTGCATAACTATTTAAATTAAATCTAAAGAAATTGGGGCAAGTCTGGGCATAACAATGAGATTACGTAACTTAATATTAATAGTTTTAAAGATAGAAAGATTTAAATACTATTTTTTCTAATATAGAATATAATGTACTTAAGAATATAAAAAAAAACAATGCCATCGCACGCCAAACGATCTCTTTTCTTATAATTTCCAGATTGATTAAATCGTACATTAAATTTAAAATAGAAAATCGATTAAAAACTAATCAACCTCCGTTCAATGGCATTGCAGCCCAAATCGAGCGCCTTGGCTTCCTCTAACTAGGGTATTGCTCCATGTCTTCAGTTCTGAATGTTGAGCATTGCTCCAGCTTCAGACATCGTAGAGTCTATCCATCTTCTCCTAGGTCAGGTCATGACAATCGGTCTGTTTCCCGAACTTTCTGCTAGCATGAACCTTTTGGGAATATGGTTGTCGTCCATTCTGATTACGTTGATGGTTTAGCTTAGTCTGTTGCTCATTCGTGTTTATTGGGCAGTAGTATGAAATCGTCTCTTTTTGACACCAAAATCTGCTTAGTCTTTTCATTTAAGTTGTTCAATTCCTGGGTTTCTGTATTAGCTATACAAAGAATGTTCTGCTAGGGGGTCTGCTTAAGCACCCATTGTTATCATCTGTACAAACGTAACTAGCAAGCATGGTGCATCATGACTTAAGGGACATGATGAACTGCTGGTACAAGTGTTGTTTCCTAATCTTAGTTTATCACCTACAAAAATAATAAGTTCACGTTACTAGTAAGCACATAAGTTACTTAGTTATTTACCTCTACAACCGTGGTTGGATTCTGGTCTCTCGCAACAACTCCTTCCATAGTTTCGATTTCGAGCTGATGTCATCTAATTTGACATTCCTATCCTAGTTTTATGTAAGCTGAAGTCATTGGTCACATCATGGTATAGTAGAAAACTTAGTACTCAATATAGAATAGGCTTGAAGTTATTAGAAGTCATTGTCATCTCCCTGATGTCAATAACCCGTAAATTTGAACTCTTTGAAGTTGTAGGAGTTTGGGAATACGAGCAGGGTAAGGTTGTTCCACAATCGGGTTTTTCTATTTGTGAACGAATTCATAGTCTATAGCATGCGCGAAAAGGGAATGAAAGCGAGCGGACTAATCTAGGGTTGAGGGTATAAGACTGTCCGGGTATCGTTTCATCAGGGGCACATCCCACGGCTTCGAAAAGTGACAGAGTCAATACTGAAATTTCGAGTTCCGGCGTGGAGAAAGGAGTGAGGTCGAAGCTGTAAACCCCCCATTTGGGCACCTGTAGGAGCCAACTTCACCTATAGGAACATTTTTCAAACCTCGGTATGACAAAAGGTTTAGACGTGTGAATATTACCCATCTGTAAGAGCTAGGGAACCGAATCCTAGGTATTTAAAAGTAAGTGCTTCGTAAAAAATTGGAAGGCTGGAAGGTGTAAGATAAAAGATCCACCATTGTCAGCCAGTCCCTATAACGCGGTTTTTATTAATTTTATTTTTAATAATTTTTTCCAAATGATGTGGTTTACATAAATTTAATAAAGTAATTTTTAAGTGTGGCCTTAATTGATAGTTGCTGCGCACCTCACCCTTTTATCAGGTGTACGTGTGGTGAACCATGAAAGGTCAAAATTGTAAGAAAGAAAACGTCGTGGTACCAGGCCGGGGTTTTTCCAGACCGATTTTTAATTACAGTCTTTTTTCAATTGTCGTGCTACTCTCACTTAGCACACTTTAACTCTTCGTTCAGTTGATGTAATTTACATAAGAATTTTCTAGGGAAGTAACGATAACATTTTGCCAGTAGTTCTACACCATCCACTAACATGAATGGAGATGTTGCAAATGCAAGTTTTGCAGGCACGAGAATGAGTTCGACAGACAGTATCTGGCACGTGCAAGCCTTGCATTATGAAAACAGCAGAATACCATCTTCAGTGAAGCTATGAAGTGGGTTGGTAGGGACAGAGAGTAGCACATTTACGAAGATAAAGAAAATAAGACCCTTGGGATACCGGCAGAAACAATGTAGAGTTGAGATTTGACGCCATCCAACTTGATTTCAAGGCCGGAAAGAAAACTCTAGCTCTTACGAACTGAGTTAATACCGATATTTTGAAATTAACAGGTTAAGGTGACAAACACTATCAGAAGTTTTGGATATATGTACTCAGAGCAACCAAACCGGACTTACTAAATCGGTACAAACTTTGGTTGAAGTGTCAGACTCATTGCCATGCAGGATTCGGTTAGATTCAAGATACCCTATAAGTCTTTCGTTGATAAACGTCTCCATATGGAGAGCATAGAAGCAATTGCTATTGGGCGGTAGTAGGGGAATTGCTTGAATCACATTTTTTTGATATGAGTTGAACATGAGAATTTTTCCACATAAACTCCGGAGATATAGCATAGGGTAAAGAGTTTGTGCCCAGGCTGGGATACAGATGAGGCTGATATCTTTAAGTCAAGAAGGGATACATCATCAGGGACTTCTTAACATGAAGCTCTTTGAGGCACATATACACCCTGCGAGTCCTGAGGAAAAATTTGCCCATTGAGTGTGTGGAACATTTGGGAGCAGGGGTGGTATAGCAATGTCGGGCAAATTCGAGGCGAACATATATGCTAATAAGTAGAGTATTTTCTATCTGTTGTAGATAAAGGAAGGACTAGTGGATAAAATTCTTCTTGATAGCCGTTACCCACGGCCAGAAGTTTTTGCTGAAGCAGTTACGGGGTGATTCACAATTTGTTCTAGATTATTAGTGTCTGTAAAAAGCTCAGAGTCTTTAGCAGAAGACCATTGCCATTTGAGTAACTCAGCCAGTGTTCATTGTGAACATTGAAATCACCCACAACTATGGCTACACCCTAAGGATTGGATGATAATAATCCCAAGATCTGTTCAGAAATAAGATCAAATGCCGCAGTTGAGGGTTCGTTACTTATGTCAGGTCTTCTGTATAGGAAACCATGTCATTCCTAACATAGTATCATGTCTGGCGAAAATACATGGATGTACGAGCATAGTATTTGAGTCTCCATCTTCCAACACGGCAAGAAAATTGTTGGGGCATAGTATAAAATATTTCAGGATGGTGGTTTGGCTTGATTATCTTCTCTAAGATACCATCAATAGATAGAGTCGGCGAAACGCAGAGTTTCAAACTGTAATTGCTTGCGATCTTGCTTGTATAGACTAGTCTAAGAGACTAACGAAACGGTTAAGCTTGTTCAAACCGTCTGGTTTATAACCCATAAGTTCGTGGACTTCCAGAATTGATTAGATACAATTGGCGGACGCGGTGATTATAAACTCTGTACCTCATTTAAAAAGAAGAAGATATCGATGCTTTTTCATCCTGAAGACATATTGGTAATATCTTCAAACCATCTCTATAATCTTAAAACAGATGACATCTGATCCTGAACCACTTTGACCCTAAAAATATAAAAATATTATAAACAATTCTTATTGAAAATTCCCAACAAAACATTTCCATTACAACATAACTCTTTCACTATATTTTCTCACATTAGATACGAACAACAACAACAACCTTTTAACAAAAAACCCAACATCCTAATCACAAAAATTCTGCAGGGCTTCCGTAATTTGATTTACCTTCAAAAATTCATGCAGGCAAAACTAATAATGTGTATACTATTTGCTACAATGACCGTTAAATGTTAATTGCAATGCGTCATTATGAAATGAAAAGGCTAGAAATTAACTCCTGCAGACTCATTCTCTAAGCCGCTGCCGCCGCTCTAACTACTTTATATTGTACAAGTGAACTTTCCGTTGTCGTCTAATTGAATCGGAAATTAATGAATGAATGAGCTTTGATCCGATTACGAAATTTTTTTTTGGAAAATGAAATCGTGATTATCGCGCGCTTACCTTCTTTTTCCTTTGTTGAAATTAAGACTGGTGGTTGCCTATATAAGTATGTGGAGATCATTGAAGAAGGTATGAAGAACAGCTTAACTACATATAGATGATTATTCCCTCTTTAGAGAGCACTTAATGTCGGCATTTTTAATCGATTAATTTAAATAATTTGAAACGAAAAAACTTTGTAATTAACACTAAGACATGAGTTTGATAAAATGTATTATATTATATAAGACTATATCAAGAAATAAAAAAAAATAAAAAAAAAATATTTAAATAAATTAAAAGATAAGAAAGAAGACTGGGGATACGAACTTAAGAAGGCTCGAATGCCTCTTTAACAAAGAAAGAAAGCAAGGCATCGACCCAACTTAGTTCTAGATAAATTTTGTATAAAACTCTTTTTTACAAAATATCGAAGAAGAAAAATTCCCAGCAATACAATTGTTATCAACAAAAAATCGACTTCAATGTCTTACTCGAGATAAGATAATCAACATTTATTGATTGCCAAAAAGCTAAAATTTCTTGATAACTCAAGTCAGACCACGACGCTAGCCGTTTTGGACAGGTTTACATCAATTTCTTGGAAATTTTTAGTATATTGTGTAAATTTTCAGTAAATATAAAGTTTATAAATAAAAAGTTTGAAGGGAATGTTTAATTTATTTAGAATAGGTGCACAAACTTTCACAAACTAAAAATGCATGCGTGAGATAAGACTTGCATTTCATTTTGGTGTTTATCTAGAGTATTATAGCATGATGGCAGTTCTTCGACAAGTGTAAAAGTTGGTTGTAATTCGTGAACAAATTTAGTTATTCCAATAAAATTGCCCCTGGATAAGAAGATACATTTAGAAGATATCAACGTCATAATATGGAATTGCCTATACTATTAATATTATTTTCATAAAGGATCATTTTAGAACTTGATTAAGCCATTTTGATTGTTCGTTCAAGCCAACGCGTTTCCATACAAGACTATGCAATGTTGAACAATACAAAGAAGTTATAAAGCCAAATCGATCTGATCGGACCATTGATCGATCTCTTGTCGTCCCTCTATCTATAGTAATCTCAATAAGAATGTGATTGATCGTCCTAATGCTCGCTTAATTCGAATCATCTTTCCGTGTAGGGTCCGGTGATCATAGGCAACCAATTTGTTTCAATACATGTTCTAACCAGCCCTATACCAATTATCCGAGTTTGTGTTCGAATCCACATCTTCGAAATCGACCTCTTATTTTCCAGGTTGTCAAGCTTTCGTGTTCCCATCGATTGTCATCATCAGGAGCTCCATAGTCTATGGTTGGCCTTGGCTTCACCAACGTTCGCCTCCGTGATTGCCGATCTCTGTCCCATCCATCTAATTTCCATCGAAACCTGTGAACTCTAACTTAATACCTGTCTGATTTATACATCTAATCTCTTTATGATGGCCCAATTTCATTTCTCTGCACCCGACCCGCCTTTACGTGATCCACCAAGTGAAGTGGAACTATCATCTCAGGTTAGTCAACTGAAGTGTTATTCCCTAGGCTTGAGAGAAGACTCCAGTGATCGATCTACGCTCAATCAACAATCAGTCTGTGAAAATAACTATGTATGTATCTTCCGAGATTGTTTTCAAGTGGCGATCCATCACCTATGAAGGTTCTAAGAAATCTCTCGTATCATTCTGATTCTAGAAACTCCTTGCACAGTTATCATTAACTCGCTGATTCCTTCAATCCGACCTAGTATATTGAGATCTTTGCCTCTAGGAGGATGTCCTTGTGAAATGTCTTGATCTTTGAGAAACTTTGCCTCTAGGAGGACGACTACCAGGCCGTGACAGCGGAGAGCAGGGTCGTGCGATTTTGATCAACAGACAAGTCTAAGCGGCATATATGTAGAACTACCGGCGAATACTGTTCAAGAGAGTCTGGCTTATAAATCGGAGATATGGGAACGAATAGTACAGTAGGTCTAAAAAGCGGACGTAGTTCTTATAGAACGTATAGCATACAAGCGTCTCAAGGATCACATTTCGACTGTGATATTTGGCCTCCAAGATTAGCTGACTGAAATGACTGTAATCCTCTATTATATAGTAAAAATAGATAAAGTACTCAGACGATTCGGGTTTTTAAAGCATACGAGTACCCTGGGACAAAGGGCATCTAAGCCATACTTCTCTTACTTGCTCTGAAAAAGATACAAGGCTTCTTTCGAACATGCTTACATCCCATCTGACTGCAGGAATATAAATGTAACGTTCATAACGAGGCAGCCAAAACAATCTGACTACACTATGACTAAATTATTTGGACCTAGCTTGACATAGCGGAAGCTTTCGAAAATACATCCTTTGTTATTATATCGGACTATATGAAGGTGAGGTCTATCATCTACATCTGATTCTTAGAATGTGTTATTATCGAAGATATAGATGCTGAATAAGAAAGGATCCAGAATGGAACCTTGAGGTACACGCAAGCATGAAGTGAACCTATTGAGGAACTATAACCGACAAGTATAACTTTCTGAGAGCGGACTTAAGGATTTGAGTTGCAATCAGATTTTCAAGAACCTTAGCCAGAAATGGAAGAATACTGATAGGCTGAAAACCAGAAGGACAAGTAGGAGATGGGCATTGGTACAGCTACAGAAAGATTCCAAGACGACGGAAACTTAGATACTGTGAGGCAGGAGTTGTAAATTTGAGGTAAGACGGGAAGCAGACATGGAATGAACATATTTAGAAACCTAGGCTCTACCAGTCGTCACCAGGATGACAAGGTTCTCTATGACAAACTTAACCTAATGCGATAAAATAGTCCTACAAAGAATATTTCGCCATGTAAGGGTTAACCTTCATGGATGGTGCTTTAGAACGAACCAGGAGCTTGAAAAAATAGCGACAGATATATATGTAGTTCCACACATAAAATTGGCCAAACTTCGATCTGGAAGGACAAGCTAGACGTAGACATGACTGAAGGAAGAAACTTCAAGATCGAAGATTGTAGAGACAAATTAACAAGTAAAAATTAAAATTATTTCTGTGAATAACTGAAAAGTGCTTAATAAGGTGTAATAATGTTTAAATAGGATATGAAATAAACCCTTAAAATTAATTATTTTGTAGTAAGAAATGGTAAGATTCAACAACGCAAAGATACAAGAATATCTTACGTGTAACGATCCTACGCTCCTTTCTTATAAGTATATTTTGCAGGGCACATTTTCTTTTCTAGTTTGATTATTTTTCACTAATAATTACCACTTATTTAATTTATTTAAATTAAAACTTCCCACTCCAAAAAACCACAAATTACAAACTTTAAAAAAATTAACGAGCTGTCAAGAGGTACACAATTTTGCCGCGTTAAAAACCCCGCTTTGAAGAAATATCAGCCGTTGAACAGAAACCGCTGCAAACAAACCATGTTATTTCACCAAGGAGAACTGTCATATCCCGTGTCTTGGAATTGTTAAAAAGCAAATTGCATAACCTCAAGTCGAGGTTTGTTTTTTTACTTTTCAGCGTAAAGTTTAATAGTTATCGATAAATAAAACGGTAAAATGACTTAAAATAATGTCTACATGCTTGTAACTATAAATGTGCAATAAGTTTCTACCTGGTTTACCGCCAATTTCCATTAATAGTTAACCATAGTTTGCCGCCCAGACATTTCACAACATTTCACAAATGTCCTCCAAAATTCAAGACGTTCTCGGGCTTTTGCGTGGGCTACAGATTGTCGCTAATGCTAGTGTTAAATACAATGAAGCATGCCTTAAACATTTTTGGGCACATTCAACTATTAAAGATGCTGTTGATGTCACCGTCAGTTCTGCAGCGAATTGTGTTACAAAAGCATCATCGGATCCAGTGAAGGAGATCGCCAAAGTGCAGGGATTGGTAAAGGAGTCTCTAGAACGGCAGTTTGTTGTGATTGAAGGTGTTCGACAGTTCGTTGCAAGTAGTAAATTCACTAAACCGAAAACTGCTGGTGTGAGTTTATTTTATTTTTGGATTTATGCCCAGGTTTTTCTGATATGTATATTTTAATCACAGTCTGCACAATTTGATGCAACAGGCGATGGTAAAGCTCGTGATCCAAAGGCAGAAATTACTACAGAAAGCCCAGATCGATACGATATTGACGAAATAAATCGTAGAATTTCTTCGTTAACATTAAAGGAGCTTGAATTGATCCTTGCTAAACGAAATAAGGAAAGGTTAAATCTGAAAAACGCATCTGCAATTCTATCAAAAAAGATGGATCCTGAACCAAAACCAACAGAATCACAACCACCTGCTCCCAAATATCAAAAAGACGACGAAAAATATGTGGAAAACGTCATGAAAGTAATAACTGGACAATCAGATTCCACTAATCAACAAGAATCCAAGGACGAATCTCTGATTGAACTTCCACAGCTCAGTGCCGTGGCTAAACAAAGAAAAGTACCTGCCACTCGTATTGGAAGAATGGCTTCATTTGGGAATCTATTTGCTGGATTAGGAGTAGGCACTATAAATGAGTTGGCAAAAGGTGCTATCGGGTTAAGTGAAGCGAAAACAGTTAAGGACGCCTTTCTAAGTCCTGCAAATGCAGAACGTATTGTTGATACATTGTGCAAAGTGCGTGGAGCTGCCTTGAAGTTGGGGCAAATCCTAAGTATACAAGACTCTACCTTTATTTCACCACAACTAGTCAAGGCATTTGAGCGTGTCCGGCAGGCTGCTGACTACATGCCTGACTACCAGGTTGAGAAGGTTATGTCATCAGAATTGGGACCGGATTGGAAGAAGCAGCTGTTATCGTTTGATGAGAAGCCTTTTGCTGCTGCTAGTATTGGACAGGTAAGGAAGGAATTTGTGATGGGAATAGAGATTTATAATTTTTTTATAGGTTCATCGTGGTGTATTAAAGAATGGAATGGAAGTGGCAATAAAAGTCCAGTATCCGGGAGTTGCTCGGAGTATTGAAAGTGATATTGATAACTTAGTGGGAATGCTAAAGCTGTGGGATGTTTTTCCGAAAGGATTCTTTATTGATAATGTTGTTAAGGTAAGGCTTTACATTTGCTATATGTTATAGTTCTATATAGGATTTACCACCGGCTCAAGTAAACTAGTATATGATCGCAGATGCGGGGCGCCTGGGCTGCCCTTTTAATTGACAATTGTGTCACTCATCTCTCCATTACCAACTTGATTTCTAGAGATCTAGTGGCGACCGCAAAGTAGTCCCACCGCCAACGGATTCCAAGAAATCGTCCTTGCCTCCGCGCGATGTAACAATAGTGGCAGGAGGAGCCCAGGAGGTCGAAGAACTAATTCGAGTTTTGTCGCAAGAAGAACCGGCAATTCGTCATCGGCCGTGATGCGTAGAAATGTTATGGGATTGTTTATTAGGGCAAAACATTAGGGATGAATATAGGTTTACCTTACCAAGGAGTTAGACATTCCTAAAGAATTGCCTGGAGAGAACACTGTACCAGCCACCAGAGGTGACTAGGCTCCAAAAGCTACTTTCCAAAGACTCCTTCAAGGGTTCACAAAAGGGAGGATGGCTCCTACACCATGAAGAAACCTTGAGGTACTTGCTCAGCGAGTGCTTTCCAGGGCTAATCATCCAGACCGCCTATCCATTGGGTGCTGGGTGTAGTCATAGGTCCATCCCAGACCGTTATTCCCGGACTCTTTCGAAACATCTTCGACCGTGACAAAGTCAAATGGGCAGTAGCCTCTTTTCAACCCTATAAGTCCCCAGGAGTAGATGGAATTTTTCCGGCATACCTTCAGAAGTGGCTCGATCTGATTCTCGACCACCGATCTATCTCTTTAGGGCCAGCTTCAGCTAGGGATACATTCGAACCATCTGGTGGTTTTTATCAACAAACGGCGAAAGACCCCTGGAGCTGCCTAAATCGTACAGGCCTATCAGCTTATCAAGTATCTATTTGTACACCTCCAACTCCCTAATATAGGAGTGGATTAAGGAACCAAACCTAGCCTATTCAGTCCCAGGTCTTAGCCAGGCTAAAGATCTTATAAGACCCTTTGCCTTAAGGGGCACTATCATTTTAAATAGAGCGGATCTAAGGCTGTTGTTAGGTTATCTGACTGGCCATCTAGGACTGCGGTATCCATTCCACAACCCAGGACTGCCTCAAGAAAAAGACTGGCGATGAGACTTCCACACCTATTTGTGAATATCCTGCTCTGAATAAGAAAGTTTATCAGAGAGTTTATGAGCCCCGCTGTAGTCCGGTCTTCTTCAATTAAAGACCTTGCCTTCTTCCGGAAGGCTGATAGGCTGTTCCGTTAGTGGGATTTGTACACAATAGGCCTAACGGACGACCGCAACATTCAACTATTAAACTATTCTTACCTGCGCATCAAACACAGCCTAGTGCAGTGCCCTTAGACCAAGATCATCTGAGGTCTGCACCTCATAACCTTACGGGCATAGCAAAATCTTGAACATGCTATCGCAGGGTATGGTAGCTGCAACTACAAACTACCTGCTCTCTCGATTGACTTTCAGGAAGGACTTTCGCCGAAATACCCTCAAGAAGACAGTTAAACGGATACGCCCTTAGCAATATCGATATAAGGATATTCACCGACGACTCAAAGACGTTAGAAGGCGTCGGGACACGGGTTTATCTAGAGGGATTTGTAAGCATTTGTAAGATTTTTAATTGAGCCTTTGATTCGGCTTAGGTTAATTCTATTAGACGTACTGGATTTAATAATGGACCTACTTCGAGTAGGATTTAAAGTAGTTTCTTTCTTACGATGGAGTCGTAAGCCTTTTTCTAGGGGATGCTTCAGTGTGAAAATTTCCGCAATGAAGACTTTACTTTATTTTCCAGGTTGCTAAACGTGAACTGCGATGGGAAGTTGACTACACCCGAGAGGCTGACTACACAAGTGTTTTTGGTGAAATGATATCACCATATAAAGAATACTACGTTCCAAAAGTAATTAAAGAAATGTCAACAAGAAGTGTTCTTACTACAGAACTAGTACCGGGGCTTCCTTTAGATAAATGTTTTAAATTAAGGTAAATTAGCCCAAAAACGAATTAAACAAACTAATTAAAAATCCCCACTCCTTTTTTCCTAGCTACGAACATCGAAAAATCATCGCTGAATCTGTATTGAAATTGTGCCTTCGTGAACTGTTTGTGCTGCAGTGCATGCAAACCGATCCAAATTGGTCAAACTTTCTTTATGATCAAAAAACTAAAAAGCTGATGCTAATTGATTTTGGTTCAACGCGATTTTATAGTAAAGATTTTATTAGAAACTACAGAGAAGTAATTCAATTGGAATCTTTGAATCGAGAGTGTTTTGATTAAAATTAATTTGTTTATTTAGGTAATTATCGCTGCAGCAGAAAATGATCGAGCAAAAGTCTTGGATGTATCGAAAAAAATGAAATTTCTCACTGGTTATGAATCAAAACAAATGGAAGAGGCTCACACAGATGCAGTAATGATTTTGGGAGATATTTTTCGATATGATGGAGAATTTGATTTTGGAAAACAGGTTTTTCATTTAATATTAGAATAACTTTCTAAACTTATTCTAAATTTTTTCTATTCTATCTTCAGGACACAACAAAAAAGATTGCCCAGTTAGTTCCAACAATGGTTGCCCATAGACTATGCCCACCACCCGAAGAAATATACTCAATTCATAGGAAGCTTTCGGGTGTTTTTCTCCTATGCTCGAGATTAGATGTAAAATTGAACAGTCGAGAGTGCTATGAGCAGATTGTACTTAGAGATGCCACCGTAAAGTAATTAGATAGGAGTGAAGAACAGTGTTTTTTTTTTTATAAAATGGATTTGTACCTAGATTGTATTTTTACAAAAAGTAATGACTTGTAATGTTAATTTTTTTTATATAAAAAACAACCCTGTGTTGAGTTTATCCTTATGCCTTATGTTGTTTAATGGGTAAAGGTAATTTTAAATGATTATTTTCATTTATTATTTCAATTATTCTAATTTAGGGGGTGAACATCATAAAATGTTTATTCATAATTACTAATCATCACTAAGATTTTTATGTTGATGCAACTTTTTACTGGAATAGAGAAGATGGTGGTGGTGTTGTAGATTTTATTAAAGGTTAGATTTTTTATTTAATAATAATGTAGATAGTTTTAGTAGATAGTTTTTTACAACAATTAACATAACATATAAGTATCGGGTCTGTTTGTTTTTGCAATCCCCTTTAGACAGTCTTTAAGAAAATTTTGTTCATAGCAAAACTGCGACACACCTAGGGCAGTAGTACTATACGTTTGTAGCTTGATCTCGCTAATGATAGATTTTTATGGAAAAGTTTATAGAGTAACTAGTAAAAATTCACCAAGAATCAATGATGTGGAATATAACCCTCGTTCAGAACGTTTAATTACTTCTGGTAATCATTTTCTGTCAATATACTTGCAGCAGAATCACGTCTAACTTGGTTGGAATCACTTTTTTTCTTATTGATTGGTGATAGTTTTGATAGAAATGAAACGTAATCCGTTTTAAAGGCACTGAATTCAACATGAGTCAGTAAGACTCTTATTCTTCTTCTTTTGATCCGTTAGTTGGCGGTCCGAGCGGGATGTCCCCGCAGCGGATACGCTGCTGCCGGTGCTGCTGGGTCTCAAACTTCATTCACGACGATTTTTGGCGACGTCTCGAGCCTCGATAACTGATAATCGTTGATTCGTTAAGTCGCCCTCGATGTTCTTTAGCTAGGTTTTCTTCGGTGCCGATCGAAGAATTCTACGGTCTGCCGGACTCTCGCCAAAAAAGTTTACGTGGCAAGCGGGTATCATCCATTCGGCAAACATATCCAAACCATCGTAGTCAACCATCGTATTGATCGCATCTTTGTTTAACTGTCTCGTTTCTAAGGCGATCGCTGAGTGAGACACGGAGAATATAGCTCCAGCATCGCACTTGGAAAATCTCGAGCTTGTTGACGTCCGGCTTGAGCAGCGTCCACGTTTCCGATCCATAAAGAAGAATCGGAAGGATCAACGTTCGGTGAAGGCGTACTTTCGTTTTGATGGCAATATTTGTTCGTTTCCATATGCGCCACTTGAGCGAGGCGAATGTTGCTCTTGGACCAATGATCCCAAATATTTGAACATCGGAACCTGTTCGATTTGGGTTCCATCGAGGTAATCACTGGCTCTTGATCCATCCGTTGTGAGCACTTTGGAGTTTTCCGCATTGTTTTTTATCCCGTATGACTGGGCGATGCGGGAAATGCAGTTTAAGATGTCCGTTGCTTCGGTATCCGTGTCGGCGAAGATAGCGCGTTCGTCGGTGAACATCAAGTCGGTTACGAAGTTGTTGTCGTATCGAACTACGCGTCGTCCATCGAATGCTTCACGCATAATTGCGTCTTTCACAATGTTGAAGAGAATCGGCGAAGCGACGTCTCCTTGTTGGACACCCGTTTAAGTCGGGAACTCCTCGGATAAGTCGCTTAGAATACGAAAGGGTTGATCCATCGTGCAACTCTTGGAGAAGTTGGATGATTTTCAATTGCATGTGTTCGGTTTCCATGGTTCTTCCCAAGCTGATCTAATCGATGCAATCGAAAGCAGATTTGAAATCGATGAAAACGACGACAGCTCGTTTGCCGCTAGCCTCGATTTTATTATTTTCGTAAATGCTTTACCAACGATCGAAAGGAGGCTAATACCTCGATGATTCTTGCATTCCGGACTGTCGCCTTTCTTCAAAATTGGCATAACGATCGCGACACGATCCGAATGCTATACGTGTGTTATGAGGATAAGGACTTGTTGCGATAAGACATCACTTTCGGCTACCACCATTTCGGCGGTTACTTGACCTATTCCCGGCGCTTTTCCATTTTTCAGCGATTTTATTGTCGTCTTCATCTCGATAATTGTCGAGAGAGGTCACGAAAGCTCCATCCGATTTTTTGATGTGTCATTTGTTGATGTTGCTGTTGGATAATGCCATTTGAAACTTTCGCCCGATGGCCGGATCCCATAGGCACGCCCAATTCTTCTTGGTAGTCGCATCTGTAATTTCTTTCGAACAAGATAATCGTCCGACGCGCGATCAGACCTACGCATTGCACGTACGTCTTTGAGTGTCGATCGGAATCTTGAGTTGATCAAAACCTAGTTCAATACCGCCGAGTCGTTGCCGGATGGTTTTCGCCAGGTGAGTTGGTGTTTGAGTGAATGGCGGAAGATGCTGCTGCCAACGATCAAATTGTTTGACGATGCGAGTGAAAGCAGACGTAAGCCGTAAGTTAGAAATTGCCCATCGTTCCTTCCGAGCCGGCCGATCTGTTCCTGAATGTGCATTGTAGCCCCCCGCGAGTATGATTAATTTGGTTCGAAGTATCGTATCCAGCCTCTGTTAAAACTGATTGTAAAGTTCGTCCTTGTTCGCGTCCGGGCTGGTCTCGGTTGGCGCATAAACGGATACGATGTGGGTCTTGATGGCTATAACCGCCAAACGCTCGGTTATCGTTTGTAATGTGATAACGCCGTCGATCGACCATAAACTTGACGCCGGCCTCTCGTATCTAACCACCGGAATAGTAAAACGTCATCGATTCGTCGATTGTTGTCGATCGTCAATGTTCCGGATCTGGTAGGTCGTAGTTCCAATAACGCAGCAGCTGATATTTTGCATTTCAATAACTCCATTGCTATGATTTCCTTTTGACCGACGTGATGTCCTGTTAATACATTACACGAGGCGAATTAAATTTGCATTTTCGGTGTGACTAATTTGGGCCTGCGGCCACTAACCCACTTCTCACCAGCATCCTTGGCCCCAGTGGTGGCACAAAGGCCAGACAATTGTGATTTACTCTTAGAACTACAAACAGTTTCTTGAAATTAAAATATTACTTTAGTATGCTCATAACAAAATCAAAAATATTTATTTAAACAAAAACAATAATAACAAAATTTCTAGACAGTATAAAAATTTGCGGAATTCATTTGATCAGTTTTCTGGCATAGTCATCACCTCTACCATTCCATACTTAAATTTTTCGCTTTGGCACCATTTTTCAAACATACGCAGTAAGTATGAGAGTTTTCACAACTGTAAAGGATATAAATAAATTAAAGAAGAAATATATAACGAAGATCCTTACTGATCAGCTCCAACAGCAATATTTAGACATTCATCGATAACACCTTCAGCGATTTTTACCTTCTCAGCATCACCCTTAAGGAATAGTTCGGTCATTTTTAGCATGCCGGGCTTTGATAGCTTACCATCATCTGTCATCTAGTGTAATTGGAAGATGAATTGTTAATTGCATATGTATAGTGTTGAGGTAGTTTAATGTGTAATTATAGTGGTTATGGGGTTTAAACTTGCATATTCACTTACCATATCGAATTTTTTCATTATACATGCTTTCAAGCACATTGCTTCCGGTGTAATATTATCTTCGTGCTTAATAATAGCATCTAAGTCGGCTTTTATTAAAATAATTTACATAGTTAGTAATATAGTAGTGCCTTAGGAATAAAAATATGAAAAATACCTGCAGATGCTTTAGTATCAGCTACACACTGTTCTGCCATAGCTCTAAATGCTGCTTCAGCTTCTTCTTTAGTTACACCAGCCTTCATTTATTGAAAGAATTTTTTGTTTTTATAAAATTATTACTAAAAAAATTCTCCGCAACTCACCTGTGATGAGCCAATAGCAAGGCATAACAAAACTAATGCACAACAAACTTTCATTTTGATTTGATAGATAACTGAATTGTGTCCTGAAAAGATCCTTGAATTATCAAAAATTCTAATTTATCCTAGCTGGTGTTTCTCACCTGAAGATTTATGAGTTTTAATCTGTGTGGCTGTGGCTACCAGAATGTGATTTACATCTCTGCCGGTGTCTTTATATATACGAGTACTGCATGCCAGTTTGCAAGTATGATGATTGCACGACTAGGTAGATTAGTTTAGTCATGATTCCCATGAATACAGGAAGCTTCATTAGAGGCACCTTTAATTACAGTTATCTGTACACCATCCATGTGAAGGTGGACAATTTTCAAGGCATTATTTTCGTGCACCAGAGACTGCTACTATGTACAACAACGCTTTCAAGCCAATATAGAGAACTCAGGTGGAAAATTGGTAGTCGTCACAAGATTTGTGAATTTATTTTGTTATTCTTTAAAGTTTGGTGGTTGTTTTGCTTTTAGTGTTGTGGTATTATTATGGGGTAGTTTTGTGAAAATAAAAGGAAAATATGGGCGAATTCTATTTTAGTTTTTAGTATTTTAATTTTTTATAATGACGATTTTAAACAGGGGGTACAAAACAGAGTTACCTGAGTTCCTTATCTAGTAATACGAGTGAGACTCGTCTTTCTTATGTTTGCGCCATAACGCTTATCATTACTGTCACGCCTTCGAAAAGCGCAAGATTTATTTAAAGTTATCGACAATATCGACTCGGATCATCGATCGACTTGTCGATATGGTGTTCCGAGAACGCATTACAATGGACAAAAGGCTTCTGTTGGTCAATCAGGATCGAATCAACACAGTTGCCTTTGTCATACGAAATAAAATTGGCAAAAGCTCCATCACTGAAGGAGTATGAGACGAAGGGGCTAAGCAAGTTTTCATATTCGCTAGAAGTCGAAAGAATCGGCATAACATTGTATGCTGCATACTACAAGAATTAAAAGGGCAATCTTTTCGCCGATTCTGAAGCGTATCTTGGAGGAATGGAATGAATCTTTCATAAATAGATGGGAAACTGATAACTGGGGAATTGGAGGTTATAACATTGTTTAATGATAATTCCAAACTGTCGCCAATAAGCTTAAAAACGGACAAAGCTATAAACGGAGCCCGCGGAGTCGGTTAAATTAGGATGATATACCGCATGTAACATATTCTCAAACCTGCAAAACAAAACCACTACTAGTGACTAGAGACGGAATCGAAGGAAAATACTCATGAGTACGATCGAAAGAAAATTACTCAACGAGTACTTTTTACTCGTTCAAAAATACTCGACTCCTTTAGAATCGATGAGCACTTGTTTTGAGATTTCTGCGAACTATCTTAGATTTCTGCGAACTATCTTAGAACTATTTTATCGCTACTACCACAGTGACTGTTCCTCCGAGTTAAACGCTCTCCTGCCTCCACGGCAATCTTATACCCGCCCGCCCGCCAGATTAGCCCACTCGTCTCATTCCCTTCACCTGCAACTACCCTTTTCACCCACTCAACAAGATATGAATTCGTTTGTTAATAGAACAACTCGACTGTGGAATAATCTCTCGCAGTCAGTATTTCCGAGCTCCTACAACATCCAAGAGTTCAAACGCAGGGTTCATCACCACCTTCTTCAATACCCCCCGTACCTTTTAACCCTTAACCTATACCCCCCCCCCCCCTCATCTCTCCCCGTACTAAGCTTACTGCTAGACATTGCACCATGACGTGACAAATGACATGACGGACTAGTAGTACAAAGGGTGACTCCTGAGCTTAGCACTGCCACATAAAAAAAAAAAAAGCGTAACGAACATCGTCTGTGACTGAAATTATTTTCGATCTTATTTTGTACGTACGATGCTCGTTTTTGGTTGACATCAAACAACTGAGCATTACTGGCACAGCCGTTATTTCAGTGAGACAGATGAGCCAATCGAGGCATGCGACCGTCATATTTAGCCGATGTCACACCAGCTGTTATATCATGTAAAACCCTCTTATAAGGGTTGATTTGGGCTGGGACCGATTACAAATACATACTTATGTAGCTTACATGGGATATACATTCAAACCTAGATTCCAAAAGGCAAAGAGGGAACATAAATTGGAGCTCTTTAATCGCACAGGAATTGCCATATTTTTCTCTCTGTCTGGAATTCACGTTCGTCAAACACAATATTTATCGAAACTCTAATGCCTCCTCGGCAATGTTATTCCTGCAAAATCTTTTCTTGCACACTACAGAGAACGAATTTGTTCATAAATAGAAAACTCGACTGATGAACAATGGCCCCTGTGCTGGAAGTTGAGTCATGTGACAGTCGTATGCAGATGTCGTCGGTGTCGTCTCGTTTTTTAGTTGATATGCTGAAAGTCGTGTGGCGTGGCATGTCGTTTGAGTTGAAGAACGGGACGTTTCAGTCAAATTAAAACTTTCAGTGCAATAATCCTTCTCACTTATGCACAACTAAAAGTGGAAATAAAACTACAATAAAAACGATTGTCAGCTCACCAAATAAGCTGCCATTTACGCTAGCTGATTTTAAACGACACGGGTTTTTACATGATATCGCGACAAGAATCGACTATCAGCTGCAATAGCTTCACTTTATATGAGAGAAAATATAACTTTCAGCACAGGGGCCAATCTTTCGTAAGAATTGAAACACAGGATTCATAGTGATATTATTCAATTCGCTCCTGGCTCCTTATTGCTTATAAACTATTCTTTCTATTATTTCGAGGTAAGTTAAGTAAAATCTGAATATAGCCGACAAGTGGTATTTACCAGTGATCCTCCGCAAAAATATCAATCACATTAAGACTAATTGATTTTGATGGTTTAATGGGAACAAGCTGTAACATTGTGTTAAAGTGATTTACGAGTTTAAAAGGAAGGAAGGCGCCAGCAAAACATTGCGATCTAGAATGATTCTGCAATTGCACAAATCAAATTTACGTAAGTGTAATATTGCTTTTCACCCAATTAAATTTAAGGTATTTTTTTGTCGTACGATGAAGCTTAGGAGTCACTCTTTGTACTACTAGTCCATCATGTCGTTCGAGTCATGGTGCAATGTAGTAAGCTTGATCTGTAAGATAGAATAGAAAGGATAGGCTAGGGGTCTGGAGAATAGTAGCATGAGTAGGGGTCGATGAACCTTGCTTTTGAACTCAGAGATGTTATATGAGCTCGGAAACACCAACTGCGGAAGACAGTTCCACAGTCGTATGAGACTAAAGGGAATCATGTACGAAAGTAGTTGGTGATAGGACGATACTTTGTGCGATATTTCGTTTTTTTACTTGTAGACATGAGATACAACAGATAAGCTACAACTTTTATGGCGCTAGTGTATAGTTTTAACACCACGTACGATTGTTACATTAAACCTATGAGCTGTTCCAGCTCCTGCTGCCTTTCTTCCTGCGTACACATTACCTTTTCAACTTCTGGGAGCTGCTGCTGGGGAGTTCAACTTCCGGACTCCGGTTAATATTACTCCAAACTGATCAGATTGAGATTTGTAACTTGAGCTACGTTTTGAATAGGATTGCTAGTTATCTTCCAGGTAGTCGAAAACTTCTTCTTCGACCTCGAAGGAAGTGAAATTGGTTTTGCAATAACGTAATCAATATTTTGAAAAGGATTTTCAAACAAATTTACCCTCAAAGTTATTTGCGGAATGTGTATTATGCGTTGTTCAGATCTTTACTTCAGACAGATCTTTGCTTAGGACGTTCAAAGATGGATGAACTATAAGTTCTAAATCCGTCCACTGAAAGAGTCGCAGGAACTAATACCGCAGGCGGTGTTTTTAATGAGTCATCCAACTATTGGCATACGCTGATGATATTGTCGTACTAACCAGATCCACCATAGCAATAAACTAAATGATCGCCAGACTATGACAATTAATACCTACTCGAAGGAGTAAAAGAATTTATATACTTAGGGACGCTAATTTCAAGACGCGGCAGCAGCAGGCAGCAGACGTAAAAAGAAGATTACTAAGAGAAGCTTCTGTGGGCTACGTAAGCATGTCTTCACAAGGAATATATCAAAGGGGACTAAAGATAAACTTCTTTCGTTTTTCTTTAGTTAATTCAATTTTACCAGATTTAGAATAACGGTTTTGGCAACTGAAGGCCATTTGGATGTTACCTAGATAACCCTTGCAATTGTGATTTATTCTTACAACTACAAACAGTTTCTTGATTTAAAAAAAATACCATCTTTAGTATGCTCAAAACGAAA
Source organism: Thereva unica (assembly GCA_949987705.1). Taxonomy (NCBI): domain Eukaryota; kingdom Metazoa; phylum Arthropoda; class Insecta; order Diptera; family Therevidae; genus Thereva; species Thereva unica. The sequence goes on along the minus strand of OX465284.1, from coordinate 6,290,641 downwards.
CAAAAATATTTATTTAAACAAAAACAAAAATAACAAAATCTCTAGTCAGTATCAATCAAAATTTGGGGAATTCGATCAGTTTTAGATCACTTTTACAACATAGTCATCATGTCTACCATTCCATACTTAAATTTCTCGCTTTAGCACCATTTTTCAAACATAAGAAATAAGTATGAGAGTTTTCACAACTGTAAATTATATAAATAAATTATAATATTAGAATACACACTATCAAAGAAAAAAGATCCTTACTGATCAGCTCCAACAGCAATATCCATACATTCATCGATAATCATTTTACCGATTTCTATCTTCTCAGCATCACCTTTAAGGAATAATTCGGTCATTTGTATCATGCCGGGTTTAGATAGCTTTCCATCATTTGTCATCTAGTATAATCAGAAGATGAATTGTTAATTGCATTTTTAGTGTTGAAGTAGTTTCAAATGTAATTATAGTTGATATATAGATTTTGAACTTACCATTTCGAATTTTTTCATCATACATGATTTCAAGCACATTCCTTCTGGGGTAACATTTTCTTCATGGTTAACAAGAGCGTCTAGGTCGGCTTTTATGAAAAAATAAATTAGTTAGGAATTGTAGTGTATTAGTAAAAATTATGAAAATACCTGCAGATGCTTTAGAATCCGCCAAGCACTGTTCTGACATAGCCCTAAACGCGGCTTCAGCTTCTTCCCTAGTCAAACCAGCCTTGAGTGTTTTGTTTTTATGTACAAGTCTTACTAAAAAAAATCCCAACTCACCTGTGATAAGCCGAAGACTAGACATAACAAAACTAATGCACAACAAACTTTCATTTTGATTGGATAGATAACTTTACACCTTTTATGTCCTGAAAAGATCCTTTGAATACTAAAATTCTATTTTACCCTAGCTGAAGTTCTTCTCACCTGAAGATTTATGAGTTTTAATCCGTATATGGCTGCGACTACCTGAATGTGATTTAAATCTCTGCCGGTGTCTTTATATATACAGTACTAGATGCTGATTTGCAGGTATGATGATTGCACGAGTACGTAGATTTGGTTAGTCATAATTCTCATGAATACAGGAAACTTCATTAGAGGCACCTTTAATTACAGTTATCTGTAGACTATCCATGTGAAGGTGGACAATTTTAAAGGCACGATTTTCGGTTATGATATGACATTTTACCATAAGTACTGCAACAACGATTTTAAGTCAGTATATAGAGAACTCAGGTGGAAAATTAGTAGTCACAAGACTTGCGAATTGTTTTTGTTATTTTTTTTTAAATTTATTAAAATTATTGTTTTGGTTTCTTTTGTTATTGTTATTATTATTGAAGTAATTTTGTGATATTAGAAAATAGGGAATAATTGGATTCTAATTTTTGCATTTTGACGTTTTATATTAATAATTTTGGTGCAGTGGCGTAGAAACGGCTTTTGTATGAAGAAATTTCATCTTAAACATTTATTATATCACTAGCTGGGACCCGGTACACCTCGCTGCACTCATAAGCCAATAGTAGGCAATAGATATGAAGATCGATATATGAATTTTATACAGGTGAAGTGCTTCAAAGGACGGGTACATGGGTCTTGCAACGGCCGCCATGGATCTCGGTATATTGCGTATACTGCATTGCTTATTGTATTCTACTTATCATACACTTTCATTTGATACCCATGTCGAGGGGGTTGTGAAGAGAGTGGTAATCCGCCCTCTTGAGACGGCCGCCAAGGATCTAACGGTATATTGATTATACTATATTCCTTCGTGGTTCCTTTCCTTCCTGTTTCCAGCCAAGCGAACTAAGACTTGCCGACTTCGTAGTGAGGATGGAGGACACCAAAACGGCTTATGGTATGTATTAGAAATTTCGGGAAATATAGCAGTAGGTAGGCCCAAGAGAACAACAGAGGTTTAACATTCGAAACCGCAGACATGTTGCAAGCGACCATTAATTTTGCAGAAAAGTCCTAGACCAAGCCAAAGTTAGATTTGGGCTGTAGCGCCATTGGATGGATGGAGTCTTCGGGAATATATTAGGTTTTCCTGATTAAGAGTTCGGTCTTAGCAGCTGAAAATGTCCTGCCTGCGAGCAGATTTAACGATCTCCTGTTCCATTGATGTGGAATGACAATTAACAATTACAATTATGTTTAAGGTAAAAACTTCATGAGCGGCGGTCTTTAATATCTCTATTATAGCTCTTAAATATTTGCTTCCTTCTGTGCTTATTGCAATTCTGCTCAACGCATCTACTTGCCTCATTTTAGTACCTGAACGATGTTCAATCTGGTAATTAAATTCTTTTAGAAACTTAGATGGGGCCGCGGTAGTCTATGGGTAAGGCGCCTGACTGCTATCCCAGAGGTCCCGGGTTCGAATCCCACGGTCCTTCGCCTTTTCCACTTTCGCACCCACATAACTTTCCTTCTTTCTTCTCCCCTCTTTACATTCTTGATTCCTCCTGACATAGCCTTCGCTAGTCCTTCCCCGCTCCACCAAGCGCATGCCATCGGTAGGCTGATGAGATTCAACTTGTTTCAGGAGGCATAACAGTCCAGCGAGTTTGTTTCTCAAATGCCCCGATGCCAGAGTCGCGAAATGGTTGTGGGTAGGTGGAATAAAAATATATCGCGGCTAGGTTGTGACAGTTCTTTCCTACTTTTCTCGCTCTCTTCTCTCTATCTTTTGGCTGCATAACATATAACGCATAACGTACACTCTCCGCTTCTTTACGGCGTGTACTAGTACTTTAACTTCTAAGTCGTAAGCGTAAAACCTTCGTTCGGCTAAGTTTGCCTTACGACTCATGTATTTTGCACTGCTTTGCTTCAACTGCCTAGTCTGCTATAACTCGTCCAAAGTAGGGCGTTAGTCCCAGTAACCATTGTAAAATTTTGCTATCGTTTGGTATATTAAAGAGGAAACTCAATTACTACATTTGTCCTCTCCTCTGATAGTCTTTGTTCCCGCTAGACATGGCGTGTATTTTCTTATGAAGAGGGGCGCAGTTCTTTTAGTAGCCCACGGGCGTCGAATATCTTAGGACGGCCATGGTGCAAATCAGTCTTTTCGTCAATATATGTCAGTCGATCGTCCAACGCACACACATCTTCATCGATGCTTTAATCATACCTTTTCGAAAAGTCGCTGTCTGAAGGTTGGAGCTACCTTAGCTGTGTTTCGTTGCTAGCAACGAAAGAAGTTTGTCAACCTTAAGGCGTTTAAAGGATTGGCAAAGTAGTGCAACTGGAGAACAGCGGCGGAACGGGCTTGCTCACAGGGAAATCGACGTAACGGGTAAGAAAGTAATCAACAAATTTTCTGAAAAGCGTAGAAACATAGAACTGTGCCCTTTCCCCAAGCATTGCGTTGGAACCATTGATCATGTATGTCAATAGCTAATAAACTGAATTCCTCTAAAACACTTCTTCTGGTCTTACTCTTCTTAAAACATAACGAAAAGTTATCTCAATTTTAAAAGATAATGTTTAAAGTTCAGGACTTGACTTATAACTATTTAGCCCCCCTCCTGAAAATATTTCTTGCTACGCCACTGTTTTGGGGGTACAAACGTAGGAGTTCTGCATCAACTTTGGTTGGCTGTTAAAGGTTGATTGCAATTTGAATATAGTAGAAAATATCATTCTTCAAAAAGATTTTTTAGTAAGACAAATTCCAAAATATATTATTTACTATCAACAACTGTGAATAAAACAATTACAAAACATAATTAAAATTGTCAAAATAAACATTTCTATAGGCATGTTTCACTTAATTTAAAATTCTAATCCTCTATTTTTCATTTCTAACTTCATGCATTTTCCATACATATGAGCGCCTTCGCAACTATAAGTAAAAAACGTTAAAAATATTAATTCAAATAAATATAATATAATTTAAAAAAATAAATTAAAAAACTACCGATCATCAAATTTCGTTGTTTTACATATTTCGAACGCTTCATCAACTTTTTTCTCTTTGTCCTCATCACCGCCCAAACCTAAAGAAGCCAATGACATCTGATTATCCTTAGAGAGTTCATATGGTTGTTCTTCTCCTCCTGTTAGCTGTTAAAATTATTAAGGAATTATTGTTAAGTATAAAACTGAAGGAATTAATATTGTTACAATTTCAAAAAATTGCAATAAGCACGCTTCGAGACATTTGGTTTCCATGGCAGGTTCATCTATGAATTCACTCATTTCTTCAAAATGTTCTAGAAATAATTTTAATTAATATTTTTAATTTATTAGTTGTAAATATGATTTAGAATATCGAATAGCCTTACCATCAGTAGCACCTTCCTTTGTCATACAAGGTTCAGCCATAGACTTGAGCTGCTCCTTAGCTGCTGCTTTTTCTTCTTCGGTTAATGCCTGAAAATTGAAGAAGTTTATGAATTTTTTTTTCACTACTTCAATTTTCGAAAATCACGGATATAATTTCAAGAGTGGACGAATATAAAATACTAATAAAGGTGGTGGGAACAAGTGGTGGTGCTGTCTTTTAAATTATATTTTAAGATGATTAATCTTTACTCTTTTCGCAGGGACATGAAATGAGTTTTGAGTGTTGACTATATAAAAAAGCTTGTGAACATTATCCTTTTCTTCAGAAAATCCAAACTCTTCAACAAAAGATACATCAGGAACTTCTTCAAGCTTTTAAGGAAGTTAGTCTTTAAGACTGCAAGCACCTTTTCCTTCTCATCTTCTTCTGTATCACGAAAGAAGAACAAGGTAACAATGTTCCATTCATGAATTTTAATATCATGGCATCGGCTTAGATAAAATATCTGGAATATTCACAAATTGGCTCTCCACAGTTAGTTGATGATCAGTATTTGGATCAGTAACACACAAAGGACGCAAATCTCATTGAATCTAACTGGGGAAGGTACTAGGAGTAAAATGGTGTGGAGTTGGAGTACCTTCAGCAAATCTACAATACTTTGCATACTGGTCGATCGATGAAATGTTTTAAACAGTGATAGGTATAGACCTTGATCAATCGTCTAAAGGAAATTTCTGCTGGAGTATAAATGGTTAAACCAACGGCACCTACATTGCTCCAGTGTAGTGGCCTAGTACAAGTCAAAAGCACAGACACTCGGCAAAAACTGTAACATATTGTCTCCCTAAAGTGTTCCAGGTTCAATATGTACTTATCTCTCTTATTGTACTTTTATTAGATTTCTGGCTTGGCATACGGCTCAAAAATCGATTTTGGAATTGAACTAGGCGCCTATTAACTCACATAAGGCTCATCACCAAGAGGCTTTCAAACTAAAGCCGCTGGTGGCGATGCGGTGAAGGTTTGATTCGAATTTTGGCTTGAAACGACTGAGTCAATACCGACTTAAGCCCGTTCGTGTGCAAATACGATCATTGGACCCTTGACGTTGAATACACGTAATTCCAACAACAACCACACGATGCATCCTACCATCAAGCGTCCAACGTTGGAGGGTGTTCATATCGTCTAAATCCGGCTTAAGATGATAGCCATAAAAGAATCCGCCATGGTTTGTATTTGGAGAACATACATTTCTTTACCATAATTATTCATTTACACAGTTATGTCATTCTAGGAGCTATAACACCAAATCAAAAACTGTCTGATACTGAGCCATACAGAACTTATATTTTTATATCAGGCTATTATAGAGGTGGTGATGTACATCAATAATTGTTAGTCAATTTGATATACATTCGCAAATGCATCTTCATTGGAAATGTCGAGTCCTTCAAGCGATATTTTTCAATCCTTTCCAGCAATTTATCATCGCCAAATTTGAACGTGATGGACGTAGTAAGATATGGTATTTCGGGTCTTTCGAGGTGAGCCTTGGCTTTCGCTCTTTCAAGTCGTATTCTTATCTCATTGCGCCGACAACTTGTTCCCTTCTTTCAATCAATTTTTGCCTCGCAGTATCGGCAAGTTCAATAGCTTCGTCTAAGTCCTGGTCTTGAAATGAAACTTACGGTAGAGTAAGTTCGTGTTCGGAAACGCAGGACTGCAGTCATTTTGCAGTATTCGGCAATTGGAAGTACTGGGAATACCGCAGAATGACTGCAGTCTTATGTTTCCAAACTTGCACTAACTTTATGTTTTGGGATATGGAACCCACACAAAAAATGAAAGTAAATGAGGGGGATTGCCAGAAAAGGCACGCTGAGGAGAAGTACACCCCATTCTTTATGCGCCTCTTTCCCTTGCGTCGTACTTACTGTATTTTCGTATGTATGTATAATATTTTTAAATCACTTTTACCATCATACAGACCCTTGACTAAAAAGGCTTGTGCGTGCGAGTGTGTGCCTGATGTTCGTGACGCCACTGTGAAATTTGAGAGTTTTAAGCTGGTGAATGTTGATGGATTTATATGAGGTGAGGTTCAAACTGTGACTCAGTATTAATAAGGCTAGAATCAGCTTGTGGCATATCAATATGGTACGAACCAATGAATTAGTCTTGGAATACTGGGTTATCCAACGCCAAGCTGTAGTTCCGTCTAAAAGTTTCTGGAGCATCGGAGCTGATACCATGATTTTCTTTTGCAAACTTCTAGAGCTCAGAAGAAAACTTCTTTGTACTGTGGAAGGTTTTCATTATTGAGTGCAATGTCGGACAACGTAGGCTCTAGTCAAAGAAGACTGAAAGAACTGACAACACCCACATTCGGCGATGACGGTTGAAAGGCCAGGGAATTGTTGCAAAGAAGGAATACAAGAAAGAAGTAATGTTTTCTAGATGGAGCCAGTGGGAAAACGAAGAACCATAGCGCGGAATGGAATCGAACGACAGACCTCTAGGATGGCGTGAACTCCTAGGCTACCAAGGGCAAAAATTCGAAGTGTTAGTGAAACGTAGACCTTTTGTTAACACGGAAAGAGGCGATATTTGGCTTCTTATAAGGTACTTTTTAGGCCCAAATATGACATGGGAATAGCAATAGACAGGATCACACAGTAAGCCTTATATTGTTCACTGAATGATTCGGTCCTACTGTTATTTAACCCATTTATGATAATCTAAGAAAAAAATATGAGATGTAGGAAAACTTTACTGTGATTTACAAAAGCTTATTAACAATATTTGTTAAATACACTTAAATTGCAGGTTAATCATGGATTTCGACTCGAAATAATGTTAAACATTTCATAGATCAAAAACAAAATTGATCTACTGTCTCGAAAAACAAACAAAAAACGTCTTTCAATTCGGCATTAGTATCGTGTAGCATCCAAAACTGTGTAAACTGTACAATTTCGTTTGTGTGGAGGCAACTAAATTTGGTTGATCTATCCATGAACTACGATTCTTATTTTAAATTTCAGCATAAATTCAACAATTTTCTTCTACCTTAACAAAAACGATACACCCGCATAACACTAATAACTCAAAATACTTCATTTCAACTATATAACAATATTTACGAACTTCAAAGCAACTTCCAACTCAAACTGAAATGCTTAACAATTTTCATCTGTCTTTTATGTTATACCAGCAACCTTACAAAAAAAAATCCCATTTTTGCATGTGAAAACGATCGTTATCACACAATCTCTTATCCGGATTTAATGTCGTGTTATTCATTTTTAAGATTTTCATCCAATAGTTAATTTTCCGGTCTCTCAGAAAATGAATGGCCAATTCATTACGCTTTTCCACTTATTAACGTCGAGTAGTTTTAGATAAATTCTTTGGAACAAAAAATTATAAACAATAAATTACATTCTCGCGTGCAATTAATCAAATGAGGACTTTTTTGAGATATTAATCTGGTATATAGTATGTCACAATAGTTCAGCGTTTTAATTTTGATTCTACTAGTGTGTATTATATCAAGGTTAAAGTGTTTTTTTTTAATTAGTTTTGTCGTTAGATAAATAGAATTTTAAGTTGATTTTTTATGATATTTAATTATAGTTAATAATTTTTCAATTGTTTATCTTTCAGCGTGATACCAATGCCATGTATGATCAAATGACAGTCAATAATTCGTTCTATAATGACAAGGGTACACTAGAATTTTTGCTCAATAAACAAATAAACTGGCGCCTCCAATCAATTGCATCAAAAAGCATCTGATTAAATTAAGTATATATGAGTAATAACACTCCATTTTTTCAATTAGATCATATACCCATTTCTATTTAGTGATTTACCGCAATTACTTAGCAGTAAGGTTCTAACACAGTTAGTTAATCTACTCTAACTCCGCTGTGATTTACCAAGTTTTTTGTTTATAAACATATTAGGTGGGGTCATGTTTATTATCACACTTTTGTTAGTTCAATTTATGTAAAAAAAGTATTCAGCTTCATGATTTTGCTTTTCAGATAGTCGATCTTTGTATTCAGCTTCTGAAATTTTCTATTCAGCTTCTGAACTTTTCTATTCAGCTTCTGAGTTAGCTATTCAGCTATTCAGCTCTTAGAGTTTCAGATTTTTAATTCCTTGCTTGCTTTTCCTGATCGAATCTTTATATTCTACTATATGAAGCCTTTTGTATCTATTTTTTATGAATTTTCGCCAGCTCTTGTTACTCTACTCATAGTGAACAACTTTTGAGAATATAGGTAATTCAGCATGCGCACAGTATCCGTTCTCATTATTATAGCAACTCAGAGGTACGAGATAAAATACAATGCTTGTGCTTGATCGATGCAAGCTGTTATCTATAGAATGCTGACTAGGAATACTGAACAAAATAGGATATTTATTGGGTTACTATCTTTCTTCTTCCTCTCCTCTACCATCGTACAAAAGATTCGCGCTATAAGTTTCTCCCACTTTGATCATTAAAGTTAACCAAGAGTCCTGAGGTGATGAGATTTTTCGCTCTATTCCATATTAGCCCTAGAGTTTTAACTATTTTTAACAGGAGCACATACGGGCCAACGACGGCCAAACTTGTCCAAAAGAGTTAAATGGCGTTGATAAATTTTTTGTAATATTCGAATACGAAGACATGAGCAACAGATTTCATGATGTTTTTCTCAATAAATATACGGCCGTACACAGTCCGACAAACATCCTTCTGATGCCCGGCACATTTCCTAGCACTATGTTTCAAAAGCGGCCGGTGTTCGCCCGTTGTAAGATCAGCTTTTATTTTTACTCCGGAAATTGTTTTATTCCCATTGAGTCAATTTTTTTACTATCATTTTAACTGTACACCCAATACTATTTCAGATAACATCATCTCCAGATTTTGAGTAAAAATTCATTCCTCGAAGAATTGTTTCAGGATCCGCCCCTGAACTAAGCTTATTACCGGACTACCATGAACGCTATAAAAAACTGATAGTACAAACGGTGATTCCTAAGCTAAGCTTGGTGTTTTCACAAAAAAAAAATTTTTAATTTTTTAAAAAACTTGGTTGGGAAGTTGTTGAGAAGTTCAAAACGTCTCTTGGATTTTGGTTTGTTAAAATTTCCCCCATACAGTGGATTGATTACCTTCTTGTATACCACTAAACTTTTTCCGACTTTATTTTATACAAAACTTTTATCATAAAAATTAAATTTCTTTCTTCAATAACAAAAAAAAAAACCATCCATATGCAGCTACATCTAGATTCTTAATCAGTAAAACTTTATTTTGTTATGGAAACATGAACGTTGGTACGTTATCCTTAAAGCACAACAGCAGGGTAAAGGCGACTTCACAAGGATCCTTTATTCCGTTTGCTAAAATGAAAAAAGAAAAGAAAAAAATATTATGAATAAAATTGTGAAAAAGCAAATTTTCTTAAATATTAATTTCCTTTTACTGAAAACATCTTCAAAGAAAATTTTTATAGTTACATATACGAAAAAGGAAATTTTCTTGCAATTAATTTTGTTTCAAAACTTTTTTCATTTCATCCTTAAGAAAGAAAAAAACAATTTTCTTCCTTAAAGACTTTTCTTTTAAAATAAAAAAAAGGAATTTTCTCTACTCCTTTTGTTTTGTTTATATATATTTTCATATTTCTCTCTTAGATATTTTTCCATTTCCTATTTTCTTTTCTATTTTGGTTATCCAAACAAAATTCCTTTTCACACTCCTCCTACTCACCTGAGTCCTTACAAATTTCCATACCGTTCCGGTAGTCCTCCTTCATGTGTTCCGGTAGCATTAAATCGATTTGCTTTATTGCTGTGTCCCATTGATATTTTCCTTTTTTCAGCTGGAAAACATAATTTTTTGTTGTTTTTGTAATTTAAAGCAATTTTCGCATAATTTTCCTGTCATTTAAAATGTAAAGACGACCTACGGTTTGGGTCATTTCCAAAACACAATTTATGTAGCATTTAACTGCTTTGTCGCCTGGAACTCTGCCAGCTTTTATACCATCTGCAATTTCTGTAAGAAATAAGTTTTATCTTGAATTTTTACATGATTAAAAATATTTATTTTGTTTTTGTGATTTTATATTTTTAGTTTTACTGAATTGTAAAATGTGATTACCATCTGGAACTTTGAATTTTGGTTGACAAATATCCCGCATTAATTTCCCAGCACTCATTAATTGTTCAACAGTTGCCTGTGGTTTTTTGTAAGGAGAGTATTTATATAAAATAAGGATTATTAAATAAAATATTGTACTTACAGCGCTTACGCCATCTCTACGATAACATATTAAAGTTATTCCGATGAAAAAGTATATATTAAGATCCATTTTTAGTATAAGTTTCCATAAAGCGCCTGCTTTTAACGAAAGATCAACAGAATTAAAGAAATTTCACCTTTATATACAGAGAAAAGAAACTTTTTCTTAATATATAGGTAAAATCACGATTTTACTACTTCATAAGGGTTCTAATTAAAATTGATGACAATACGAAATTGTATTCTTCCACTTTAGATGTGTAATGAAACTTACCTCCCAATAGTTGCACGCAATCGTAATTGAATTCTTAATTAAGTATCTTTAACTTTCGCGACGATATTTATAAAATAAATATTTCTAGTCTATGTTCCAGAGAACAAAAATAATAAAATTACTGAATGCTTTAAGGAATATATTTGCCAGTTCCCGGGGGTATAGCTGGGCTGAGGTATAATTCACGGATCCGGTCCTCCTGGCAATAGGGTTGGGCGTTGGGCTAACTACCGGACCCTGTATAAAAACATATCAGTTAAGAAACCTAAAGCAAAGCCTCGGAACGGATGTGAAAAACGACAACAACTACGACAACAGCACCTGGAAATGATTTTCAGAACATGGAACACGCGAAGTATGCAGGGGCGGCGCTTTCATAGGTGCAAATGGTGCACTTGCACCGGGCGCAATTGAATAGCGGCGCAATTTTGCAAATTACGATTTTTAAAAAAAGGATGATATGAAAAAACTGTAACAAAAAAGTTTAACGGACCCGGCTAAAACGTTACGATTTACCGCCCTCACCCAAACGATTATTCGTCTAACTAAAACCTATCAATGCACCATGTTTACCAATTTTATTGTTATATTAATTTTTATCTAATCAGCTTTTGCGCAAAATATGAAAAATTACATCACTAGGCTTCGTAATACACAAGTCAACCATAAATAATGTCATAGAGTTCAAGACAATCAGTGAACTACTATGTTCAACACGACTCGAAACGAAATTTTTCTCCCTTTCAATCATAAAAGTACATGTGGAGACGGTGGAGAAATCGGACACGACAAAGGACGCTCTCTTATTATAAACTTGAACACGCATATTACACGGCCCCTTCCAATGACATCAAGATGGTTATAAGAGGCCTCAATGCCAAAATTGTCAGAGAGATTTCTTCACGAAACATCAAACGACAACGGACAACGTGTCTTGGTACAGCACCTTACTGTTGCTTGTGTTTGCCCCGTTTTCCGCTTTTTCAGCGAGCTCTTGTATCTGCCGCCTTTTATTACTCCGGACGCTTCTTTTTGCCTCCAGGTGCAATTGGGGGTATTCCCATTCAAGTTGGTGACGTTTGTCCGGGTGGCTTGTAGAGTCCACGTTATTTTTGAGGGCCCTCTTTTGCCAGGTTGTGTCCGAGATCCAGGGTTGTTAGTTTCTTTGGACATAACCTATGCTTATTTCCGCTGCTGTTATAATAGCGCCCTTTGTCGTACTCCACAGCTCTTCAATGATATTTTCGTCAGAAATTCTTGGGTGATTTGTTGTAGTTTCGCAGCAAATTCTCGCCTTTTGACGCTCTCCCCCAGAAGGTCTACGTTAAACCCTCTACGGTTTATAGCATCGCGCTGAACGTTTCTGATTGCAGCGAATTTGAGGCGAATATTTGTTACCTTCAAATGGTGGTCACTGCCAGTGTCTGCTCCCCTGAAGCTCCTGACATCCTCTAGAATAGTTCTCCATCTGCTGCTGACGGCCATGTGATCTATCTGATTTCTCGTTCTACCATCGGGCGATACCCATGTCTCCTTGTTTATCTTCTTGTGACAAAAGTAAGTTTCACCTACGTATAAGTTGGTGGGAGCTACAAAATTCAACCAAAAGCTCATCACTGTTATTGGTAACTTGGCTTAGGCCTTGATTTCCAATTGTGTGCTCAAGGCCGGCGTTGTTGGGGCCGATCTGTGCGTTTAAATCACCCATCGAAACAATGATGCATCCCCTTGAATTAGAGCGAAAAACCTCATTCAGTCGCATGTAGAACTCGTGTTTGATATTATTTCCTGCGTTTTCAGTTGGAGCGTAGCATTGGACTACCATACTACTTCTTAGTATGGTAGCAGGCGCACGGTAATAATCCTCTCAGAAACTTGTGACCTGGCTTCTTTCATTGATTTCTCCCAGCATAACTCACCGTTTGGGCAGATATGCTCCCCCGCATCAAGCCATCTCGTCTCGCTAAGTCCCATGATCTTGATTTTATATCGATTCGTGGGATTAGGACTTGCTAAAAGACCTAGTAGGTGTTCTTCTGTAGTATCTTCTCTCCGGTTTTAATAGAAGTGACAAATCGGGTGCGACAGCGAGGGAGACCCAACCTTCGCTGGAAGGATGGCGTGGATCAGGACGCTCAGAGCTTAGTGATGCCAAACTGGATGACATCGGCTCAGAATCGGGACCGGTAGAGAGAACAGTTGCGAGAGGCCAGGACCGAATCCCGGTTGTAGAGCCGTTAAAGAAGAAGAAGACAAATCGGGTGTCACCACCTTCGGAGGTCTTTGTTAGCCGTTCGCCCCCTGTACTGTCTTCACTCTATAGGCTAACGCCGGTATTTTTCGCTATGTATGGAAAAAAATCTCCGGTACTCAAGGCTTTTTGAGCTTCACCATCTTTCTACCTTTTTTAGGATTTTAAGTAGATTGTTCAAGAAATTTTAATCAGTTTCGATAAATCATTGATTATTTTCAAAAAAAAAAAAGGCAAAGCAAAAACCCAAAACTAGATCCATTACCCTCAAAAAAGAAAAACACACAAAAACTTTCCATAAATCAATCATCTTTAATTAACTCTACAACAAATCAAAAAAGTATTTATGTTAAATGAAAAAATAATCTTTACCAAATAATTAACTTATTTTGTAAACAAACAGAACAAAATCCCAGTTGTTATATTTAATACCCTCTCTTAAGGGAAAACGAATCTTTCAATATTTTCATGTGTACATTTCAATAAGGTATACGCAGCATCGCAATTATTTTTGATACCATCAACTGAAAACAATCATATTTAGTAATAGTGTAATTTTTTGGAATATATCATTTTTTGTTACTCACCAGATGTTTTACATTTCGCCAATCCTGGTATATACATAACTTTTAATTCATCCGGCATAAGTAATTCGACTTGTTTTATAGCAGAATCGTATAAGAATTTACCTTTTTTCATCTATTAATTACATATATAAAATTGTGTAATTGTGTTTTTTGTGTAAAATTGTTTTTTTTTTCCTTACCATTTGCATCATTTCCATAATACAATTTACGTAGCATTTAACATCTTTATCTTCTGGGAAGATTCCTTTTCCTAGGCTATCAGCATCCTCTGGGAAAACATTTCAAAATAGTATAAATTCAGTTTTTACTGATATTGATATTATGTTACCATTAGATACTTTAAATTTTGGCTGACAAATATCTCTCATCATTCTACCAGCAGCCATCATTTGTTCTTCAGTTGCCTGTTAATCAAATAAAGGATTAGTGAGATTTTAGTGTAAATCAGCTCGTAAAGCAAGGTATATCTAGGTTAATGATGTTATTTTTATATGAAAGAATATAAATTAGAGGTAAGCCCCTTCACTTGTCTTTCAAGCTGATAAGTGGAATCGAACCACTGACCTCTGAAATAGTAGTCGGCTCTTTTAATCACTAATCTACCAAGGACGACCAAAATTACTGCCACTTTCCTCGTTACCATGACTGATGCTCGTTTGGCGAAGCTGAAATACCATTCAATTACTTTGGACCTGTTTAGACTTTAGATGTTCGCTTTCAGGAACATTCCTCACGAACTATGTCGATGAAGGGCGAAGTGAGGATCGTAAGAGGTATCACCCCAATTCTCCCCTCATCCACGAAGTTCGTGAGGAACGCTCCTGGGAGCGAAGCATGCACAGCCCGGACTAGTTGAGAAACTGCATTGCTGAAAGTGCGGATGGCTCTTGATTCACATTGATATTGCTTTTCTTGTGCTTCTTGACTTCAGTATAGCTTTCGACAGTGTCAGTCATAAGCTTCGAAACCGTGTCCCTAATTCAGGATTACTTACATAATTGATCTCAAAAAGTTTGGCTACAAAATTAAATTTCGGCTCCTTTACGAATCACTTGTGGTGTTCCGCAAGGTTCTATATTAGAACCGCTGCTTTTCAGCATGTACTTAAACGACCTTAGCAGTATCGTGACGAATTGTAAGCTGTACATGTATGCAAATGATGTCCGAATTTCTTTAAATAGTCCCATTGAATTGGTAGAGAACTGTGTACACAACATTAATGCCGATCTGGAGCGTATCTATCAATGCCGTTCTCGGTCCAGTCTCAGGCCACTCTCGGTCCAGTTAAATATTTTTACAGGAAAAGCAATCGGCGTATTCACACACTGGCACGGAGCTTAAACGGGAGCGAAAGTGTGAATACGCCGATTGCTTTTCCTGTAAAAATATTTAACTGGACCGAGAGTGGCCTGAGATTGGACCGAGAACGGCACGCTAGTGTAGAGCTACCCTAAATGTATTCAGGAAACGTATCTTTAACTACTTTACTAGTCAATAAAATTTCTTTCACCTATATTACTTTTACAGTTTTTCACTAAATAGTGATTTTTTTTAGGTGAAACACAAAAGAGTTGGTACAGAGGTCGAAATGAATGTAGGGCACTGGCTATCGAAGACCCATCTAAAATACCATGCAGCAATTACTAAATAACTTCTTTAAGAAGTGAATATAGGTTACAAGCACTACTCTAACAAAATGGTTGTATTGTGTACCAAAAACTTCTGATGGGCTGATTTATACATGTTCAGACCAGACTACATTACTACCTACTAAACTGCCAATATTCAATCGTGGTAATATGTTCTGTAACTCTATTAAATCTATTTACTAAAACTTGCTCATTTTTTCTAGGCTGTATGTTTTGGAATTAATAGATTAAATGCTGTTACCACGAACGTCAGTTCCAAAATAATGAAAGCACGAAGCTCATGCCTGTTCCGCATATGGAGATCAAGTGATATCTCAATTAACACTAAATTGCGGCTGTTCAACTCCAACGTTAAAGCAGTTCTTTTGTATGATTGCAAAACATGGAAAGTCACCCAATCAACAGATGCCTACGTCCTATAATAAAAATCCGATGGCAAGATAGAATTTCAAACGAAGAACTGTGGTGCCGCGCCGGCCAAGAAAGGATAGAAGAAAATCGAATTGGATTGGCCACACCTTACTACGCGACAACGAAAATCTAGCCAAGCAGCCCATTGGCTGTAATCCACAAGGAACCCGTCGAGTCGGTAGACCTAGAAAAACGTGGAGTAGAACTCTATTAGCAGAGGCCGCATCCACTGGAAGATCCTGCTCAAAGCTGGGAGTTGACGCGCAATACAGAGTCCGCTGGAGAGGATAACTGTTTCCGTCCTATGTCCCATGAGGGATTAAAAGAGCATAAGCCAAGTAAGTCACGTATATTTTTCTACTAACATAACAAATTTTTAGTTTATCCGACTTTCTGGTTTTTGTTTAACACGTATTAGCGCTGTATCTTCGTGTCTGTCTAAAAACGTTGGTATGTGTAACGTTGAGACCAAATTTGGTACACCGTAGTACGTTTAAGTCCAAATTTGGTATTCCATATTCCAAATTTCGTGATCTACTCTATGTGGAAATGAATTTCGATTTCTTTTGAAGGTATTTAAATCTTGGAGTGTTGGCACGTTCCACTAGGTCCAAATTTGGTACGATTTAGCGAGTCTAGGTGCATTTTTAGTATTTCTACACGTTCCGAATTTTGTGATTTACTAAATATGGAAATGAATTTCGATCTCGACTTAGATATTTTTTGTAGTAAAGCCCAAATTGACAGTATTTTTATGCAAAACAGGATTAAACCACACACTAGAAAAAAAGCTAGCTAAAACTTGCTTACCCCTCCTAAGCAGTAATCAATCGCCAAAAGTATCATTCCCAAACTAATCAAGTGCCTATAGGCTGCCATCCTGAACTTTGTTGCACTCAAAACCTTTTACACAACCAATATTTAAATAAAACACGTCCTTTATAATTTTTGTAACTATTATATAAAACACGCACGTTCCACACTTAAAATGTTGCAAACGATTTCACAGCCACCAGGGAAATTTGCAAATTCTATCCTAAGCTCGACTCTTTTATAATGGCTGTGCTCGATTTTATATTCTTTATTTTTTTTACACTGATTGCAGCCTTCGGTAAAAATGCTTGTAATTTGCAACTTGGAAGGCTTTGATTAAAATAAATTATTTGGAAGATCTATGCAAATTTTTCCCCTGCTTGAAGTTGATTGTGGCAAGTTGTAAGCTATGCTTTTTGCGGATTGTAATGAGCTGTTTGATACCTTACCTTAGGAAGACACGCAATGTTATTAATTAAGTGATGATGGTTTATGTTATATAAATGATAATAAGTGCTCTTAAATATAAAACTTCTTCCTTTCATTTCCGGTCTTTAACTTCGAAAGCTTATGGGCGAGCACATGGAGAATGGATCCACACTTCTCAACGAAGCACCCATTGACACCAATAAAACCGACTGCAATATACCCCGAAAAGGCCCATAAATATTCCGCAGTTTGAATAAAATGAAAAATTGCATCCTAAAACTCTAAATTGCTGCCACCATCCCCCATTAGCATCCCCCTTTCTGCCGTTCACTTGTGAATACAACCCCCTACAAAAATCCCAGACATCGAGCGTTGGGTCTGTTGTCATAGCCATGATTTCATTCCATGGGCCACGAAGAAATGTTGGAGTTTTTACATCCATTTTCTCCAATGAGGAGGGGTATATGTATTTCTCTCCACGGAACAGAAGGGTTGAAAACGCAAGTCGTGCATATACACTCTAGAAAGATTAGTAGCCTATGTGCTATCATGGCCCCCCTTCTTGCATGCCTGTGGGTGCTTCAAAAACTTCATCCTTTTGCCGCAAGAATCACTGATGTATAATGGAGGACTTTTTGGATGGTAGGCTGCTTGCTAAACGGGGACACCGCCCTTTTTGATGACAACATATCATCCCAGTCTTCTACCCCGTCATGGTTCAGTTATTTTTCAAAACCCTGTAGCACCAGGGTAAACGGGGGATGTTCCACAGCATTTCTTTGAGACATTTGCGGACACCAAAATTTTTGGGGGGATGGCCCCAAAAACCATTCATGGAGGTTTTTGTGTGTGCTTCTAGATGCTTTTAGAATGCGGTAAAATTGGGATCATAACCGGTTTCTCCATGTGGTGGACACAGACAAGAATTCTGCTCTCGTAAATCGACGAGGCTATTAACTCTGACACAATGCAGGCGTATTTTGCAATTTATCATTCTGAGATATTTGCATTAAATTCATTTCTGTTTTGGTGTACAATTGTTTTGGTAAAATTTTCATTAATGTTGTTTAATATCCGCATAGGAAGCTCTTATATATCAACGGTTATACATTATTATCTACCATTGCGGTAAGGGTTTATGAGTTGTTCTAGAGACTAGAAGTTTGTTTGTTGAAATATTTCAACCGTAGTTTGTCTTTTCGTAGAGATTTATTATTAGGAGCTAGTTTGGTTTTGTGTGTAGACAAGGACCGCTATAAATAAAAATAATGGAAAGTGGAAAATGACCGAAGTTTTTAGATCTTGTACCATTTTCATTTGTATTAACACTTTTTAGTCTTTAAGGATTTTAGAATTTAGCTAAATATTATTGCCTTTATTTTTTCAAATCATAATGTTCCTACCTTTCAAGAACATTGTGCCAGAAGTAAAACTTTAAACTCTTAACGAAATATTCGACTTCTCCCTAAACATATTCAGTATTCGTCACCCGCGATAGCCTAGAGTAAAGGCGACCGACTACCATCCTAGAGGTCTGTGATTCGAATTCACTCGAGAATTTGAGTATCACGATCTAAAATTTTAAATACACTTCTGTTAGAGGCTGCAGAGAAGGGTTTCTGTCGACGCTTGCAGATATAGCAGTCTTGCACTTTTAATTTGAGTCTTAACATCGAAGGAAGTAAAGAGTGTAACCAAACCTACGGCAATAGATGAGAAGTGAAGGTACGAATAATACTCTGGTTCTATAGTGATTAGACCTTTGCTGACATACGGCTTGTGATGGACCGATTTGGCGAGAGATAAAACTTCTCTAGATCAAGCTCAAAATTTATGCGTCTCGGAGTAACGGAAGTTTTGCGTACAACTTCAACCGAAGCATTGAAAGTAGTTTTCAATCTGCTGTGATCTGCTATTTGCTGTTACATTAGGCAGCAGGCATCATAAATGGCCAGGAGATTACGAAAAGCGAGCTCCTAGGTCAGGAAGACGTTCGGACTGCGCTATGTCTAGATGTCTAGATCACCAGGCTAGAACCGAATTAGAAGATTTTCAGTTGCGTGCAATATGCGAAGGCCGCTTTCGTAACGCATGCATTTCCTTTCGGTAGCAATCCCGACAAGAAGTAGCTTGACATCTTACGCCTAGATTAGAAGGTGTTGGCCTGATTGCAGCAAGCAGAGATCACGCGCCCTCTTTAACATTCTGCACTAGCCGCAATCGTGTCGATCACCACAGGACACTGACTATTTGGAAAACATACGGCCAGAATCAGAAGGTCATATAACACCCACTGGACTTCTTTTCAATGACAAGATCCAGATGGAGGACTTTGGCCCAAATTGAGAAGAGTGGGAGGGTGGGATAGAATAAATCAGATAGGCAACTGAACATTTTCTATGCAGTTTCGAGTCTGCCTACTTTCAGATACCGTACATTTGAAAACCTTTTTTCACAAATGCATTGGTAAGAAAGACAATGTTCTTTCATGGCGATTTTATGTCCGTTCTCGTAATTGGACTTGTCTACTGGTAAGCAGAGAAATGCTATTAAGAGACCCGTGAAAGGAAGAACTGATAGTGTTGTTTAACAGTTTCCGTCCGACATTCCTATCGTTTTGTCGGATTCCTTCATGATCTTCTCGTAAGCCTGGTTTTGGTGACCTATTTTAATTCCATTCCAAAGATCCGTGATTCGATTCCAGGCAGCAGCATGACTTTTTGCCCTTCCTCATGTCTAACCTAGAATGAAATTCTGTCTTTTATTTTTTACGGTTTTACGGCAATTGCCTGCTCTTTCTATTGCCATCGAGGCCATTCACGGTAGTAATGGTTGGCAGCCAATGCAATTAAGCCTCCTAAAACCTCCTTCCAGAGCTCTCCTATCCTGCTTGTGAGAACGAGTGAGAATGGTATAGGCAAAAGCTCATTTCACTTCACAAATTAACCACTTAACGAGACTTGACTTACTCTATTCTTTCCGCTGTCATATGCCGTCTGCGCCCACTGCTTTTATTATCATCTGAAGAACTTGTAGAATTGGGACCTTCAGTGCCGATTTTCTGAGCATGACTCGAGATACAATTTCCTCCTCGAGTAGCTGTCTTATATTATTCTTATCTGGCCTACGTATGCGTGCACCTATAGGACTTCAAATGGTGACTTTCCAGAAGCTCTACTTACCGAAGAGTTAAGAAGTCGTTGCAGGTTTAATATGTGTTTGTACCACTTTTGGTGGTCGTTAATTGATATTTTAGAAAAGACTGGATGGAGCTGGTCATCTTTGGAGTGACGCTGAAGCAGTATTCTCGGATTCTAACTTCGGGTGAAATAATTTGAGTGCAGGCTCCTTTCATAACATTTTCTTCAAATGTTTAAAAGCGTCTTGTTGTTGGGGGCCAAAAGTAAATTGAGCATTCCTCGAAATATCTGTCAACGGCCGTGCCACGGTGGAGTATTTTGGTACGAACTTCCGAAAAAGTCCAGTCAGACCCAAGAAACTTTGGATTTGCTTTGCGTTTAGCGGGTATTTTTGAACAACTAAAATCTGTTTATATTTCTACCAACCCCCATAAAACCAAGGTCACAAATAACACTAAACAAACAACTACACTAAAAGACTAATAAACCATTATTAAAGAAGTCACTCAATAATCAATCCGTCCTCATCGCAATTAAAATCCTACCTTCAACATCTCGACTCTCTCTCATTGGCGAAGGCACTCTCGAAAATGCAATTAAATGCACGAAGTGCAATTAAATGTCAATCAATCCCTGATCGATTCTGATTTCAATGAGAGTTTTTAATAAGTGCCATCAAGCGCGCCCGTCCTCAAGCGCACTTGAACCCATCTCTCTCGTGCTCCGCTATCTGCAAGCTCAAGAGCGTAAATATTTGCATATCGGATTTATCTTTGATTTATCGAATCAACATGTAGAAAGGATAAAGCTCTCTGGTGCTCCTCTAGGAGTCAATTTTAGAAGTTTTGTTATTTTTTTCGTCGTTTTCACTTTGAAAGAGGATTATTCCGTATTTGTGAATGGTTCTATCGGAGAATTTTATATAGTAGATAAATTCTCAGAAGGGACTTGGGAAATTGTTGTTGAGGGCAAATAAATATAGAAAAAGTTTCCAGACCAGATTTTCCTGCCAGCATTTGTTTGGATAAATAATGCAGAACAGCCGAAACAAGAAAGGATGTACAAAATTCAATCCGCTATAAAATGTAAATTTTCAATATAATGCAAAAACCTAAACTGAAACTGAAAATAGCCCCATTTTGAATCCCCTATCGCCCGGGGGGTTTTTCGAAATTCTGGGCATGTTGCTGGTGCACGCGCTCACTTACGAACGATATACTTTATGCATTCGGCTGGTGTGTCTAGAGGCAGAAGTGCAGAATCCCGTATCGAACAAATTTCACTTTGGTATAACTGCATATAAATAAGTGCATCCCTGCCATCTGCTACTGGGGGCTCTTCCTCCATGCAGAGCGCAAACAATCAATGGCTTCTTTCCAGCTTGCCTCATGTGCTGTGCTGTCTTCCATTATTGTGTAAACATATCGTGCACAAGAAGAGGAGCATTGGAGATAGTTAGCTAGAACTTCGCAAGACTATCCTCCCAAGACCCAGCCGATGTGCTGGGAGTAATGTTTAGAAGGAAAGGAGCTCTTTTGGTGTGTGCCCTGTGGTGAGATGGTGCGGCTGCGGTGTGCTGCTTCTCTATTTTCATTTTCGTGTGCACTTGAAAATTCCATGCCTTTCTTCTGGGAGATTATTGCATGCACGCTAGAGCTAGAGTAAAATTACATCACGTAATATACAGCATTTGTCTCGGGCCACTTTATTATGGGCTTAGATAAAGCGAGAGAGAGAGAGAACACCTTCAAGGTTAGTGCACTTGGTGTCTTGGCCAGCTAAGTCAAGGCCGATAGACAAATAAACTGAAGGTTTCTTGCCTTAATAGTTTGCAATAACAAAAAAACAAGAAAATTGCCGAAGAAGTTTGCAAGAGATGTACAAGTGGTGGGACCATACCCACGTATAAAGACGACTTTAGTGCTAATCCACTGCATAAACTTATGTTATTAGTGGAAACCTGCTTAGGTGTTCGCCCAGGTAAAAATTACTGAAAATAAATGAAGTCCATCAAAGCTTATAGTGCCTCTATAAATTACCCTTGAGCGTATAATCTACAAGAACACTTTTTCTTTACTCTTTGCGGGTTTTTTAATGGTTTTAAATTTAACCTCAAGCTAATTGAAAAAACAAAAACAATTGGACTCAAGTTTTCTTTATGTTTTGCTGATGGCAGAAGAAGTATTTTTTTTTCTTACTTAGGTAGGTCAAAATTTGGGGTCTAAGGCACAAAAAAAGTCTCAAATAAATTAAGAAAACAATTTGTGGTAGTTCATTATTAACAGTTAGTTAGCTTGAAGATTGAGGTCTCTTTGTGCTGGCTGAAAACCATTAAAGAAACTGACCCCTCATTTTCTCTTGTAAAATCATGGTCCGATACAGACCAATATTATGTTACAAACCAATAATCCTGTACAAAATTTGGCACTACGTCCGTAAATCACCTAGCGGTGAAACAGCTGTATTACAGGTAAGCACTAATCTGCATTCAGTACTCACCCAAGGTTACAGCTCTTCTTGATTTCTAAGGTATTCGATTCTATGGCTCAATCTGCTTTCTAAATTTAGTTAACTCTAGCACTTTTCTTCTTTCCTCACTAAAATTTTGCTCTTCTATTTTTTCTCAATGGTTTACCATAACAGTGCTGTATCCTCTTTCACGTTGGTGCTTTTTGGGGTTCCACAAGGTTCAATTCTTGGGTCTCTTCTTTTTTCATTGTATGTATGTTCTTCTTTTTGTTGTATGTTCTTTCCTGTGTTATCCACCATTGTATTCCTATTCTTTTTGATGAATATGTTACAATCTCGGTATTATTAATATGTAGCTCTAATCTATCTTGTGGCATTCATGCCTCGCTTGTACCCGACATTATACTTTGTATAGTAATCTAAGCTTAGGAATTGCTTAAGTGCAACTTTTGTACTACCAACATGCCACGACATTAACGCTCCCGTACAGGCACAGAAATCTACAAATGCATCAGCTATAGAGATATGCACGCCTCTATTACACAAATGAATTCATTCGTAATCGACCATTCTAAACGCGACGGCCATTTTACGGTTCCCCTAAGTACTAACGACGTCTAGTGCTGGTTTACCTACGCAATCGAACGAGTATTCTAATGGCATCCTTCATGGTCAGCAAAAAAATGGCCCGTTTTCTTCGTCCTTTACAATTTCTTAAAGGTCAAATTTTGCTCCATTTAGTCTAGAGGAGTGGGCATAACATGCTTCGTTTGTACTACTCGGGGGGTGCTCCTGCCTGCAGCGGATTGCATTTGGAAAAGGCGAATTTTTATTTAGGCGTACCGTACCTCATTTGGAGGTACAACCGTACAACACCATGCATGTGTTTTAAAGCTGTGCGTGCCTGGTAAAACCGTCGAATCATAATTTTACTCGGGTGCTCAATGCCTAGCTCCATATTAATATCGAAACTATTGAGATGCCTATATCTTGCTAGATTTTTTCAAGAATTTGATCAGGTATTTCAAAGATTTGTTGACCAGAGCGGGTTACTCACCTTTCATATCATAATTACTAGAAGGAAACCAAGACAGTAGAATTTGGCCCCTGTGCTGAAAGTCGAGTCGTCACGACACGACAAGTCGTTTGAGTTGAAGAAAGTGACGTTTCGGTCGAATCACGACTTTCATTACCAGGGCCTTAACTCAACTTAGCATTTTTTGGGCCTTTGTGCTGTGTAATTCAACTGAAACGCCCCTTTCATCAACTTAAATAACTTGTCGTGTCATGACGCCTCCACTTTCAGCACAAGGGCCTTTGGTAAAGTAACTCCGCCGGATACAGCACAACATTTTTCACAAGGCCGACTGAAATTTTCCCCTTTACCGCAATACCAGTAATATTGCAACAAAATATACCGCAACTTTAGATTATTTTTCTACATTTTCAAAATGCAAACAACCTTCCCACGATTACCAATTTCGATGTTAACATACTCAAAGAAACACTCGACGACAACCTTCACCTATCAAACGACAATTAAGTGGCGTCGCTGCGATCAGCAAGTTATGGGGACTTGACTCCGTATCTTATCCTCATAGAAATAAATTTAGAGAGGAGGATGATTTATAATTATTTTATTAACTTGTTAACCCGAAGGCTGTACAGAAAGAACTGATTTCTAATTCTAAAACAATTTATAAATTATACGTTAAATTACATCAGTGCTTACTTATCCTAAAATTAAATCTAATTTGGTCTAAAGTAAAGTGTTTTAATTTCGTTTGTGTACAGTGGTTTTTCTGTAACATGTTGTTGTGTATGATCGTCTTTCATGTAGATGGCGCTGAACAATCTTTGCAGTTGGGTCGCCACAAAGTAGTCGTAACTAACGCCATCTATCGGGAAATATTACACAAAGTTTTCCCCAGACTTTATATAAACAGAAATTTACCGATCGAAAAATACCATAAAACTTACCATTTTCCATACTTAGTCTAGTTGTTTTTCCCGTCTACCATAATTCTCTGAAAACATCAGGTGTATGACTATCCAATGTTAGTCATACGTGTGACTAGTTATTTTTCATAAATTCTTTCGTTACACAACTAGTAGCAGATACATAAATTTCAACTTATTAAGCTATCGAACTATTGCCATCGATCGTGATTGTCGAGTTGTTTCATTCGACTAAGAACGAACGAGATTCTCAAGCAGGTTTAAACAAACAAACTAAGAATGATGACTAATATGTTTGTGATTTGGCCAGGTATCAAACCGACTCGTACTTAAACCAGACTAGTTTTTATAAGAGTTTTAACGCTCGGCTTTTGAACGATCTTAACAGTCATCCTTTGAAAATATATTTTTTTTTAATTTTTTTCTTCAACAACTTTTAAAGGGTGTTAAAAAAAATTCACCTACATTATTGCCTTCATTATACACATATTTCTAAGAAGATATTTCTTCCTCTTCCCATCATCAAATTAGGTATTCAACATCAGGCGGGCACTCTATCCCATATTTAGTACGGATTTACTTAAAGAAAAATTCACAAAAAAACATATCCATATTTTTTTCCCTGAATAATAAGAGAGATCAACTCAAAAACTTTAATTGAATTCTGCGAAGCTATTGATGTCATCTACAGCTTTTGCACAAGTGCTCTTTTAAACGCTTCTTGATTTACAAGCTTCCCATATAAATAAAAAAAAACGATGCAGAAATTTTTTTACCTTTATGATGACCACATGTTATATAATCTTTTTTTCTCTCCATGGTGTGATTGATAGTCACGGTACTATATACCAGCAGTTTCATAACAAATATCGATTTTCTATTTTACTGATAAATAAAACAACACAAAGTTCTTTGACCCTTATCTTCCGGTCCGAAATACTACTCAATCTTCATTGGTTAATGTCGATCATCACCTCTTCACTGATTGTATAAAGCAGGTATTCAAAACATACTCTCGATAAGACCTCCAATAATACTGTACAACGCCCTGTTATCTCTGCTCGCAGCTCTTATCACTGAAGACACGTTAATGTTTCGCCGCGCCATGACTTCCGCGCTATGATACAGTCCAGAGTTCCCCCGAAATTCTTGTCTAGAAATGCCTCCGTCCGTAAATGGGGCTTGGCTGAGACAAGATCGTTGAGAACTGCAGAGACTCCCTGGCCGGTCGCTGTGGGTCAAGTATTCCGTCGGACGAGGGCTGATCTTGCGTGCATAATTAATGATTCATCGTGCATATCTGGCATTCCGCAGTCCCTGTGTCCCTCTTTTGATATCCACGACTGTATCTGTATTATGTATGCTCGAGCGTTTTGCCCTCTTTTTTTCGAGTATGTTTTTTTTCGATGAAACTTGAATCGATCGAAACTGAATTCGAGAGGGTGAGCCCGTCGAGTCGAGTGTGTATAGCGTTTCGTTTTGTATACTAAATGGTTTTTAGCCTGGTGTGTGAATGAATACTCCGAAGATATGTTTCGATCAAGGAACGATTGCGTTGCGTAGTCCACTGTTAGCTATCATTCACACTACGTCGTCGTCGCCAAGATACCGGTCGAAGAAACCATGGGAACTTGACTTTCGCCTTTGCGGTTGCGACTCTCCGCAGAGTCAAGACGACGACGAAGAGATCTGAATCGAAGTCATATCGTAGTCGTAGTTCGAGTCGTTGTCGTCGTCGTCGTCATCGACATCGTAGTCGTCGTTGTTGTTGTATTATGGTTGTCGTTGCTCTGCTGGTCGAGCTGCAGTAGAGAAAAGAGTTCGAGCAAAGAAACTATCGAGTTCAGTTATAAACAAATCGCTCGTCACGCGCAGGCGCAGGCTGATTAGGCACGAGTTCCAGCTAAAGCGCAGGTCGCGCAGCATTGTAGTAAGCGCAGTACGTCATCTGGGGAATTTGTTTTTGTTGTTCTCGTTGTTGTTGTGCTTTACCTCTCTTGAGGCTGAACCTTTCGGTTTATCGGGTCAATCGGCAGGTTTTGTTTCTTTCGTCTTTGATCGAATCCGTATTCGACATTCCGCGATTATTCAAATCGATTTCGCGGTAATTGAATGTTCATCAATAGCCAATTTCGCGAATTGATTATAGGCGATATACCCAGAATCTTTAGGGGATTAGGGAGTGTGCTTAGGTCAATTAGAAGAACCTATAATCTTGCCTCTAGACAAACCGTTCTTTTTGTGTTATTTTTTTTTGTAACTGTCAAATTTAACAACTGTTTGAGAAATCGAAAACTTATTCGACCTTGTCCAAAGTGCAGTGCAACGGCTTGAAGGTGTGCAATCTTCAATTCTCTAATAATAGTCCAACAATCGACCGACGTTTACCTTTACAATAAAAAGTGTTTATGCTCAGTTCAACTTAAGTTAAAACCAAGTAAAAAAAAGGTAAATAAAAAGAAGAAAAAAATAAAAAAATTGTTTACGGTGTTGTGATTACAAAATGTTCAAAACGGTGTAGTTGTATGTGAAATTAGTAGAAGAAGTAGAAAAAAAGTCCCCTCCGAATTCCTTCTCTCTCAAGTTGTTGTTTATTCAAGCGATTCCGGTGGAAATAGAACATTGGAAGACAACATATCTAGGGGGTCATAGCGCAACCCTGATGCATTCCTAGTCATTAATCATCATCGAGGAGTTTTCTTTCGTCCCCACCCCTCCTTCAAACAATTGGAATATCAAATGTTGTAAGTATGCATTTTGTAGTAAGATCTTCAGCTCCTTTACAACATTGTAAGTGATTGCATGCCACCCCGCCGAAATAAGAAATGCGGGTCCTCTTCAATCTTTTGTATCGGACACTTACAAAAATTTAAGATGACTGAAAAATTGATATAAAGAAAAATTGATCTTAATTTATGAAAATGGGTCTTCTTTATGATTTTGATGGATATTGTGGGAGTTGAACTAGTTTCCATTTCGTTTCAATCATTCTGAAAAGGAAAAATATGATTTAGGGACCAAAAATTTTATGAATGAGGTTAATTTGTTTATAGTAATCTTTCCTGTTGCTTTTTTTGTTGTTATTAAATTGTTTGGCATAGTTTTTTTTAGAAGGAAGTGTGGACACATAAAAACAGAAGGTAGTAGTATTTCATTCATAGGGGTTTTATGGGTATATCAGAATTTTTATGCTTTTAATTTTATGTGTTCTTCGCTAAATGTTGTAATATTAAAATGATTATTGTTGAAAGCGGAAATGTTGGCTATAAAATAAGTTTTTATGGAGTTTAAACTATGAATTTTTTAGTTGAGTTTAATGTCAGTGACCTAAAAGACCTAAATGACCTAAATGATTTGGTTAATTGGCTGTGTCCTTTATTTTAGAATCAGCATGCACACAGTGATTAAATTTTAGATTATTTAAATGTATATGTTCTCATATTTAACTAATAAACAGCTTGTGAATTTTGAAAACACCGCCAATAAGTTTAGATATTTATTTGGAAGACGATCAGGGAAGGTGTCGAACGTCCAATCTTTTTAGTCGATACATAATGACTGTCATCAAAGAGCTTTAATAATACTCATTCGGCGCCATTCGGTCTTCAATTGACTGATTAGGATACCGCGGGAATTCAGCAGTACTGACAACCGCTTTTACCATAATAACTGTTCCACTGAAATAAGTAGCTTTCTGGCCCACAGACATCGCAACACAAGCATTACCCGTTCGGCTCACTCGTACTGCTGCTTTTATTTTTGCGCACCCTTCGGTCTAGAAATTCGTTAATAACTAGAACAACTATACTGTGGAACAAACTTCCACAGTCTGTATTCCAAAACTCATACAGCTTCCAAGAGTTAAAACACAAGGTTTGTCGCTTCCTCCTAATGCATGCAGCCATACCTCATCTCGTCATATTATTACTTGACTCTGTCGTTGCGACAACAGTCAGTATCGTCTTCAATTTTAGACATTTTCCCTAGGCTACAGCAGCAATATTTATTCGAACCTATCCGTTCTGCTAGGGCTGCCTGATACCTTTGAATTTTGTTTTTGTGTGTTGCTTCTTACTTGCGGAGACGTATGACCGACATCTGTATCTAGCTTCTACTAGGAAATGGCCCGATTGACCATTCGCAACTTTACAGAATCTCACTTGTCGGATAACAGAAGCCTTTTAGTCTATGAGTGGTCTCTTTGAATAAGGGTCGTCAATTAATTGCGTGAGGCATTTAGTGGGGCGGGGGTCTCGGCAAATGGGGAGAGGGGGTCTCGGCAAATATAACGTAATTTGTTTCCCTCAAGAAGCAGTGTACAACTGCGAGAAAACTGGGTTAAATTAAGTGAAATATGTGTCTCCTCTAAAGACCCCCATTCACTCACAGGCCGCCGACATGGCAGGCAGAGGCAATCAGACCAGGTCGACATGAAGTGGTCCGAAAAGGCCACAGTTTACTCAGTCTGACTGAAGGATGAGGACTTCAGATATCTGCCTGACAGGCTGTGGCATGCAGGTGACATCATAATTCCCTACAGACACAGACGAAGATGACAGTTTAGATAGCAGGTTGTTCCTTCAAGTATAGTGTTCATGGCCTCAACGAACCCTTCAAGGCTTCTGCAGACTCGCGCGGTGAACACCTGCGAATAAGCGTGAATGCGAGTGTGGATGCTTCTCGCGCCTAGATTGCGCCTTGCTTTTCGTTCCGAGTAGATACAGCGTGAATTCTTGCTGGAATTTCACGGCTTGAGACTGAATAGGAGTCCAGGGGCCGTATTTGGTTTCTCGAGTCGATGGATCGACTCGACAAAAAAAGCTTCTCGATTTTCCTTAAGTTTCGTATTTGGTTTCACGACCAAATCGACAGCTAAGCGCAGCCATACAAAACCATCAAATTGGGTGGTATTACTTCAAGGCAGCAAACCACCTATATTTAATTAAAATAGAAATTGTTAAAAGTTTATTGCATGCATAAATTGACCTTTTTAATAATCGGCAAACGTTTTTATCGACACGTAAAGAGGCGATATCGTGTCGCCAAATGCCAATTTTTATTTATTGACAGACGACAATGTCGACTCGAGAAACCAAATACGGCCCCTGATCTTCAGGCACGAACTGACGATAAAAGCGTATACACATAAAGATTTTTGTCAGTGTTCTGAGACTGCAAGCCCCATACAGTTGGCGGCCTCAAGCTGAAAACTTTCAGGCCACGGCCTGCCGACGACCTGTGTATGCCTTAAGATATGGCTAAATACTCCAAATTTGTACGCGGTTATGCGAACGCGAGGAAGTAGCATAATAACCCCTCGATTGTTTAGCCACCACCGACCAGCCAAAAGCGCGACTGTGCGAATGTTGCGGCATGGAGCCAAGTAATACTGACCCGCGAAAGACCCTTAGAATATAGAACTAGAGGAAGGCCCCGGCGAATTTTATCGTAGTGAAATTCTTGTTGAGTGAGTGCTCACTGTTTGGTAGTGGTGTGTCCACTACAAGCGAAAAAAGGGAGTGGGTATAGGGAGTTCAAATTATTAGTTCTCTTAAAATAAAATTTTGCCAGATACATAAATATTCGCTGACTGGTCCTCCTGAAAATATTTCTTGTTAGGGAGTAGAAAAGTCAGCTTTATAGCAATGAATGTCCGGGCCCTAGGCCGAGAATAGAGTGAAACCCAAAAAGTTAAAACCCCACATCCCTGCGTACTAATAGTTTAGGCGCCGAAGAGAAAAATGACAATGCTGCTGCATAGAATCGAACCACACACCTCTGAGGTGGTAGTCTGTTGGCAAGATAGAGGAGTGTACATATGTGATTTCGTCCTCCTAAACGCAAGTGTCGGCAGCAGTTTTACCGAGCGGTCCCCCAACTAAGTACTACGTACAATATGCTGCTTGACCACCGTATTGAACGAGAACCGGTCTACGTTTGCCCGTTTTCTTCGCTCCATGTAATCTCCTGAAGCTCTAATCGAAGCATATTAACTAACAGCGCTCCAATTCGCTCCTCTTAGTAGCGCTTCGATCTTTTCCCGCTTGGACTTTCTACATAAGACCTGTTCCATTTTATTCTAGACCCAGTCCACGCAAGGTGATGTTGCGAGCCTAGTGGCCGTGTATAACTTTAACGATACACAATCCACTGAAATTAAAAGCTGTTCGAATTGCTTTTTTCGACTGGGAAATGAGAGAGAGAAATAGTAGATCGAAGATGACGGAAGCTTAGATCACTGATCGATGGTCTAGGTGTTTTCGATCGTTTTAGTTGATAGGCTTTTAATTGCAATTATTATACGTGGCCTCTGCAACTCTTTAATTTAGATTAAGATGTACAATGATGAAACGATTAGTTTAAAATCAAGTCCAGATTTGAAATTTCTTTTCCCAAGAAGGCAAACTTCAAGTAATCTCACACAAAACCGAACTTCTTTCTCAAAATCACAAAATCACTCAATTTCTTTAAGGTTTCATATTTTCTACATAAAAAAAAACACTTTCCAACTCAATTTCAAAGTAAAACAATAACGCGATATTTCAATTTCTCTTCAAGTAAACAAAAAATGCTAATGAAAAGCAAAAGATTTACATTCCTGAAAAAAAAAACATAATTGGAAACTCCTCGACCCTTCTCCATGGCGCGCCACCACTCTCTACTCCATCGTCCAGCCACGTTGCTACTCCTCATTCCATTAAATAAAAGCTAAAAAACTTTTAAGTCAACGTTTTAACTTTAAGCCTTCTTCCAAGAAGATTAATTTCGGTTTTTTATCATTCTTAGCACGTGCAGTCGGCATTTGGTGGGTATTTTTTTCTGTGTGAGAAATTTCTGCATCTCCCTTCTCGATTCGCCTTGAGACCAAGTCGTCCGTCCCCGGCCTCTTGTTCTCCCCCTTTTGACGACGACATGAAACACGAAATTCTTTCATTATGTTTTATTGCAGTTTCATAATGCAGTTTTATGTTAAAATCATGCTCTCTCTCGCCCTCCTCCTCTCATTGCTTGGCCATAACTTGAGAATGGAGCTTGAGACTTGATTAAAGTAAATTTTATGAGGAAGGTTTCTCTCTGCGCGCCGAATGTTGACAATTTTCTTTCGGTTTCGGATGCTGTTGATTGTGCGAGTGATGCTTTCGACGACGCGACGGCACAATGCTGTCATTCATGGAGATTGTGAGATATTTCGCTTTTTTTTTGTCCATCCATCTTGAAAGCCATATAGTATCCACAAAAACAAAAACAAGTTGAGTCTTAATAAATGACTTTAATTTGCTAAAATATGACCATGATCCATAAGATGTTGATGAGTTGAGTGAAGATGCAAGAAGGGACAAGCGAAAGTCAATTTCTTCAATTAGCACTTAATTTCTTTTGTGTTGGTTAACCACAGAGTTACTGGGTTTAACTGATATGCACACAGTGTGTGCTTCTTGTGGTTTCCTCAACTCATAAACGTACTTGGAAACTTAATCAGTTGTGGTTAGTTAACGAATTTAGTAGACTTTAAAAAAATCAACACAATCTATCACGATTTATGGCCTAGTTGGTCAGGAATGTACTTTTTCATGTTATGATATCCATCAAAAAAGCATGCTTTAATTTTTGCACCAAGAATTCGCACACAAACCGGTTTTTCGTGATAATATGTTTCGAGTTCGTCGAACTGCCATTGATGATGCCTAAAGAAAAATTTGTGTCTCGCAAAAACCTAATCGCAACGAACGATGTTGAATTTACACATTTGCTGCCTACAGAGAATTATTTATGTATATAATCGACATCAATATAATTTCTGCGACAACGCGGATTGGAAGAGTTGAAAAAAACATTATCGGCATTAATCTCTGGTGAATCTCCATTAAAAAAATTAATCTTTTCAAAGACTGTAGGCTCATGAATATTATTTACATGAATCTAATCATAGTGACACATCAATAACGCATCAATTAATAAAATGAACCAATCCCATTCGGTTTGAACACGAATCAGTGTTACTATCGGAGTTGTTAGGCATTTTTACAATCCATACGGTAATTTCGGTTTATGAGGGCTTGATTTATGCGTTTTTTAATTTATGTATATGTGAAGTGCATCAATCGATTAAGAATGAAAATATTCGCTATAAATCAACAGATAAATGAGGATCAGAATTGTTGGATAAATACTAATGTCGTATATAAACATGGCTGAGTGTGCTTCTACAATTGAATCAATTAATGAAGAAAGGGTTGATCATGATCTTGTATATTCCACCCATTTAACTTAAGGATTCTACAAAAGATTTCCCAGTTCCAACAAGCAAGTTCGCTCCAACCATTTCCCATTTCGTTTATGGACGTTTTGGGACGTTAAGACCAAGAATGAATGGTCATCTGGACGTTCCCAGTTCCCTAAAAAGCTTGCTCATACGAGATCTAGATATTTTTTAATATTGCATATCCACAGAGGAGAGTACTTCTTTTAATGCTCCTTGAGAAGCGTTTTTGAAGCATTGGAAAAAAGCCTTTTAATAAAGCCTGTGGATGATCCTGTATATTTCCATCCATTTAACTTAAGGATTCTACAAAAGATTTCCCAATTCCAACAAGCAAGTTCGCTCCAAGCTTTTCCCGTTTCTTTATGGGCGTGTTGGTACCGTAACACCTATAATAAATGGTCGTCTGGATGTTCCCAGCTCCCTAAAAAGCTTGCTCTTACCAGATCTATATATTTTTTAATATTGCATATCCACAGAGGAGAACACTCCTTTTAATGCTTCTTGAGAAGCGTTTTTGAAGCATTGGGAAAAATTGGAAAGACGTAGTTTGGTGAAGTATTGGGTCCAAAAGTACCGCGGGCGCTTGCTTAACTCATTGTACTACATTCCTATACCTCACCGCTTGGTCAGGCTCAGAGGACACCCAGAGTGGCTGGCCACTTAGACTTGACTATTCGAGCAGGGCCATTACCACTTTAAAAGCCAACAATGGTAACCTTTATCCTTTTTGACAACCAAGCGGCTATCGAAGAGATAAAGTCCCGCATTTGTAAGTCCAAGTTATTTTGGGACGTCCAACGCACCCTTGTTCAGTTCTTCTTCTTCTTTAAAGGCTACAACCGCATCTGGTCCTCTGGCCTCTCTCCACTCTTCTCTCCACCAGAGCCGATTTTGAGGAGATGTCATCCAGGTTGGCATCCCAAAGCTCTGGTGATCCTGGTCTTTGCTATCCTTCCAGCCGCTGTCGCACCCCATTCATCCATCTTGATTAGTTAGGGACTTGGGTCAATCTTATTTGGGTCCCGGGTAATAATGAATTCGAAGACCATTCAACCAGGTAAAAATCTGGCATTGTTGTCAAGTTTTTGACAATAATGACGTACGGGAGCATGGGGGACAACATATTCCCTACCTTCGCACGACTTGTAATCACAAAAAAAAAATGTTTTGCTTCAGAAGCATGCTTCCTCGTGTATTTTGGTCATATGACATTTTCAAAATCTCGCTAAACAGTGTCGATTTCGCACTCATTGGCGGAGCTATTACGGACCTAGACCAAAACTATCATCGACTGTACGTTTCGCAGCGTAACAGTTACTGAACAAAGATGTTTCGAAGAAAGTGATGGCAAAGTACCATCATGTGAACCACACTTTATATTTTTTTAAGTTCAGAATGAATCGAAATTTAAAAAAATCTAAAATTCCAAGATTCTTTAAGCACATCCTCAAATATGTGGTACAATTCCGCATATTTCTAATCAGTATTCTACAGAAAAACCATTGATCACAGCTGCTTCACAGAAAAACTTATCTCAAATCGAAGCACAACCAGAAGCAAAAACAAAAAAATCCCCTTAGACATTTCCGCAAGATCACATCTGGTTTGAGCTCCACACTTCACAAGTCGGTAGCACAACAACTTAAGCCAGCAGCAGCCCATAGACGTCCACTGGATTTCCCTTAGCTGCCATAAATCCCACTAAACATTCTTTCAAGCTCTATGTGGCATGATCTCTCTCTCTCTCTGTCCAAACCAGACTCCTGCATTCTACCTTTAAAAGGTAGAGATTATTGCACCACATGAAGACTCAAAAGGCGCATATGTGGATCGAACTTAAGACTAGGCTCGACGAGAAGTTCGTCTATTAGTACAGAAATCAAAAACGAGACCAACAACGCATACAAGACACTTCAGAAATCGCTGCGGTTGCAACCTATCGACTCTGCGCGGCCCACTTGAAAACAGTTTCGCTATTCGACTGTCTTATCTTTGCTCTAATTTAATGCCGACGCATGACGCATTCATCATTCGACCAGCAGCGTCAAATGCAACAAAAACCACACGAAAAAATTGCATTTTCAACATAAAGTGCAGTATCAGCGCTGCATTGAATGTACGTAAAGTTTTATGGCTCGTCTTCTTCGGTCGACCAAATTCGAAACGACCCAGTTTTTTTGTCGTTGTCGGTGTCTCCGTTCCAACTCTTAATATTTTTGACGATGCATTTTCACTGCAATTTGTTGCAGTCGATTGTAATTTGTTGCAGTTCTAGTAAATTAACACGAATGGCAGACGCGCAGGCGTTTATCACTTTTTACGTGTGCACTTTGCGCGCCAATTCAAACAAAAAATAAAAGAAGTACGTAATGTAGCGAAAACCCACTCAACGCCCTTGAAGTAAGTACGACTGAGAGTGTTTGAAAAGCCGGGATTAGTCGTGCTGTGTGCCTTTTTGTTGTTGTAGCTTAGTGGGTTTCCGGTTTGTTTTTAAGCTGAAGTTGAAGTCGTTTTACTGGAAACTTTGGGCGTTGAGAAAACTTTGATACTTTTAAGAGACGTTTTTGGTGGGTTTTGACGAAGTTGATTGTAGAAACTGGATGGATACACTCTGTCAATGGGTTGTGGGGTACTCAGGTTGAGCCTTCTATATATGCATGTCAATTGGTGGTTAGAGTCTACCCACTTCAGTTTTGTTGCAATTTACTTTAATGTTGAGTAGTTATTCATCTTATTTTTGTAAGGTTTTGCAACTTTGATATTCATTATGAATGTTTTCATTCAACCCAAGAATCACAGAATGAATTTTTTGATGAATGAATCTTGTTGTCGTTTCACGTCGCATAATCGTAAAAAAATCCTGACGACATCTAAAAAAATACGAAATTTGATCTTTAAAGAATCTCTGCAGTTTTTGAAAGCATGGGTTGTGGTATACCTCAGAGCTGCAGCCATATTATATGCTTAATTTAACAATGTGCAAAAGATCGATTACTAAGCTGATTTTTTTGTGAATTTGATGACATGTGCCAACTGTGGTAAAGTACGTCGTAAAAGATGACAACGTCAATAGTCTCTGTCTACATAAAACAACCCACGCTCAGAATATAGCAGCCTTGTGTTCTGTCGTTTTTATTAAGCAAGAATTTTCATTTTTTTTCTCAAATATGTTCGACACAAGATCTAGCTCTAAACATTGCATTAAAGACATGATGCGTGATTGACTAATAAGATAATCTATTCACGTCGTAGCTTCTCTGTGGACCGGTTATTTTGCTGCATACTTTTAGGCTTAATTTTTTTAGGATACAACTTCGACGAATGTCTGAAAGTGAACCAAAATCTGCGCCAACACACTTTGGCGGCCGTTGTAGATCATATCACACCTGCCTCAATAAAACTTTCAAGCACTCATCATGTATGTTTTACCTCGAAGAGGATTAGTCTGTCTTTCACGTTTTCTATCGCTGCCCCACGGTTGCAAGGATTAGGCCACTCCAAATCAACATTTTTTAGCATGACGAACTTCATCGAAGCGGCTACGGTGTAACAAGGAGTGGCATCTTGTTGAAAATAGAAGTTCGACAGACCTTTTCTATGAATTTTGGGGACATACCAAGTGCATCAACGTCCAACGATAGCGGGCGCTGTCGACGGGGTCTCCAACTTTGAAAAATTTGGTCCGATGATGGTCCTTGCGCACAATCCGGCGCAAACATTGTCTTTCTCGTCGTGCAGTGGTGTTTCGTGAATGACGTATGAGTTATTTGTTCCTCCAGCTCGACAGTTTTGTATAATGGCTCCGATAGATTGTCTTCTTCTTCTTTGATCCGTTAGCTGGCGGTCTGAGCGGGACGTCCCCGCAACGGATACGCTGCTGTCGGTGCCGCTGGGTCCCGAACTCTATTCACGATTCGCTTCCATTCTTCTCGGTTTTTGGCGGTGTCTCGAGCCTCGGTAACTGATAATCGTTGATTCTTTAAGTCACCCTCGATATTCTTCAACCAGGTTTTCTTCGGTGCCGATCGCTGTATTCTCCAGTCTGCAGGACGGTCTCGCCAGAGAAGTTTACGTGGCAAGCGGTTATCATCCATTCGGCAAACATGTCCAAACCACCGTAGTCGACGTTTTTGCATTTCTTCTTCGATCAGTGTTTGCTGATTGCATCTTTGTCTGACAACCTCATTTCGAAGGCGATCACGGAGTGAGACACGGAGGATCTGCCTCAAACATCGCATTTGGAAGACCTCGAGCTTCTTAACGTCCGGTTTGAGCAGTGTCCACGTTTCAGATCCATAAAGAAGAATCGGAAGAATCAACGTTCGGTAAAGACGTAGTTTTGTTTTGATGGAGATATTTGCTCGTTTCCATATGCACCACTTGAGCGAGGCGAATGTTGCTGTTGCCTGGCCGATACGGCTGTGAACGTCTGCCGTCGATGCTACTTTCGTTTCCTCAACCAATGATCCCAAATATTTGAACCTTGGAACTTGTTCGATTTGGGTTCCATCGAGGTGAACACTGGCTCTTGATCCATCCGTTGTGAGCACTTTGGTCTTTTCCGCATTGATTTTTAACCCGTATGATTGGGCGATGCGGGAAATATCGTATAAGATGTCCGTTGCTTCGGCATCCGTGTCGGCGAAAACAGCGCTATCGTCGGCGAACATTAAGTCTGTTACGAAGTTGTTGTCGTCGTATTGAACTCCGAGTCGTCCATCGAATGCTTCACGCATAATCCCGTCGATCACAACGTTGAAGAGAAGTGGCGAAGCGACGTCTCCCTGTCGGACACCCGTCTGAATCGGGAACTCCTCGGATAAGTCCTTTCGAATACGAACGCTGCTGGTTGAGCCATCGTACGACGCTTGGAGAAGTTGGATGATTCTCAATGGCACGTGTTCGGTTACCAAGACTCTCCACAAGCTGTTCCAATCGATGCAATCGAAAGCGGATTTGAAATCGATGAAAACGACGACAATTCGTTTGCCGCAACGAATTCTTTCTTCCATTAACTGACGGAGGGCGAATATTTGATCAATGCATCCTCGATGTGGTCTAAATCCCGCTTGTTCCTCCCGGCTCGTTTGCTCTCGATGTTTCTGTAGCCTCGATTGTATTATTTTCGTAAATACTTGCTACTGAAATAATGCTACTGCATCCGGGGCAGCCGATGCGCCAGCACTGGGGACCAGGGATGCTGGTGAGAAGTGGGTTACTGGCCGAACACCCAAATTAGTCACACCGAAAAGGGAATTAAAATTCGCTGCGTGGAATGTACGAACAGGACATCACGTTGGTCAAAAGGAAATCATAGCAATGGAATTGTTGAAATGCAAAATATCAATTGCTGCGCTATCGGAACTACGGCTTCCCGGATCCGGGATATTGACAATCGTCCCGCCAACAATCGACGAAACGATGATGCTTTACTATTCCGGTGGTGAGAAAAGAGAGGCCGGCGTCGGCTTTATGGTCGACCGACGGGCTGCCAGCAGCGTTATCGCATTCCAACCGATATCCGAGCGTTTGGCGGTTATAACCATCAGTGGAACGATCAAGACCCATATCATATCCGTTTATGCGCCAACCGAGACCAGCACGGACACGAACAAGGACGAATTTTACGATCAGCTTCAACAGACGCTGGATATGATACCTCAAACCGAATTAATAATTCTCGCGGGGGATTTCAATGCACATTCAGGAGTAGATCGAACCGGCTGGGAAGAAACCATGGGCAAATTCGGACACGGAGTAATTAATGACAACGGCTTACGCCTGCTTTCATTCGCATCGTCAAACAACTTGATCGTTGGCAACAGCATTTTCCGCCATCCACTCAAACACCAACTCACCTGGCGAAATCCATCCGGCAAAGACTCGGCGATGTTAGACTACGTTTTGATCAACACAAGATTCCGATCGACGCTTAAAGACGTACGTGCAATGCGTGGACCCGATTGCGGATCGGACCATTATCTTGTTCGAGCGAAATTGCAGATGCGATTGCAAAGAGCGAAGAAAACGGAGCCACCACCAGCCAAGAAAAATTGGGCGTGCCTACGGGACCCGGCCATCGGGCGAGAGTTTCAAATGGCATTATCCAACAAATTCGCGGCGCTCGCAATACCGGACGATATCGATGTAGAAGAAAGGCAATTGTCGGAGTCTATTGTGGAGTGTGCACTGGAGTTGTGTCCAACTATCCGTAAACGGACGCAGCCATGGATCTCGGACAGCTGTCTGGACCTCGTCGATCAGCGGAAGCGCATGAAACACGTCGACTTTGAGGAATACCGAAGATTGAACA
The DNA here is from genome assembly GCA_949987705.1 of Thereva unica. NCBI lineage: Eukaryota > Metazoa > Arthropoda > Insecta > Diptera > Therevidae > Thereva > Thereva unica. The sequence continues at coordinate 6,251,477 of OX465284.1, read as the reverse complement.
AAGAAGTTCGGCAGAAAATGAAATTGGAACGAGAAGCGTACTGGAATAACGTTGCGGCCGACATGGAAAAAGCGGCGTCGAGGCACGAGTACCGGACGCTGTACCAGACAATCCGCCGGTTAGGCGGCAAAACAACATCAACAAACGACAACATCAAAAAATCGGATGGAACTTTTGTGACTTCTGCCCATGAACGCCTGGAGCGGTGGAGAGCATTCTTCCACCAGCTGTATAACCACGATCCGCCGCAAGGTCCAGCACCCGAACCACCGATTATCGAACAGCCGATGAATCAGTCTCTCGATACCGAACCAACAATTATCGAGGTGAAGACAGCAATAAAATCGCTGAAAAATGGAAAAGCGCCGGGAATAGACCAAGTAACCGCCGAGATGATCAAAGCTGGAGGTGATGTGTTATCACAACGACTTCATGTCCTCATAACACACATATGGCATTCGGATCGTGTCCCTTCGGTATGGAAGAAAGCGATCGTTGTCCCAATTTTGAAGAAAGGCGACAGTCGGGAATGCAAGAATTATCGCGGTATTAGCCTTCTTTCGATCGTCGGTAAAGTATTTACGATAGATTGTAAAATGAACTTCGTCCGACATCAAAATTTTGTGCCAAAAATCCGGTTCGACGTTGATCATTCTTGCAATGGCATTTGCATATTACAGGTGACGCTGCTCGCAACAATCTTTGAGTAAGTTACACTTTATATGGGAAGAGATGAAGATCTTGCTTCATAATCCTCCTTAGAGTCATTCTACTCACGTGTAACTTCTGAGATTGGCGGCGGCGATACGACACAATTGGATTAGGGGCAACACTCTTTCTTACCGCTTCAACAACTTCATTGGAACGTTGCGAACGCGAATTTCTCCTATATTTTTTACATTAAGTACGTACAGTTTTCACAATTGAACGATTGTTTTTAATGTATAACGTTACCATTTTAGCGTGTTCTTTCGGCGTGTATTGATTCATAACTAAAATGGTACTGAAGGGCGTTTCAGAAACGTGTACATTTGTCGAAATCGGCTAAAAAATGTCAGAGTTATTTAATGTTGAAATACCGAAGGTCTAGTTGGCGCATCCTGTACAAATTTGATGTACACGGTCTGTCAACAGTATGAAAAGACTAAATGATGGACATAGTGATTGTCCAACTTATACCTCACTAAAAGAAGAAAAATAATCACAAATCAGTGAAGAACTTAATGGACTATTGCAACTGTGTAATTAAGGAATCAAATATGATTTACATACTGCATCAATGTCTAAAAAAAATCACATTTGCCGAATTCAGAGCTTGTTCAAAGTCAGCCTCTGACTTTGTGCTAAACCAAATTTTAAGAAATCTTTTATATTTATTCAAGACCAAGCTGTGCAATACTACGCTTTAGTAAATGTTGACCTGAACAACTGTTGTCTTATAACAAAATTTATTTACCGAAGAGGAACTGATATTACAACATCAATTCGCTGTAAGATATCAAAATCAGGGAACAAATAATTGATACTAAAGATGCGCATCTACTTGTTGCAAACTAATGTATGGTACCCCCTTTCTATTTCAATCGTCGATACCATGCGGACAAACCAACCACTTCGATTTGTTGCGTATCATCTCTGCCTTCTATCCTGCATAGACTATTCCACACGCGAGTGTTGTTTTACCAAGGAGTCCCCCAGCTAAGTACTAACCACGTTCAATGCTGCTTGACCTACGCAAACGATCGAGAATCGTTCTTCTGAGTATGTGTATACAATTTTTTAGAGTTCCAATTTTGCTCCGTTTAATCTAGAAAAAGTGGGGAAAGTACCCTGCCTTACTTGGATGCCAAACAGGGGATTTCGTGCTTTCTAGTTGCGAGCACCGTACAGGCTAGTGCTTGTTTAGTACATGGGATATGATCCAGCTTGTATTATGATTGATACCGTAATGCAATGTGGTGGTCCGTTTAGTCTGGTTTAAACTTAATAGTCCTAATCCATAACCAATATTACAGACGTACTGTCATTCAAAAATCGGGGGAAAATGCAATCAAGCTAAGCGATTAGCGCATGCCCGTCAGCACTGTCTATCTTCCTTAGGTGTCGTATATTTACTTTGATGTGACGAAGAAAATCTGTTAAATGAAATACGCGTTCGGGATCGTGGTGTGTTTTTTGAAGCGAAGAGTTGAATTTTTTTTAATTAAACATGAAGCGGAACGGGACTACGATCCGCCGATCCAATATAGACACTCTTGTTCGATCCATATTGCATCAACGAATTTAGTGATTCAACGACACCAGTTACTACACCGTTCCAACTATGGAACAAGTTATCGCTTCCACTATGAACATTTCGACTAAATATTAGTCATGGATTTAAATAACAATTAAAACGTCGTCCTGTTATTTAAAACCACACTATCGATCGAAAGATAGACCAAAATCGAACAAAAATTTCTTAATTTTTTCCATTTCCTTAGGTTGTAATTCCCATAAATTTTTACGTGATATCTTGAACTGCCACAGAGCTGTAAGACGATCAACTTCAGTTTGGCATAAATTATGTTAAAATATGCACGTTTCGACAATCTTTATGACCTCCCCACAGCCATTCTACTGCATAAACTACACATGTTTATTCCTTTTTCTGTCCGCCAAAATGTGCTCCCCTAATTAACTTGAATTTTTTTCTGGCTACCTACTTATGCATACCTATACTTTGGTGGGTCTAATCTTGATTGCATTAATCTTCATATATCTCAACTTGATTGAACTAAGTATAGTAGATATCGAATTATATATCTATAGCTGAAACGAAGCAACAACAACAAAAAATATAAGTCATCAGAACCCCGCCAAACCCAACGTGCCGCAAAGTTTATATAGATACACTGAATAATTCCGCTCATCAATATTCATGTCATAAGACGACTCAGAAGACGACTATAGCCAACGTTGGCTATAATCTGCAATGGGAAAAATTAATATATAGTATAAACACGCGGCGAAACAACGGGGAAACAACAGCAATTAGATCCGATAAAAGTGCTGAGGCCCAACAACCGTCAGGCATTTTAATTGGCTGAAATCGAAAGCCATCGATCAATTGTTGTAGTTGTAGTTGTATAATAGTTGGTCTACCGCGCTTCAATCTTTCTCTTGTTTGTTTTGTTGTTGCAAATTGTTTAAAAAAAAAAAAGATTGGAGAAAATATTTTAGCAAGAATTCTGGATGTTGTGATAAAAAAACAAAAAATCTGTGGAATGCTTGCTCTGTGGGTGAATTACGATAGTGCTAAAGCAGTTGTCGAAGCAGTTGTGGGCTGATAAGAGCTTATCGGGGAATTTTTATGCAATTCGTCCTTGAATAACAGAAGTTTAATTCTCGAGCATATCACATATAAGTAAAAATATGTAGAAAAGAAAGATAAAACTTGATAAGTTTAGCTGTAGTGACCAGAGTGCCAGTTCAGATGTGCAATTAGTGTTGCAAAGCTTCGTTCAGTTTAAACTTGATCCATTCATACTTGTTTAGGAATGCCGGAGCATAACCTAATATATGTATATATCTATGTATAAAACCGAAATACCATTTGATCAGTCACCATGAAATTGCCGAAACTATAAAGCCTACAAACTTGATATTTGGCATGTAGGTTCCTTATACGACGTAGGCATCCGCCAAGAAAAATTCATCGATGACGGGCTGAAACGAAGTTGTATAAGTTATGAATCCACTACATACATACAATGGGACATCTCGTAATTTGAAGTGGGACATTGTACTGGCTCAATAGAAAAAAGTGGTATGACTTATAAACTCAATTCATAGTCGTCATGTTTCTATTGAAAATGATCATTTGTTACCTCCAAATGTGATTTGTTACATCCAAATATATTTACAACTCAAATTATTTCAAACTATCGCGATGAAAATTCGCAAGAAGTTACGATTTCGGCCAGTTTGGGGTCGACAATGCTGTCTGTGATTTCGCAGCACGCTCTAAAAATATTGGGCATATCGATCAAGACTGACTCGACAAGCAGAACATAGCTAACGGGCGAGAAATGCATAGGAGATTGATAAGTTTCAGAGATTTCATCAGTGAAAGGGGTCTAGCATTTAGCGGAGAAAATGAGACAATCGGGTCACCGAATAACGGTAATTGCCGGGAAATTCTGGAGCCCATTGAAGAGAACGATGATTTTCTGAGAGTTGTGCATCTTTTGACAGTTACTCACCAAAGTTTCAGTCATTTGAATGAGTCGATCTCGATGTGAGTGTTTTTGTGACTGCCCTCGTAATATGAGTGCTGAATATGAGTGTTGTAAGCTTTTTCGATTTTGCGGAGGAACTGTTCGTATATTTTACCTCCTCAACAAGTAGGTATAAGATCTTGACCGATTGTTTGAAAAATACACAATTTCATTCCAACAAACCGCTCAGCCAGTAGCATCACAGAGGACGCGGAGAGCAGACTCATTCCCCTCCACGTGGGGTCCTCTGGCTTTCCTACCTTACATAAGTAATATAGGGCCAATGTCCGGTTATCAAGCCAACAAGTGTCCTGACATCATTTCTACCAAGCCCTTTATCAAAGTCAGATCCACTAGGGCCCTTTGCAGCAAGTTGGTAGGTGCTCCGATAGCCGGGTTTGGACCGATGGGTTCAATGTCAGAGCCCTGCTTAACTAGGGCGTCCGCTTTTTCAGTGCCTTTGAAGCCCTAATGATCCGGGACCCAGGCAAAGGTAACCCGATTGAAAACGGCCAGCTAAATTAGACAAAAGTGCATGCCAATATAGCGTACAATTCTGCTTGGAAAACAGTTGCTAGGGTGCCTAAGATTATCGCTCTGCTGACTCTGGGCTTTCGCTCCAGATTCCGGCGCCCACGCCTGTCTCTGTTTTGGAGCCATCCGTGTACCATAATAGACCACCCGGCGACACCTTAGAAAAAGTCAAGGTGAGCCTGTCTTGTATGTGAACAAAAGGTTGCCTCCAATTTTGAGCTTTGAAAGGGCATGCAATCCGATCTTCCGGAATCGCTTCTATAATGTTGATTATGGAGGCCTTGGCCCTCTTTCTCTTGGAAGCACCAGATTTTTTTCTGCTAGGCTGCACGGTCATACCGGCAACCTTGGCCGCCGAGACTTCTGTGCTGGACGACGTACCTCCAAGGAGCTGAGCTGGTGCTTATTGTATCAGACCCGCAACCTCCTTCTTCGTCTGATTTTTTAATTAAATTTTGGTCCATAAAAGTCTCACGAGTATGGCAGGAAAGAGAAGGTCCATCCTGACAGATCCTCCATATCAGGATAAGGCTATATACAACTGGGTGTGCCCGGTGCCCAGAGGAGATCGTTCCGGACAGTGCAACACTACCCACTGCCATGCAGAGCTTGATACGATGAGATTTACTTCTTGGCTGGGAAGATTTTAATGCTGTGATCCCTACTACTGTTAGTTGGTTAACCAAGGGGCACCTCGAGGAGGTGATGGTTCGAATCTACCCCCCCCCCCCCCTCCCCCCGGAATTCTTTTAAACTCTTAACCCACCTGCAAGTTGTCGCTCTAACGATGCTGTTGCGCAATTTAGACCCCAAAAGCTCTGTTCAAACACCTAATAGAAACCAAGATATTCACAGGCGTCAATCAAGAAGAAGAGTTCATACTCCAAACTCCTCTGATTCTATCAGACTACCCCTTGGACTTTAAACGTCTACATGATATCCCTAATAAGGTCTTCATGATATCCAGCCGGCTTAACCGGTTAATAATAGGATACCAAATTCCGGTTAGGTCGGGTCTTCACCTAGCGGTCGGCGTGCACCTCTTGGTAGTCTCTGTTCTTGTGCTCTTGATAGTCTGATATTGTTGGCGTCACGGCCTTTGTCGGCTGGCTAGCGGCAATGCTAACGCGAGGCTCACTGCCTCCTCCTCATGCATCAACCAGACTACTCTTAACCTTTCATATTCTTTATTTTCTATCTTCAGGTCAAGCTTACTACTAGACATTGCATCATGAGTTGAACGACATGACGGACTAGTGGTACAAAGGGTGGCTCCTGAGCTGCCACATAAAAAAAATATTGTCTGTTAACGCTTGTTACGTCATGACCAATGAAAATCAACAAGGCACGTGGAAAGAGTTTGAAAGTGATGTAGATTTGGGGGAGGACAAAGTGATTTTTGAGTGCTCCAATAGTAGTGCGGGTTGCAAGTTGGGACTCCAGGCCAAAATCATTCTACAAACTTGTTTTTAGGTATTTTGAGTGATTTATCCTCCCAGCCCGACCTAGGCGCAACACTAAAATTGATAACATTCAATTTGTCAGCACTCAAAAATCACTCTAAATACCTGAAATTTTTTTTGGAGTAATTTTGGTGTGGCGACTTGAAACCTGGGAGCTTAGATAAAGGTATAATGTAACTTTCTTCCACCTAGACGAGATCGCGGGTATCAGCTTTAGAGTAAATAACACTTTTTATTTAAAATCTTTATTTGTATAATATTTTACAAAGAGTGTTTACACTTATTCTCATAGGAGAACTCAGAATCGGTTGGGCAATTAAACTCACTGTTGAACGTTTTCATTGCTCTAATTTTCTCTTGAAATTCGGTTTCATTTATTAGTATACTTAAAGCTAAAGTTTGTCCTAATAATATAAATAGTAGTTTCCGTGGTGTTAAATTGTGTTTAGCAAGGGTTTTCAACTCATTCTGATATTTCTCATTGTCTAACTTTTCCAGTTGGTCAACAAACTCCATCATAGTTTCCATTTGGCTATTGGAGTCGTAACACTTCAATATTTCCCACATGGCAAGCAAAACTAATCTTGGTTTTAAATGTGCAAAAGTTAATATGCGCAGGGCTATGTGGAAAGATGTTGTATATTCTTCAGGAACTGCTGTTAACATCTTAGCAGTTTTTATCTTAACGTAATTTGATAAGTAGTTATCGTGATAAGTTGTTATTTGTCCATAAACGTGTGCATTATATTCGGAATAATAGTCCCTTACAGATAAGAGTTCGCTGATTGTTTCTAGAGCTATTCCACTGCGTGTAAAAACATCGGGTATTTTCACCTTCGAAATAGCGGTTACAGTATCAGTAAGGCTGGCAATATCATGCATATTGAGATAATCATGTAGGACTGTATTTACGACAACATCACTTAGATCCAGAATTGTCCTAAAACCACAAGAACCTGAGTTGTAATCATATTTTAATGAGCTGTGCAGCTGAAAGAGATAGTAAAGGGCTACAGTTTTGTTGGCTTTCGATGGATAGTAGTCGTAGATGTAGCCTATTTTTTCGTCATATTTCACGGAAACTTCAGCATTATCATTGAAACTAGCACCGCCAGAGATTATCGAAAAATATTGATCCCAGTTAAATTTTGGATATTTTTCCTTCAGTTCACCCAGAGTCATGTTCTTGGGTTTCTCAAACGGATTCAAGACTTTTTTAAAGCTTTTTAACACATGACGGTAATAGCTTTCGAATTGCACCATTTCCGGCAATATTTGATCAAAAAGTTCTTCCAAATTTACGTCATATTGAAGCAAAACGTTTATTACTAAATCATAAGGTATCGTAAAAGTCTCGAAGCTTGGCCCGATTTTGAATTTATAGTCACCATTTCTAGTTTTTATAGCCTGTCCAGAAATGAACAATGACGATAAATACGGCATAAATTTTGCTTCATACATTTCCAATGAATAATTATATTTCTCCCAATCACTGTCCAATATCGGAAAGCTCATTATTTCGTCTTTAATGTTTAAATCTTTAACTGCCTGGAAGTAGTTAACATTATCACGATTCTCGCAGGATAAATGATAATCTCTTATCATCGGTGCTTCATAGATTGTCTCCTTTATAGTATCAAATGTGATTCCATAATTTTGTTCCGGCAATGAAGGATCTTTAGCCAAGCTGTTGTTGACATATTTCAGAAAACTCTCACAAGGATCCACTTCATTGTTTAAATGTTCTTTAAGTTTTATCACATATTTATCTAATCGTTGCGATTCTTCGGTTAGATATTCCGAAACACTGTAGCCGTGACTGATAACGAACAGGTATGATAGTGATAGTAGTGAACAAAACCGAAACATATTAAGAAAAAACTTTTAACGTGTGCTTAGAGGACGCGATTTGAATGGAACTGTGAAGCTCCTTAACTAAATCTTGTTCTATATATTGGTTGATTATGCAAATGAAAAAAAAATAAAAATAAAAAAAGTGAAGTTGAAGAGGCCATGAGTGATAAGATAGTAGTATATTGCAAAATTTCCTAAATTTAAACCGAAAATATAGTTTTTTTTGCTTCAAATTCATAACGATTATCTCATAGACGCGAAGAGCTTATCATATTTCCTAATAATCATCACCACTTTTTTCATATATTTCGCATTGCAGGATTAAAATAAATTCTTTGGAAGTGCATTTTTAAAAACAAGTTTTGTTGGTTGACTTGAAATAACAAACAAATGAGAGGAGAGCACTTTTCATTCTTGACAAGATTGCTGCGAAGGAGAAGGCCCGTACTGTGCATGAGCAAGCTTAGTCTACCCAATTCTAGTTGAATGTTGCAGAAGACAACAAACGACTAGCACTAAATCAAGCCCCGAACCGAATCTAAAGAGAAGTCGAAGAGCGAGAAACCAAAAAAGCCAAAGTTGGGAGTCCCACAAGAAAAAGCCCACTGCAGTATGGGCACTTTCAGTAATGCAGGTTGCGTGCGCAATTGACTTATTCAGTCATTGAAAGCTTCACACTTTCAATTGCTGAATAAGTCATTTGCGCACGCAACCTGCATTACTGAAAGTGCCCTATGTTCAACAGCGGCAAGCGGATCACAGTCGTGCCCAGGAAGGCTGCAGAGCGAGGTGGTCAAGGATGAACTTCAGCCCCGTAACCTAGATGGAGGCGGAAGGCACACTATCGGAAATTGTGTTGGATCACATGCTCTCAAGCAAGGGAGGAACAATGCATCGCTATGACTTTTCGGAGATAGTCAGAGGTTTCACCGTAAGCAGATGTGAAGAGTAGGCCTCAAAGGACTTCTACGCGAAGGCGTCTATAAGACCTGCATGGGAAGGAATGAGTCTTGAGCTAATCCCAGCTGCAGATATCCCGAGGAGACCTAGACATCGCATCTGGTTGCCTAGAGTAAATCTGAAACCTGAAAAGCGTATCCAGAGTGTCTCCAAGCACAAAATCTGTCGGATCCTATGCATGACCTATGCTGATGGTCATCAAAGCAAAGGGACCGCTGTAAAAGAGTATTTCATTCTTTCTTCTTATCAACGAGGAGTCCACTGGTTGTATACAACCGTAATCAGACCTATACTTATGCAGTCATGCCATGCATTACAGAAGATTGCGTATCGTAAGGATAGGGTCCAAAGAATAGCGTAGGCTGTGGTATCTTTTCCGACGCGATCTGGGAGGTTCTCGGAGGGCCAGGCGGCCCTCAAGGCTCTTAATTCTGTCGCTACAATATCCACGACTGTTTTCAACTGTGGCAGGTCTCTGTGTGAGACTGCCACTCAGTTTTAAATAAAACGCTTGAGATCGTGCAGATCAATCTTCGATATCCCAAAATACCCAAAAAAAACTTCCAGTTTTTCTTAAAGGAGTATGTCGCCTAAAACAAGAATCCTGGAACATAAAAAGGCCTCTTTTTTTTTGCTCTACAACCGGGATCCGGTCCTGGCCTCGCGCAACTGTTCTCTCCACCGGTCCCGATTCTGAGCCGATGTCATCCAGTTTGGCATCCCTAAACTCTGAGCGTCCTGGTCCACGCCATCCTTCCAGCGAAGGTTGGGCCTCCCTCGCTGTCGCACCCCATAGGTCTTACCGCAGAGAACTTTCCGAGCAGGCTCATCTTCACTCATACGAGCTAGATGCCCTGCCCACCGGAGCCTACCGAGCTTTATTTTCTTCACAACATCTATGTCGCGATAGCGCTCGTAGATCTCGTCATTGTAGAGTCTCCGGAATCGTCCTTCCTCACATACGGGGCCAACAATCCTCCGAAGTATTTTCCTCTCAAACACGCCCAAGAGGTTTGAGTGCTTTTTGCTAAGCACCACGTTTCGGATGCATATGTGAGAACGGGTAAGACCATCGTCTTATATAGTAAAAGTTTAGACGTTATGGTTAGATATTTGGATTTGAAGAGCCTTGACAGACTATAGTAGGCTTTGTTGGCTTTTAGCAGTCGTGCGCGTATTTCTGGTTCCATGCTATTGTCGGCTGCTACTATTGACCCAAGGTAGGTAAATGATTTTACCACGTCAAACTCGTGTTCCGCTACCTTGATTGTGGGACCAATGTTAGGTGTTCTTCCAGACCAGGCCACCATGTACTTTGTTTTGCTTTCGTTAATGTGCAGTCCCAGATTTCCTGCCGCTTGCTCGATCTGAGTGAAAGCTTCTTGTACAGCTGTTGTTGTTCTTCCAATGATGTCAATGTCGTCTGCGTAAGCCAGTAGTTGGGTGGACTTGTGGAGGATTGTACCCCTTGATGTCACGCCCGAATCTCGGATCACTTTCTCCAACGCCAGGTTGAAAAGGAGGCAGTCCAGACCGTCCCCTTGTCGGAGTCCATTATAGATGTTGATTGGTCTGGACAGTGTTCCGGATACCTTTACTTGGCTTGACACATTGATCATGGTCAACCTACATAGTCTTGTCAGTTTGTTGGGAATGCCGAATTCTCTCATGGCTTTGTAGAGTTCTACTCTGGCTATGCTATCATAGGCGGCTTTAAAGTCTATGAAGAGGTGTTGAATTGAGTTTTGAAACTCTAGACATTTTTCCATAGCCTGCCTCAAGGTGAAAATCTGATCAGTCGTTGATTTGCCTGGGCTGAAGCCACACTGGTAATGGCCTATGATGTTTCTGGCGTATGGGGCCATCCTGTTTTGTAGGATAGCGGAGAATATCTTATACACGGTACTCAACAACGTTATACCGCGATAATTAGTGCACGCTGTGATATCTCCTTTTTTGTGTACCGGGCAGAGGATGCCTTTTCTCCAGTCTTCTGGCATCACTTCCTGCTCCCATACTTGCACAATTAATTCATGAATCACTTGGTGTAATGTAGGCCCTCCATATTTAACCAGCTCCGCTGCGATGCCGTCTGCACCCGAGGCCTTGTTGTTTTTGAGCCGGCTGATGGCTCTGCTAACTTCTTCTATGCTTGGTGGCGGCAGCATAGAATTGTCATCAGATATTGGTGGAGCCTCCGAATCCTCAGTTAGCTCGCCATTTAGCAATTCATGAAAGTGCTCTTCCCATCGCTCCAAGATGCCTTTAGGATCGGTGATCAGATTACCTTCTTTGTCCTTGCAGTATGTGCAACGTGGTGTGAATTGCGTCATACTGCGAACTCTTTGGTAGAACTCCCGCGCCTGGTGCGGCCGTCGTTCTCTGTACTGTTCTAGCTCACAGACGAGATTTTTTTCCCAGGCTTCCTTTTTCCGTCTGTGAATTCTCTTTTCTTCTTTTCTGAGCTCTTTATAGTTCTCTTCGCGTGCCCGTGTTCTCTGAGACTGCTGCATGGCTCGGTACGCAGCATTCTTACGTTCAGTTGCCAGCTTGCATTCATTATCGAACCAGTCGTTCCGATCTTTACGACTTCTGCCTAAGATGGAATCAGCAGTACTAATGACAGTATTTTTAAGGCGGGTCCAGTTCTCGTCGACGCCCGGCATCTCATCCCCAGGACTTAGGGCGAGTTCTAATGCATGACCGTAGCTGTTTCTGATCATTTCATTGCGTAGTGCAGCTGTGTTGATTCGAGCCTGATCAGCGGATACAAAGCTTTTCAGCGTTGTAAGCGCTCTCGGAGCACCATACCAACAAGATAGTGATCCGAGTCGAAGTTGGCACCTCGGTACGTTCGTACCGTCATCAGACTCGATGACGGCTCTTGGATAGACAATATTATGCAAGTTCCTCTCTAAAGAACACTCCAGTCCGTCCTTTACAAAAGGCGCAATAAGAGTGGACACAATCGCAGATCGGACCTATAGATTTATTAATGAACACACCTATCTCGGTTGCGACGACGAAAATGAGGTTGAAGTATCAGGGAACGAACACAGACACTCCTGGGACGAGATTTCTGCTATTGCTACAAAGGAGAAGGCTTTTGGGTGATTAGTACCTTCTCTCCCTTCAAGGAACCCGGCCCGTACGGCATTCTACCAGTCATGCTACAAAAACTACCTCAGGTAGTATTACTATGGCTGTTGGCCATGTTCCAGAGCTGTGAGTTGCTCAGCTAAGCCCAATGTGTTCGTCTTGTTCATCCCAAAAATAAGGAGAAGAGGTCACGAATCCGCGAATGACTATATGCCGATTGGCCTGACATTAGACAAGGGTCATTGACTTCCGTACTCCTTAAAACGAAGCCAACACCCGAAAAGGTCCTCCAGGTTAGGGATTAGGCGGCAGGCTGGCAACCTGCCATCCGCAACGAATCCTTTAGGCATGCTTCGGGCAAAATGGACTCAACGGCAACGTTCCAGATAACTTAATATAGTATAGGAACTTTAAGCATTGAACAGTATTCTTTTCATTGCCTTTGAACCCCTGATGATCCGGAAACCAAACTAGGGTGACACGATTTAGAATGTCCTCATTAGCTGATCAAGGGCGTGTGTTGATAGCTCCAAACTTATTTAGAATTCAGGCCTGTATGGTTTTAGTAGGCGCCGGGCTTATCTATAAGAAAACGAATTGTTTAAACAGCTCCTTCTTTTGGCGGTATTGCGAAACCCCTGCCTTAACCCCAAAGGAAGCCAAGCTAAACGATTTACTAAAAGCTCATCCAAAAGTTCAACTAATTTAACACAGGTGGCGCTCACTCACACTCCAGATTACATCCGTACTGGAGACTCCAACCGTCGCGGTCGCGTGCCCCCATAGTCTTACTACTACCGGGGCTTGAAAACAAAGACTTATGTAGACTATATCTTCTTAATGATCAGAGGCATCCATGATGGCACAATCTTGGACCTCATTGAAGCCGCTTTGTCATATCGCATCTATTTCATGATTGAGTTTAGATCAAACAAAATAATGCCGTCATTTCGCTAGGTGCGCCTAAGTAGCTTTACTGGACCTCCCTCCGTTCCATCTAGTAGTGATAAAGGAGGATCTGGTGAGGGCGTCCACGGGGCTCTTCGTCTTTAAGCTAGGGGGTCTTGTGGATCATTTATAATTCTTAAGAAATGAAACCTGGATCTAATACTCCCATTGTCCGATACCATTTCTGCCAGTCTAGACTTCGATAAACGGTTTATGACGATTATCAGGGGTCAGTCAAAATGACAGCACTCCAGGAACCCCTTTAAGTGAATTACGGCGGCCTTTTGATATGTATATTGATGGTTCCAAAAATAAAATATGGTGCAAGGTGCAAAGGTGCATATCCACTGTTGAGTTTCCTTTATTGCGGCTTAGCTGTTCCGATGGAGATTTGCGCTATGAATCTTAAATCTTTTTTTAGGATATATCGAAAGCTTAAACCTCGAAGATATTTATTAACGGGTGTGGCACAATAGACCAAATAGTCTGCAATGCTTGCAAAGACTCCCCCTCTAGGAAGTAAATGAGTAATTACTCGAATCATGAAAATACCTAGAAAGAGCATTTTACTCGGACAGCTATGAATTTTGATTTTTAACTTCCCAGTATAGGAAGTTATTGTAATCGGTCCGAAAATCGAAATCGAAAATTTCGACGTATTTTCATCTTTCAAGGTCCCAGGAGCATTGTAAGCAAAAAATTGGGAGGAAGTATGTGTGTGTGTGTGTTTGTGTGTGTGTACGTATGTGGTCATTTTTTCCTGCACGATATCGCGCGAACTAAAATATGTAGATATCGACTTTGTTGAGGTGTCGTTCGAAGAGTATTAACCAAAATATGATCTGAAAAGATTTTCATAAAATTCGGTCGAATCGTTTTATTTTTGTTTAAACGACGTTTATGATTTTTGTACCTGCACGACACCGCGCGAACTAAAAACCTATATCGACTTCATTGAGGAGCCGAAAAAAGAATATTAACGAAGAAATGCTCTGAAAAAATTTCATAATATTCGGTCCGACTTTTTTTTGTTTAAATAGAAAAACTTCGGCTAATTGTCAGAAAGAACTTAAATTGAAAAGTTTTGCTGATAACTAATAAACTCGATGGAATGAGACCCGTTCTAAACGAAGTGATCTTTTTTGGGTTCTGAACAACGATAGCCTTCGAACAAAACATCACTTTTTTTTTATGTGAAAGTCTAAGCTCATGCGTCACCCTTTGTACTACCAGTCCGTCATGTCTTACAGTCAACGTCAGGTGTCTGGTAGTAAACTTAGCTCGAAGGATAGAGAAAGGATAAAACAGATTAAAGGGAGTCTGGGGGGTACATGATAAGGTGGAGATGAACCTTGCGTTTAAACTCTTGGGGGGTTTTTTTTTTATATGAAAGACCAGAGTCTCAGGGAAACCCTTTATACTGTCGACAATCTATTTTCTTCGTATAGAGTGCAATGTCGAACAGCAGCTCTAGTCGGGGGAAGGAAAGAACTGTCACAACCTACCCGCGATATTTTTCAGTCCATCTACTTCCAACCATTACTATTGCGACTTTTGACATCGGGGCATCGAGAAACAGCTCGCTGGAGTGTTATGCCTTCTGAAACGAGTTGAATCTCATCAACCAACCGATGACATGCGCTTTAGTGGAGCGGGGAAGGGCTAAGGGAGGCTATGACAGAAGGAATCAGAAATGTAAAGAGGGAAGAAGAAAGAAGGAAAGTTATGTGGGAAATTGGAAAAGGCGAAGGACCGTGGGGCTTGGCCGGGAATCGAACCCGGGCCTCTCGGATAGTAGCCAGACGCCTTACTCCCTAGGCTACCGAGGCCTGTTGTATGAGTTTCGGAAAACTGACTGTGGAAGGTTGTTCCACAGTCGAGTTGTTCTTGAAAAGAGTGAATTACTAAACTGGTGTGTGCGCGAAAATAAGGGCTGAAGATAGTGAAGATGAGCCGAATGGGCAAGTCTCGTGTTGCGGGAAAAACATCGCCGTGAAGGCAAGAGATTATATATTTCAGTGGAACAGTCGTTATGGTAGATGCGGTAGAATTTTACCAGAGCTGCAACATTCCTGCGGTGACTAAGTGAATCAATTTTGGAGCAAATGGCGGCGTCGCCAATGAGTTGGAGAGCGCGGTTCTGCACCTTGTCCAGCCACGCTAAGGTGGTACTCGGTGCCCCTGCCCAGAGATATGAGTTGAATTCGAGGCGAGGCCGAATGTAGGATTTGTTTATTGTAGCCCTGGCCGACGGCGGAAGGAGGAATTTGCATCTTTTGAGTAATCCCAAGCATTGTGATGCTTGTTTAGCGATTTGGAATATGTGATTACTCCAACGCAGATCTTCAGTTAAAGTTATGCCCAGGATATTGAGGGATGGTTCAGCCATCAGTTCTAGACTGTCCACTTTAATGGGAGGGATTGGGGAGCGCGTTTTCCTAGAGAAGAGACAGTATTTTGTTTTCTGTGCGTTGAGGCCCCAATCAAGAATCAATCTTATGTCCCTGTTGATTGAAGTGGACATAAGTTCACGATCAAGCAGACAAGGTCTGGCTCGTGCTTGTCTTGCTTTATCAAAGCTATACGAGTAACGCAAAGTACTGTCATCAGCGAAGCTGTGAAGTGAGTTGGATGGAATTGAGAGCAGGTCATTTATAAAAACTAGGAAGAGAGCTGGTGATAGAATAGAACCCTGGGGAACGCCTGCAGAGATGGAGTGGGGATTAGATTCAACGCCGTCCAATACTACCTTGATTGAACGGTCGGAAAGGAAACTCTCAATCCAATTCTTTAGAAGAAAGTCGATGCCAATAGCATGGAGTTTACTCAATAGAGCGGGGTGCCATGCTCTATTAAAGGCCTTGGAGATATCGAGAGCTACCAGGCCGGATTCACCAAAGCGATGAATGTTTTGGTAGAGGTGCTCAGTTAGGCATACAAGGAGGTCGCCAGTAGATCTTTTCGATCTAAAGCCGTACTGCTTGTCATCCAATATTTGGTTGCGTTCAAGATATTCCATAAGCCTTCTGTTTATTATTGTCTCCATGATTTTGGAGAGGATAGAAGTGATTGCTATTGCGCTTGTCAAAATCCGACAACCTTTCAAAATCGTACAAAAATTTCGTTACCCTTTACAAACAGCGCGATTTTTTCAAACCTTGGATTAGCACTTTTTGACGGGGAATTGTTTTCTACGCGTGATAGTTTCCAAAAATTGCGGTTCATCCCGGGATTTCCAGTAGTTACCGCAAAATTGGTTCTTTTTGGTCAAGTCTGACAAGTATTTAACAGTTACAGTTTTGATAATATCTCCGGAAAGCTTTGGACTTTCCAAACGAAGTCATTCGCTTCCCAGTTTGTCAACGTCGCTTCAGCACGCTCAATACGAATTTGAACACCCGCTTTAGTGCAGCGAACGAAATACGGAGGAAATGTTTGTTTGCTAACGTTCAGGAAAAACAAATTCTCTAGAAAAATCTTGTGGATTTACCCCTATTATAGTTATTTGAACTAACTTCTCTCGGGATTGCTTTGTCATCAGTTCTGATACTAGCCAATTTTCCACTAGTGCTAAACGTATAACTATTTTGTAAGAAGTCAGTTTATTCCGTCTTCGTTCTTCATACTGGGAAGTTAATCGTGTGGACCGAAGGAGTCAAACCCACATCCCAACTAGTTTTGGGGAGTTACTGTTTTATTGGCATAGATTCCGGGCAAATGTTGCCGGCTGTCCGGACAAATATGTGGGCCGATGATATTGATGCATGTTTGAAATGATCACTCATTTAGGGACATATTGGAAAACGTCATTTAAAGCAAAACATGAAAACGCAATCGGAAAACTCAGAATTCAGTACTATTCTCCTCAACATTGAAAATGTTCTGAGATTAATGAGAATGATGACAGTGCCAGCTGCTGGATGTTATTTGAAAGTTCATAATAGACAAGGAAATTTTGATGAGCGTCATTTATGACGATTTCAAAAATATCAACTCAACTAAATCGACTCAACTCAGTAATGCCACAAACATTGTAATACTTACATGTGAAACATGTAACATTGTTTATAAACAAGCGTTACGGTGGATTGTTAACCAGTGCCGTGCGGGCGGTGTGACCGGAAACGACGAAACACGGAAACGGGAAGCAGGAACTGTCCTTTTTAGGATCAAATCAGTAGTATCGTCTTAAAATGTTGGCAATCTTCGTCTCAAGCTATGTTCGCCATGGGGCCATGGTTCAGGGTGCCAATTATCTAGGAACGTCAAAATCTACGCGCACAATAAATAATCTGAATAAAATTGGCTAGGTATCTGATGTGCACGTAGTATAAAAGTTTTCCGATGATTAACTTCGAATTTTAAAAAAAGTTGTAGGTAATATATTTTTATAGTCAACACTAAAGTTTTTTATATGTATATCCACAATCATGTCTTGCAGATTTGTTCTTTGTTTCATTATCCCCTTTTCTTATTCCGGACTATCTTCTTCTTCTTCTTTAACCTCCTTTAATCCCTCATGGGACATAGGGCGGAAACAGTTGCCCTCCAGCGGACTCTGTTTTGCGCGACAGCTCTTAGCTCCGACCAGGATCTCCCAGTTGTTGCGGCTTCTTCTAGTAGGGTTCTCCTCCACGTTGTTCTAGGTCTTCCCACTCGACGGGAACCTTGCGGATTCCAGTCAAGGGCCTGTTTGGCTAGATTTTCGTTTTCGCGTCGCAAGGTGTGGCCAACCCAATTCCATTTCCTTCGCCTGATTTGGTCGTCTATCCTTTCTTGGCCGGCACGGCGCCATAGTTCTTCGTTTGAAATTCTATCTTGCCAGCGGATTTTTAGGATACGACGAAGGCATCTGTTGATGAAGACTTGTAGGCGCCCTGTTATGAATTGGGTGACTTTCCATGTTTCGCAACCATACAAAAGAACTGCCTTAACGTTGGAGTTGAACAGCCGCAATTTGGTGTTAGTGGAAATCACCGTTGATCTCCATATGCGGAACAGGCATGCATATGCGCCTCGTGCTTTATTTATTCTGGAACTGACGTCATCTTCTGCACCACCATTTTCGGTAATAATACTACCGAGGTAGCAGAATTTATCGACCAGTTCCACGTCACGGTTATTCAGCGCAGTCCGTTCAATGGTGTTTGCATTTATCCGTATTTCTTTAGTTTTATTCGGATTTAGCCTTAAGCCTGCTGGACTACTTTCTGTTGCCAAATTGTTTAACATGTTTTTGAGGTCCTGGTGTCTGTGGGCCAGCAAACAGATATCATCGGCGTAGTCGAGATCCTTAAGGCGGTCTACCAAACCCCATTGTATGCCGCCTGTTCTATTATCTAGAGCGCCGACAAGGATGTCATTTATTACTATAAGAAATAGTAATGGCGAGAGTAGGCATCCTTGTCGTACTCCTGAGCTCACCTCAAAGCTGTCGGATAATTTTCCATTATGGAGAACTCTGCATTTGGAATTGTTATATAGGGCTTTTATCAATTCTATTATTTTATCAGGCAGTCCACGTCGCCGTAGTGCCTGCCAAATGAAGCTCCTATTAACCGAGTCGAACGCTTTCTCATAGTCTACGAAAGCAAGGTAAAGGGGGGATCGGAATTCAGTAGACTGCTCCACTATTATTCTCAAGGTGTTAATATGATCAATACAGGAGCGGCCCTTCCTGAATCCGGCCTGCTGCCTCCTAAGCGTTCGATCAACTGCCTCACTTATCCTAGATAGTAATATATGGGACAAAATTTTGCCCACAGTAGATAATAAACAGATTCCTCTCCAGTTTTCGCATATTGTTAGGTCCCCCTTTTTTGGTATTTTGACTATGATACCTTCCGTCCAATCCTCCGGAAAGGTACAGGTGTTCCATGCTATTTCTAGGATTGGCTGAAGCGCATCTGCTATGAGGCTTGAGTCGGCTTTCAACAATTCTGGCGGGATGCCATCTTTTCCAGCTGCTTTACCATTCCGGACTATGCATACATAATTTTGTTTTATTAAAAGGCGTTGCGACGCACGCGGGTTTTTGCTATTTGGGAATATAATTGAGCAGGTGACTTGAGTTTTTAAACGAACGGGATGAAACTTTTCTTTTCGAATGTACATACTTTCGTTGTGTGATTTGGGACCCTCACGGCCAATGGAAAAGCGATTTTGAGATTCCCAATTGTTTTGGCGCACGCCATACTATTGCATCAAGGTATACCGGGCTCCAGCTAGTAATATATAATGTAGAAGTATACTTAATTTTCAAACGGGTGAATTTGATTTGCAAATGGATGAATTTAATGTAAAAAAAACTGTAACACTCAACAGGACACTCATTGTTTTGTTTTTTCAAATCAACCAACAAAAGTTGTTTTTTAAAATGCACTTCTAAAGAATTTTTTTTAATCTTGCAATGCGAGAAATATGTAAAAAGTGATGATGATTATTAGGAAATATATGCTCTTCGCGTTTATGAGATAATCGTTATGAATTTGAAGCCAAAAAAAAATTTATTTTCGGTTTAAATTTAGGAAATTTTGCAATTGACTACTATCTTATCACTCATGGCCTTTTCAACTTCACTTTTTTTTCTTCTTTTTTCATTTGCATAATCAACCAATATATAGAACCAGATTTTGTTAAAGAACTTCACAGTTCCATTAAAATCGCGTCCTCTAAGCACACGTTAAAAGTTTCATTCTCAATATGTTAATACTATTTCGGTTTTGCTCCGTACTATCGCTATCATACCTGTTCGTTATCAGTCACGGCTACAGTGTTTCGGAATATCTAACCGAAGAATCTCAACGATTAGAGAAATATGTGATAAAACTTAAAGAACATTTAAACAATGAAGTGAATCCTTGTGAGAGTTTTCTGAAATATGTCAATAACAGCTTGACTGAAGATCCTTCATTACCGGCACAAAGTTATCGAATCCTATTTGATACTATAAAGGATACAATCTATGAAGCACCGATGATAAGAGATTATCTTTTATCCTGCGAGCATAGTGATAATGTTAACTACTTCCAGGCAGTTAAAAATTTAAGCATTAAGGACGATATAATGAGCTTTCCGATGTTGGATAATGATTGGGAGAAATATAATTATTCATTGGAAATGTATGAAGCAAAATTTATGCCGTATTTATCGTCATTGTTCATTCGTGGTGAGGCTATCAAAACTCGAAATGGTGATTATAAATTCAAAATTGAGCCTAGCTACGAGACTTTTATGATACCTTATGATTTAATAATAAACGTTTTACTTCATTATGACGTAAATTCGGAAGAACTTATTAAAGAAACATTGACTGAAATGAGGCAATTTGAAAGCTATTATCGTAACGTGTTAAAAAGCTTTAAAAAAGTCCTGAATCCGTTTGAGGAACCCAAGGACATGACTCTGGGTGAATTGAAGGAAAAATATCCAAAATTTAACTGGGATCAATATTTTACGATTATCTCTGGCGGTGCTAGTTTCAATGATAATGCTGAAGTTTCCGTGAAATATGACGAAAAAATAGGCTACATCTATGACTTCTATCCATCGAAAGCCAACAAAACTGTAGCTCTTTACTATCTCTTTCAGCTGCACCGCTCATTAAAATATGATTACGACCCAGGTTCTTGTGTTTTTAGTACAATTATGGATCTAAGTGATGTTGTCGTAAATACAGTCCTACATGATTATCTCAATCTGCATGATATTGCCAGCCTTACTGATATTGTAACCGCTATGTCGAAGGTGAAAATACCCGATGTTATTACACGCACTGGAATAGCTCTAGAAACAATCAGCGAACTCTTATCTGTAAGGGACTATTATTCTGAATATAACGCAAACGTTTATGGACAAATAACAACTTATCACGATAACTACTTATCAAATTACGTTAAGATAAAAACTGCTAAGATGTTAACAGCAGTTCCTGAAGAATATACAGCACCTTACGACAGAGCCCTGCACATATTGACTTTTGTACATTTAAAACCAAGATTAGCTTTGCTTGCGATCTGGCGAATAATGGATTGTTACGACGACATTAGCCAAATGGAAACTATGATGGAGTTTATTGATCAATTGGAAGATTTAGACAATGAGAAATATCAGAATGAGTTGAAAACCCTTGCTAAACACAATTTAACACCACGAAAACTACTATTTATATTATTAGGACAAACTTCAGCTTTAAGTATACTAACAAATGAAACCGAATTTCAAGAGAAAATTAGAGCAATGAAAACGTTCAACAGTGAGTTTAATTGCCCAACCGATTCTGAATTCTCCTATAAGAATGAGTGCAAACACCCTTTGTAAAATATTATAAAAAATAAAGATTTTAAATACAAAAGTATTATTCACTAAAGCTGACCTCATCCACGTGGAAAGAAGTTACCTTATACCCTTATCTAAGTCCACGGGGTTCCATGTGATTGGTGTGTAAGTATATATAATCTCACGCCTGCAGTCCCTTATGGGTTAGACAGAGCTTCGTTAACAGGGAAGAAATGAGTTGGTATTACTCTGGCGGCGGCCTCCAAGGTAGCATCACATAAGGAAGAAGTAAATGTTAAAAATTGGGGTTCCCCGTCAAAATAGCTCAAAAAAAAAAATTTCAGGTATTCAGAGTGATTTTTGGTTAATTGGTTATTATCAATATGAATGTTTCACACAGGTCGGGCGACAACTGCAAATGGAAGAGGATAAATCACTCATAATACCTAAAAATATTTTTAGAGTGATTTTGGCCTAGAGTCCCAATTTGCAACCCGCACTACTATTGGAGCACTCAAAAATCACTTTGAGTTTCTGGATATTTTAGACAAAAGTGTCAATAAGACCTGCGACGCATGAGAAGAAATGAGTCTCAAGCTAATCCCAGCTGAGATATCCCGAGGTGACCTAGAGGTCGCATCTGGTTGCCTAAAGTAAATCTGGAACTTGGAAAGCAGCGTATCAGGAATATTCGATTAAATACTCATGAGTAAAATCGAAAGAAAATTACTCAATAAGTATTTTCTACTCGTTCAATTTCTTGAGAATCGATGAGTACTTTTTTAACATTTCTGCGAACTACCTTAGCGTATGCCTTACTCGATTTTCGATTGCGACAGATGATTACAAATTCTTATATAGCTTACACCCCGAGTAAAAGCACCCATAGTGAACAAATGCGCCTGCAACACGAGGTATACACGTTCTCGCTACAGACAAGAAATTTTAAAAATGGCCCCACCAGAGTTGGGTGAATTCAAAAAATCAACATTGCCGCAACATTGCAGAATTCAGGAATTAAAATCTGTAGCTGAATTTTACAGTATTGCGGGAGTGTCGAATTTTTGAATTCACCCATCCACGCCTATGTTACAAATATTAATGTGTTCGTAATCGATCATTCCAAATGCGAGTGTCGCTTTATCAAGCGGTCTCCCAACTAAGTACTCACCACGTCCAATGCTGCTTGATCTATGCAATCGAATATGAATATGCTTATGTCTACTGAATATGCTAAATGGCACCCTTTATTTTTTAAAGCCCCAATTTTGCTCCCTTTAGTATAAAAGACTTTGAACGTGCTGTGATTGGTTTGGACTATTCCGTTCTTGTATGTAGAATTTTTACTCAGGCGTACTGTGCTTTTTGCGCCTCGTGCCATGCAGGCATTTCGATGCAGTCTGTGCCTGTTGCGCACAGGTCTTATTTTTACTCTGTATGGGATGTTAATTCAAATCTATAAAAGCCCGTTTACATCCCAAACGCAAATTGGAGTGTGGAATCCACTTTCGTGCAATAGATAGAAAAGCATGCAAATTTTTGTGCTGCAAAAGAGCTACAATTTGCGTTTGGGACATGTTTTGCTGCCTATGGAATGAGCTGTTGCAGTCCATACGAAAAACATAGATTGTAGACAGTTCAGTTAGCCTCTAGTCTCTCACATAAAAAAAATTAAGAAGAGTTTAGGTATTTTTAAGGCCCTTAATTGGAGCTAAAAAATACTTATAATGTATATGGAAAATATTCACGCCTGAGATAAACTTGCAGTTAGCTTGAATTCTGACTTGTATGCAAATTGTACTTGGTACTCGATTCTACTCTATACGTACTGATATGACAAACAAAATAGCCACAAACAGCCTCCACAATTTCCTAAAGGATCCAGTCGAGTCGGAAGACCTAGAACAACGTGGAGCCTACTAGCAGAAGCCGTAACAACTGGGAGATCCTGGTCGGAGCTGAGAGCTGTCGCGCAAAACAGAGTCCGCTGGAGAGCAACTGTTTCCGCCCTATGTCCCATTAAAGCAGCGCAATGATGAATGATTATGGATGTCGCCTTAATATAAAAGCCCTGGGTATGAGGACGGGACATAAAAGCACCATTAATACCTTCTCCCCCTTTAAAGCATCCGGCCCAGACAGCATTTTACCACTCTACTACAAAAACTACCTGAGATAGTAGTGCCATGGCTGCTGGCCATGTTCAAGAGCTGTGTGTTGATTAGCGACGTCTCATGAGTTGAAGACGTGCAAGGGTCGTCTTTATCCCAAAAATAAGGAGAAGTCACGAATCCGCGAAAGCCGATTGGTCTGATACCTTTCGTGCTAGGACACTAGAAAGATTCATCGACTCCCATATTCTCGGGCCTCGGTAGCTCGGGCCCCGATAGAGTAAGACGTCTGACTACCATTCCAGAGGTCCCGGGTTCGAATCCCGTCAGCGCCACGGTCCTTCGCCTTTCCCACTTTCCCACCTTCTTTCTTCTTCCTTCTTTACATTCCTAATTCCTCCTGTCATAGCCTTCCTTAGTCCTTAACCGCTCCACCAAGCGCACCGTCATCGATTGGTTGATAAGATTCAACTCGTTTCAGGAGGCTTTCCCTAAGCCTCTAGTCCAGTGGTTCCCAAACTTTATTTCGTACGAAACCTTTCTACAATGTATAAAATTTTTTCGGAACCCAACGATGAAAACATAAATTAATATATGATATATGTATATATTTATCCTTTAATATATTTTAAAACGTTTTTATTAGCTCGCTTTTTTGTCTGTTTGTCCGGTACATATCTTGAAATCGATTTTTTGAATACTTCCAATCACCCTAAAATTCTGCACACAGCTTCAGCTCCGATGACAATGCAATATGGTATATTCATTATACCCTTAGATCCATGGCGGCCGTCTCAAGAGGACGAATTACTCTTTTCTTCGCGGAACAAATTTTGCAATCAATTTTTCAAATACTTCCGGATATCCTATCATGCTGAAATTTTGCATACAGCTTTACCTCCGATGACAATGCAATATGGTATACTCAATATACCTTTAGATCTATGGCGGCAGTCTCAGGAGGGCGGATTGAAACATTCTTCACAACCCCTTCGACATGGGTATCAAATGAAAGGGTATGATAAGTAGAACACCTAAAGCAATATAGTATACTCAATATATCGTTTGGCCCATGGCAGCCATCTCAAGAGGGCGGGTTATCATTTTCTTTACAACCCCCTCGACATGGGAATATGAAATGGCAGCCAAAATGTTACGCGGCGAAGGGCCACTCGCACTTTCTGATTAGCAAGAACGCGTTAAACGGCTGGCCCAGCGCCAGTTAGTCTGCGAATGTATTTGCGCTTCGGCGCTGGTGACACGGAACCCTAAATTTTTTTCATGGAACCGTAAGGTTCCACAGAACCCACTTTGGGAATCACTGCTCTAGTCTATCGCATAAAAAACGACTCCTTCTCTAAGAAGTAAATGAGTTATTACCTGAATTATGGAAATGCCTAAGAAGAGTACCCAAGGACAAATCCTATGAATTTTGATTTTTATACATTTTTAGTGAATTCTAATTTTAAATTTGAATTCTAAAAAAATATTTTTCCTAATTTTTTCTAGATAAATATTCCTGCATTAAATTTATGGCTTTCACTGTAAATTTATTCGAGCGCCTAAACGTATGCAACATTCGATTACCAACTCCATCAGCATGACAACAGACGAAGTGGTTTTGAGGTGAGTAACTACAAACACTTTTCCTTTCTCTTTTAAATTAAATTTATTCACATTTCTCACACTTTTGAACTATATATATCAAGGGCGCAATTTGTCGAGTTGAAATTCGTTAAATCCTCCTAAAATCCACAAAAGATTCTCGCCTAATTTCGAGCATAACCCCGATAAGCCATCGCATGCGAGTCCAGCTTGTTTCCTTCCGTCTCGGATTTTTCATTCAAATCTCGCCTCCGTCTCCTCCTGCCAAAGGGAAGCGGCACAGCACCTAAATGCAGCAGCAGAGGATTCGCAATAAGGGCAGCCGTTATCCCTATAAGCGCTGCTCCAGCCAGCGGTATGAGGAAGCTCTTAACCAACTCTGCTTTGCCGGGATAATGATTGTCCATTGGTGGAGGATATGATGGTCCGTAATCCCCTCCGTATCCTTTGTTGTACAAATCGAAACCGATTCCGTGGCCAGGCTGCTCGTAGTATCCTCCTGTTGGAGGATACTTGTCTGGTCCTGCAGCAGTTGGACCATAGCTGCTAGGGAAATCAATTGATTGTGGCCGGCCGTAAGGTAATGGCGGTGAATAGGAATGGGGTGGTCGATCGTTGTAATCATTTTCTGGGGCGGATTGTCCGAAATATCCTAGAAAAAATAATCACAATTTTCACACACACAAAAAAAACATGAAAAGGAATGTTGAACAGCATACCTGAAGTAATCCTGTCCTGGTTGCCACCTCTACGATCGGCATCATAGCTGCTGGTGCCGCCTTTTGGTGGAAATCGATTGTCGTGGCCATAACCGCTGGGCGTAAAGGGACGCTGGAATCCGACAATATCCCCGGGCTTGTTTCGATCCCTTTCAAATGATGATCCAGGACCTCTGGAATTTTTATGATTATTACATGGAGTCGTCTTTAAATGCTGCCCCTTTACAAGACGCATCCACAATGCGATCCCCAGAGAGACATGATGTGCATTGGGACGACATATACACTAGGAAAGAAACTCGTCTCTTTTCAAGGATGAAAGGAAAGAATTGATTGCGAGGAACTGTCGTGCTTGTCGGTCATCTTATGTCTTAAGCTGACGGTCATCTCATCCAGAAAAGCAATGAAAGGATATTCAAGGGAGCATCATACACAAAAAATAGTACATAGATGTATGAAGGGACATTGTGGTCAGTGGAAATGAAAGTGCGTGCACGGACGTAATTTTCTGGAGTTTACACCCGGACTGGTAATACGGGGTGAAAAAAGGTAATGTTATGGGGAGGATTTTTGTTGTGTGTTATGTTTTTTTCGTGTTCGGTTCTGGATATTATTTGATGACAGCGGAACTCTGTGCTGAGGGACTTAAGGATGTTCCTTTAGGAGTTGTGATGGTCATTTACGTTTTATGGGTAGTTTGGATGTCGGAAATGGATATTGAGATGATATGAAGTGAGGGTGGATGATTGTGAAATGGTGTTATTTGTAATATTTTAATTATTTTATTTTGGTGCTTTGTGCTGTTAATATGTTGGTAATAGGTATAGTGCCAATTCACTGTTATATCTATTGTTCATTGTCTAGTACTACCTATTGCCATTATTCAAACCTTAACAAACTAAACCCCACACCATATATTCTGGAGTACCCCAGGGAGCAATTCGATTACCCATTTTTCCTATCCTTTATAAATAATTTACTCTTTATCTCCTCGAACTTACTTCACAGCTTTATTGACAGTGCTTTGGAATACTATTCTACCATATAAGATAAGCAATTGCCTTTTCGATTGTTGGTTTATGTCCAACTCTTTCAACAAGGGCAACGAACTCATTCTTCATTAGGGCCGCAATATTGGGCCATTCAACGCCTGAATAACGAAGTACTATCGCATCTCTAATAGAATCTGCACAGACCCTCCTGCGAACGGTTTGAATCTAACAGCTAACCTAATTCCTATACATAACTTTCACCGAGAGTCTACGATTGAATGATCACATATTCCAACTAGCCAAACAGGCATTCCACTGCCTGGGTTTTCTTAAAAAGATGTAAACAATTCCTTCAGCATGTAGGCATAAAATCTACAAGTGCCATATTGGATCCCATTTGGAAAACAAGTCTATAGTTTATCTTGACTGGCTCATGGAAAACCGCCTTAACTTGGCTCGACATAGTACCAAACGGTTCCATTAAACTCGTAAGTGATGGCCTCTTGAGAAAGTGGTGGCAATTGATAGTAGTTTTTTGTGAGATTTGTAGGAAATCTTAATAAAAATTTGATTCCTAAGTGGTATACCTTGGTTATATGTGAATTCAGCGCCCATTTAAGCATCGCTTTACCTTCATTGGTGTTTTAGGTGTTACGATATTGTTGAATATGTGTGCTGAATTAGCTGCTTACAACATTTAGAGGCGTAATAACTTTCATCGGTTATTTTTTGGAAGAAGGTAGATATCTATAAAAAATTTAAAATGACTGCATCAACGAAACTCGATTGGTCGATCGGCTACAATATATTTCATTTAATGCAAAAGATAAGGCAAATGTATGTAGGTATATCCAACAATCACAGCCACAGATATTTCCACTAACGAGCCCATTAATTCACTCTTGTGTAGAGACGCCTTGGCGAAAATTGCAACTTATTTTATTTGGTCTATTATGCCCACCACGTCGTTAAAAACCTTCCAGATTAAGGCGTTTAATATAGACTAAGATTGATTTAGGATTCATAATCTAAATCTCAGGGAAGTCGCGCTGGAGTAGACTCGATCTCCTACTCGCCTGTCAGTCGCACAGCAACTGCTCCGCAGTTTTGGGAGCTGCCCCACAGAACCGACAGCCTACAATCAACTACCAGCCCCATTCTGCTTAGATAATAATTGAGCAGCGAACAGTGGCCCATCAAAGCTCTGTTATTATTATTAGCTTCCACCTCTTGAAATTTAAAAGTTTGCCCGCTTCAGTTTTATCGTTTAGAATGAATATTTTAGCTGGAAGAACGAATTTTTTAGCTTGTCCAGCTATGAAGGATCAGCTGGTCAACCCAATTCTTGATGGTCATTTTTACGTGACAGCTTGTTAAGCTGCAGAAAGGTTCCGGATCGACAAGTGATAAGTTTCGCCCCTACTCTAGCCAGGCTGTCGGTAATTTAATTACCAATTGTAACCTTCGTGGCCCGGAATCCAGATCAGCGTAACAATGTTGTTTATGCTGAGGGATTTCAGAGATAGGAGATCATCCAGATCAGTCTTTGATGACCCACTGTGCGATTTAATGGCAGCTTGACTGTCCAAGAAATGAACAAATCTATAATTATCGTGTTTAATTAAGTCAAAACCGAAAGCTGTATATTGCTTACATAATTCAGCAAGTCATTTTCTTAAGCTGAATTGTGAAGAATCTGTCTGAATATGAATGAACCCAAACAAATTTTGAACCTCTGAACTTAGTAGAACCTCCGCTGGAAGGATGGCATACACCAGTACGCTCAGAGCTTAGGGATGCCAAATTGGATGGCATAGGCTAAGAATCGGGACCGGGGGAGAGAACAGTTGTGCGAGGCCAGGACTGGATCCCGTTCGTAGGGCCGTTAAAGAAGAAGAAGAACTTGGTACACCACAGAGGTGACGTGTAAGTTTCATTGAAATCGCAGGTATATAAAATATATACACTTGCACTCTTTAAAAGCTTAGAACCAAGCGACAATCTAAGTGATCCCAAAGCATCAAACCCAAATTAATTTGGGACTGACAACTAGCCCTTGATGTGCTGGGTACTCTCAACCGTGCTACCCTAATGTAGGTTCGTGCCATTAGAGCTTCGTTTGGCAATGGAAAACTCGATATCCTAGTCATACAAGACTTTGGTTTTTATCGGCAAGGACTCGGCCATCAGTATAGTGAAAACAAGTCCCTTAGTTACTCAGACTCTGATGAAATGCATCGCAAACTAAAGAACCACGCAAGATTTGGTAAACTTTAAGCTGGTTTTTTCTGAACTCTTTCGAAACATGGCCAGAGAAATACTGGAGTATAGGTGCAAGAATATCAGGATTGTAGTTGGCTTGTTCAGCAGGCAGTGTGCCCCGTATGCAAGATCGGTAAATCGTGTGAAGGGTGACGTGCAAGCTCTACTTTTATCGCTATCACTATACCGCGAAAGATATGAAGACGGTCTGCTTGTTCTGTACGATTTTGCTTGATCAAACGATCGTGATTCTCCTTGACCAAACCATAGCGATCTTGCTGGACCAAACAAAATCTGCAAAGACTGTAAATCCTGTTCAAGGGGTCTGACGCAGAAATATGGGGTACAAGGGCTGCTAAGAGTGTAATAGGTCCAAGTTGCCACTGCTGCAAAATCTGCTTTAAAGGCAGGAAACGTTTGGTGAAAAGGCAGAATGTTTGGACAAGCATCACCCAACAATAGTATAGAAGCAGAATAATATATCGAGGTGGGATTCGAACCTACAAACTTTTGAATGGTAGCTAATCAAATTTCTCCTCGCTTTTGTTTATTATTGGTGATCGTTTTATTCTCTTATTCTCTCTCTTTTGTCTGTTTAGTTCACGAATATACGCAATTCGATGAAGACAGAACTCTATTTCCCCACTGTACAAATGAGGCACTTATTCCAAGGGATAAACCAAGTCGGAACTAAATAGATTATTACATTGTGCCCTTCCGAAAAGACTGAGAACTAAACTTGTGTTAATTGAAGCTGTAGTATTGCCTTTTTTTTTCATTCAGTTTAACTTCGACCTATTTCAATCACTTTCTTTCGTTATGAATGCAATATTTTTCACAAAGAACACTCGGGCTTATACTATGAAAAACTGTATCCCAACAAAGACCCTAAAAAATTCAGTTCTGTACCAACTTTTGCTTGATATTTTATAATACATCACAAACTCTCTACGACACTATATTATCCATTCTCCCTTGACTACTGCTTTTGTTATATCACTGTTTTTTGATTTGTTAAAACGTTTACAATCACTCCACATTATTTTTTAGAAGTAAATTCACACGCAGTAACAATGAAAAGAACATTCAAGCGTAATCCACTTCGTCACTTGCAACTACGAACCTGTAAAACTCTGGTTCAGGATCAAAATTTTTCGTTATAGTTGTATCCCCCTTCAGATCCCTTTTCGCGACCACTTCATTAGCAGCCAAAGGTTTCGTCGTTGCCGTAACATCTGCAGCGCGACACACATAAAGGATCGCATTCAGCGCACCCAGAAAAAATAAGATCTTCAACATCGCGACGATCCTCATCTTCGATCCTCAACCCGTTTCACTTCAGAATAAACCTCCCTTCAACAGCTTCCGTTTCTTTTATATCAAAGCCCACTCGAGTTCCCTTCTGCAACCTTTAATTCTTCAATCCCTAACCACCAAAAATCAACTCAAGGCAGGGGAAGGATTGCATATTGTTCATGCTCAGTCCTCTGGAAAAGCCCCCTGCTGCGTCGAACATGTGAGCAGAGTTGTCTCACATCCCAATTAAGCTATCCAAGTGAGCGTGCGCAAGTCGATTTTTTTTCTGCTTATTGTTTTCACTTTTATTCTACGAATGCACATGGCTTGACGTTTTTTACCTGTGCTGGGAAAAGAGAGAGGAACACATCCACGATCACCTCAAGAAACTACCACTTGACAAATCGCTTTTCCTATGATATATTTTTTCCCAACTCTTCGGCAGCGCCATTTTCCGCTGTCAGTCATTTTGTTGTAGGTTTGGCAAACTCATCTAATTGCGTTCAGTTACGCACGCGTTCAATTGTCATAATTCCGCCAGAAGGTGACGAAATTTTACTTTAATGCTTTCCGTGCAATTGTGGCAATCGGGTAATTGGGTGAGGAATGGAGATAGGCTGTAGTTCTGTAGACTCTTAGAAATGGATCAATTATACGATCGTTGATCACTGATTTTGACCTTAGGGGTTTCTGATACGTGACAGAGACAAAAGTAAGATGGGGGTTAATCAATGATTTGGTGGAATGTTCGGTGCAATTGTAAAGCGTTATTACTTTTGAAAAGGGATTTTTTGGGTAGTCAATGTCAAAGCTAGTAGTAGTGGTAGTGTTTATGAATTGAATTGGGATAGAGAGATGTGTTAAGTTGATTTATTGTAAATTGTTAGGTCTTAACCTTGGCAATCGATATGATCATGCGTGTTTTGGGTGAGGTATGTACTCGACAGAGCGACTAAGCTTTGGTAGGTCATCTGAAAAAATTGCCAACCAATGTGTGATGTGTTTTTGGAACGGAAAAATAAGCTCATTACACTTACACCCTATTTTAATAGCTCTAGATCATGAATTTTTGTTGGGCACGTTCGGTTGGGCAGTACTATCTATGATAGTATTGGCAGGCTGTTTTTCGGAGTCTGGTAACTCACAGAATACTCGCTGTATTCTCCTTGGATATGCGTTGGCCATTGTTCGATCCGATTCATTTCGTTTCTTAAGTCATTTTCCCGATGGTCAATAGCTTTGCGTTGAGTTTAGGATTATCACACCCTGATCAACTTTGACCTTTAGTGATAGCGGGATCAGTACGGATTCTTTTAGGCACAGTGGACAGGTGTCATCTTCAACAATTCTAATTCTTTTCACTTTTTCTGTAGTTGCTGCTATAATCCATCTGGGAAAAACCTATGCAGTTTAGGATATTTGTTCTAGCCTAAGCGCAACGTTTGCCGAATCTACATGAGCTCACATAATCCTACGTTTTCTGATGTTGTTTTAGCAACCTATTACTCGTTACTATTCCTTACCAGCTCTCTACCTCTGTCTACCTGTGGCAGACTATAGTTCCATATTCTAGAATTACTAATTCGACTCCTGCCTAGCCCTAGCCAGATTGTTACATTTCGCGTTACCTTCGATAACTGTGTGATCTCTACCAGGAGGGCTACATCATTTTAATGTTTGTGGATACCGTCCAACGCCAATGATGTGTTAATTTCTGTCTGATTCATTCGCCTAGTCCACTACTGGTGATGCTCTGGTGCTATGAAAATATTGTTCCGCTGCACCTGACCCTCATTCAGCCGATCTAGCGCGTAAAATAGAACCCCATCTCCACTTGACAAACTAGAGCTTTAATTCCCCAGGATCAGTGATTAGGCTTGGTGTAAAGCCGATATGAAGACTTACCTACTTGCTCTGCGGTGAATCATGGACTCATCCATGAAAATATATAGTTATTATGTTACATACATGAAAATTTCCTTTTTATTATCCATTACTAAACGAAACTAAGTTCGCTGGCACATAATCTTTTATTTATTTTATTGCTTTTTTATTTAGACAACGATTCTATGCAATTCAGCTTAAGAAAATCAATTGCTGAATTGTGTAAACAATCTAGAACTTCCGATTTTTACTATAATTTTTAAAGTTTAATTAATTAAAGACTTCAGCGCTCTGCTCTTTCAGTTTCAGAAGGATTCTACATAATTCAGCTTAAGAAAATTGATTGCTGAATTGTGTAAGCAGCCTACAACTTCCGATTTTGACTAAAATATTACAAGTTAATTCCATTAAAGAAGCGAAATTTGATGCTAAACGTTTGTTATTTATTGAATAGTGCTATTCAGCGCAGTTTCTTATTCATAGGAACACTCCCTTCCATCATTGATGTTGTTGTTTTTTTTTCTAACTTTCCATATTCCAGCACAGGGCTACTTCGTTTCTCTCTCTCTCTGGCTCTCTGGCTCTCTGGCTCTCCGCATATCCGCATATCCGCACATCCGCATATCCACATATCCGCATACCCGCATTGCCGCATATCCGCATTGCCGCATATCCGCATTGCCGCATATCCGCATATCCGCATTGCCGCATATTCGCATTGCCGCATATCCGCATTGCCGCATATCCGCATTGCCGCATATCCGCATTGCCGCATATCCGCATTCCCGCATATCCGCATTGCCGCATATACGCATTGCCGCATATCCGCATTGCCGCATATCCGCATTGCCGCATTGCCGCATATCCGCATTGCCGCATTGCCGCATATCCGCATTGCCGCATATCCGCATTGCCGCATATCCACATTGCCGCATATCCGCATTGCCGCATATCCGCATTGCCGCATATCCGCATTGCCGCATATCCGCATTGCCGCATATCCGCATTGCCGCATATCCGCATTGCCGCATATCCGCATTGCCGCATTGCCGCATAGCCGCATTGCCGCATATCCGCATTGCCGCATATCCGCATTGCCGCATATCCGCATTGCCGCATTGCCGCATATCCGCATTGCCGCTTATGAATTTTGCCGAGATGGTCGTCTACATTTCAAAAAATATTGGTTAAAATTCTACCACCTCTAAACCTTGTAAGCACCTAATTAGTGTTGGGTAGGACACGATTATAAAATGAGTTTGTAAGAGGAGCCTCTTTTTCCTTTTGAACCAGTACAATGTCTCACTTCAAATGAGGCGAGGTGCAGGTACAGAACAGTTCAAAAGTTGCGATGTGGGTAGATTTAATGCGTTTGCGATTTATATAGAAAGGAGGATACAACAAATGATGAATGGGAATTTTAATTATCGTTCCTATGAATATTGATTATAAAATTACTATTTCAAATTTCTGTAAGCTGTATAAGAAAACAAACATATTTACAGATTTAAAATGAAACTTCGTAAAATTGAAAATAACACAACATAACATTTTATTTGTTATAGATAGGAAGAGCTACAAATTACAATTTAAAAATAGTATCTGTGACACTTTGCTGCCACTTAATCTATTTCTTCGTTCCACCAGAACTTGGCCGGCTTTAGAAAATACACGTTCTGAAGGCACAGAAGTTGCAACGCTGCATAGTCTTTGTTTAAAAAGGTGGTAGAGTCTAGGATAATGAGTTTTTCGCGAATACCACCATTTTGCAGGGTCTTTGCATCTTGGCACCAGTGGTTCTTCAAGGTATTTATCAAACTCCCTAATGGCTTCTGTGGTTGGATTTGTGGTTTTTAGTAATTCGTATACCTCCTTATCGAAATCATCCCAAATACTAAACTCCACCTCCGAAGACGGAGGCAATGTTCTAGTTGGGGATGCTGGCATGGCTTCAGAATCACAATAGGATTTTATTTGAATTTTTCCCGCCATAGCTTTTAAATTTGAGCATGCTCTTTCATATAGGTATTCATTGTTAAATCCGTATTTTTTAAAACGCGGATCGAGAATAGTACTCTCCGCAAATATATTATTCTCTTCAATATTCGGAAATCTTGCGGACAATTCCTTCAGAAGACATTGTGACATTCTTTGGACGCACGTAGGATGTGTGTCAACTGATATAAAATCCAAGCACTTCTTTTTAAGGGCATTGAAAATTATGATGACCTAGAAAAACCAAAAATATATTTTAATATTTCACGACTAGCAAAAGAAATACGTAATAACAAAAACTCTCAGTTTTTATCATACTTTAAAAAGTATTTATTTACCTGTGAAATTGTTATAGTTTTTTCAGAACTCATTTCCTCTGTTACTTTTTTGAATACAGACAGTATTTCTATTGTAGTCTTTAAAATTTCTATTTCCTCAGCATGAATATTTTCCGTTTCTGGATAATTAATAGCTATTGTTGACACTACGCTCTTTTTAATTTGCAAAATTCTTTCGAACATTTCACACGTGGAATTCCAACGTGTTGGAACATCTTGCTTCACTTTAAGTTCAGGTTCGCCTAATTTTTTTGCATATTTCGCAGCCTTTCTGCTGCAAGCGGACTTCTTTTAAATATTTCTACGATGCGTTTTATTTTTGTAATAGTACTTCGTAGTTCTTTAAGGGCTGATTGGACAATTAAATTCAGTGTATGTGCAAAGCAAGGTATTTGTTTCCAGTTATTAATTTTAATAGCAGTTTTGATGTTATTCGCGTTATCGCTTGTCACTGAAACAATTTTATTTGAAATGTCCCAATCATCGCTAATTTTTTTAAGTTCCCGAGACAAATTTTCTGCGGTATGTCTATCTGAGAATTGGATACATTCTAACATGAATGTTTTTAATTCTGCTTGCTCATTAAAAAAATGAACCGTAACCGACAAATAATTATCATTGGGCTTAGATGTCCACCCGTCGGTTGTAATGCTTACATAATCTGCCTGTTTTAATTCTGCCTTAACTTTGTCTTTTGTTTTGTTATACAGATTAGTCATTAATGCATTTGATAAGGTCTTACGACTAGGTAATTGATAGGACGGATTTTGTTGTGAAGTATATTCTTTGAATTCGGGTGCTTCAATAAGGTGAAACGGCAAGTAATTCTTCGTAAACAATTTAACAATAATTTTATTTAATTCCTCGGATTTATTTGCAGACAGCGGTTTGGAAAAATATTGTGTGAGTTTGCTGTTAGTGACAGGCGGTTTGGATACATTAGTGCATGAGGTAGAGGGCGTAAAATATTCAGTTGTTTCTAGCTCCGGGGCGTTTGAAGTACAGGATAAAGCAAGCGAAGCATTTCTGACGTTATCGGTATTTACACTCTGAGTTTCGCAAATGGCAGAGAAAACATGAGGATGCCTGCTCTTTGTGTGCCGAATCAGATTATAGGCACCGCCACCTTTGTAGGACAAAACTTTAGCACAGAAATTGCATTTAGCTTTATCATTTTTTAAGTCCACAAAATATTCCCATGCACTCGACCTCTTTTTATCCTCAGCCATTCTTAATATATAAAATAAAAGAGCAAATCACAGAAAAAAAGAAATGAATATTAGAATTGTTTGTTAAAAAAGAAATACATAAGCGCACGTGACATACGTAAGGAGAAACAAATATGGTAGATTCTTTCTTTCACTTTTTTTCGTGTAAGAAAAAACCTAATTTATTATTTTTAAAACTTAATACAATTTTTTTTTACTTACGTTTTTGTCTATAAAAAAATCACTGAAATCTTAACTCACAAACTAAATTTCATAAGATACTAGCCTAATAAAGTCCCACACTAAAATGGCGAAAACAATTAAGTTAAAGAAAGAGGTAACATAAATCTTTTACGGGTTCGAATCTCTTATGCATTAAAACTGTCTCAGAGTTGGTATAAAAGCTATGTATATTTATATTTTACAACCTCACCTCTTTTTCTGCCGCAAAAGAAGTAAGAAATGTCTTTCGAGTACAAAACTTTACTCCCTCGAAAAATATAAGAATTGTCTCTTCCGTACAAATTTTACCTCCCTCGAAAAATGTAAGAATTGCCTCTTCCGTACAAAATTCGCCTCCCTCGAAAAATGTAAGAATTGTCTCTTCCGTACAAAATTCGCCTCCCTCGAAAAATGTAAGAATTGTCTCTTCCGTACAAAATTTGCCTCCCTCGAAAAATGTAAGAATTGCCTCTTCAGTACAGGAATTCCCTCCCTCGAAAAATATAAGAATTGCCTCTTCAGTACAGAATTTCCCTCCCTCCAAAAATGTAAGAACTGTCTCTCGAGTACAAAACTTCACTCCCTCGAAAATGTAAGAATTGTCTCTTCATTATAAAATTTCATTCCACTAAAAATGTAAGAAATTTCTCTCCAGTTCGTATTTACAATCTCACCACGGCTCGGTTTAAATTGGATATTTTACTGCGGCAAAAGACTAAGAAAATATCTTTCCAGTTCTGTTTACAATCTCACCTCGCCACAGTTCAAATTAGATATTTTACTGCCATAAGAAATATCTCTCCCCTTCGTAATTTACAATGGCACGATATACGCTCATATTATTATTGTTATTATTATTATTATGTATTATTATTATTATTTATTTTCGCGATATTTGTACAAAAAAATTCTTAAATACAATAAACAGAGGAAAAAAGTAGGACAGTAGGACATTATTTTTGAGCCGGGACATTTGAAAAAGTTGAGGCCTCAGTACAATTTACCATCGTGTACGGGACATATGTACTGCCTCATGTAAGTCCGGCGCAACTCTACACCTAATTCAGCTCACATATTTAACAATATCCTAACAACGAACAAAGCTAAATCGATGTTTAAAGGTGCGCTGAATTACCATATAGCCACCATACACTCCTCCAGCACTTATTTATACCATCCATTTTCCTACAAACCAAAT
This sequence comes from Thereva unica, assembly GCA_949987705.1. NCBI lineage: Eukaryota > Metazoa > Arthropoda > Insecta > Diptera > Therevidae > Thereva > Thereva unica. The sequence continues at coordinate 6,214,253 of OX465284.1, read as the reverse complement.
TTTTATTGATATTTCCTTTTGTATGTGTACAAATTTCACAAAAAAACCACCCTAAAATACAAAATCATTTTGAAACACCGCCACCACATTCCAGCACAGGGCTACTTCGTTTTTGTTTCGTTATTTTCTTTTGTCTTTAAAATGTCTAAGCCAATGTTTGGCTTCTGTTTATGACACTTTTGTTTGTAAAGGCCCCCATACACGGTCAAATTGGCTGTACAACCACAGATTTTCATCAAACCTATAAGCGCAATGTATTTTGATCGGCCGACCGGCCCACAATCGATAGTTTTGGTTGTACAACCGCACTTCGCTGTACAACCAATTGGACCGTGTATGGGGGCCTTTAGACTTCGGCATTGACATTCAAAACTTTAGAAAATCGACATCCAGATTATGCCTTGAAAATTCCTGCTAGATTGTGTTGAGTAGGGGATGAAAGTCGCTAGTCATTTTATACATTTTTTGTTATATACAAGAAAAAAATAAAAGCAGAGACTTTTAAAAGTGATTTTTTTTGGTGCGAAAAGATGTTTTTCTTTTTGAGGAAAAGTTTGTTGAAGAAGTTTTTGTTCGATGTTGTTGTTTCAAGGGAAGTACCAGGCTGTATACATAAATGGTGGAGTACATAATCTCCGATTTGTAAAAGAAGATAAGCGAACGACAAGAGTTCATTATAAAGTTTTTCTGTTTTTGTAGAATCTGAAAGTCTGAGAAGAATTGTTTTTGTTCTTCTTTTTCTAGATCAACACTAAAGAGGATGAGAGTGACAGAAATTTGCTACATAATTCATTTTTTTGTGTAAAAATATCAATCATCCGAATACTTTAGCTCTCACTCATAACAATAAACTACCTCATAACTCTTGTTGCCCAAAACACAAAGATCAACTGTGCCCACTATTCACAACATTCAACGACCACACAGTGAACCGACCGCAAAATTGCCAACAAAATGAATAGTTTTCATCATCAATCGTAGCCAAGCAAAAAGCCCATGATAATAATTTGCCGAGGCAACATAAGAATTAAGTTAATGCCAGAGCCTGTCATTGCCTGCCATCAAAGGACTCATCTAATATCCTGGCAATTCCCTAGAACGAGTGTCAACAAACAAATTGCAGCAATTTGAGCGCCCATTCTTTCCACAATCCTCTCGGTTGTATACGGCTGTCGCGAAAGGAGGAGGCCCAAGTACAGCCCACTCCAGACCTAGTCCTATACGTACACCCACCAACATGTGACTCATTCTTGATAGAGAAATTACGGGATGGCTTGTGATAGTATATATTCAGCAGCGAAGAAAGCGCGTTGGTAGAACTAGGGGAGGGGGTGGGTCGAAAGAAAAAGGACTATTTGTTGTCTGTCGAAGGAATTCCTTCCTTTTTGCCTTGGTCCTGGTGAATGTTGCCGGTTTGTGGGGCCAATATTGTAGCTGACAATAGAATTCGAGAATAAACAGAAAATTGTATGCCGGTGGCTAAGGATATACACGAAGAGTGATGATATAGCGAAGGAAGCTGACTATCGTGAAGCGAAGCTGGAGGCCAGCCTGTAAAAGAGGCAGGGAATGGGGGGACAGAATCCAATAAATTGAAGGGAGGCATGTCATGGCTAATCAATTGGAAGCGAATTACTTGTAAATTGGTTTCAATTACTCAGCGAAATTGAATCTGATGCCAGGAATTCATGTAATCAGAGATCATGACTATATCAGCCTTTTTTTACGATGTTCTGTAGATTGGGAAATCGTCCCATCGTTCGGATGATGTTTGACCATAATTAGCAACAGATGAGAGAGCGTATCAGCTTTACGAATTCATTCATGCCTGATCATTACAAGCAGTTTTGTGGCTACGTTCACGTAATTTGTGAGGAAATATACAGGTGTGAAATTGAATACCTATAAAAGCCTCCTTTGGACTTTTCCTTTCTCATGAACTCACGGACACGGAAAATAAAGAAAAACTTTTCATTAGTGACAGAAACAAGGTGGATGGGCATTTTCATTCTGCAGTATTCAGCAATTGGAAGTCTGTAGCTGAATATTGCAGAATGACCACACTTCCGCGTTTATGAAAATGTCCGACATCACATGGTAATGATTGAATGGCAAGGAAATGACATCTTCCATAATCACCAGAGTTATCAGACTCCTATTTGATGATGGATGCTGGTCAATCTGACTCCTCCCAGAAGCATAAAATGCCAAGTTAAGCATTTTACTCTGTTTTAAGATTTTGGCGTCATTTCATGCCAGGCATTCATTTCTGCTTCTATAGTTCTCCTTCATGTCATCCTTGGCCCATATTTTCTTCTCTATCTTTGGGGGTTCCAGTCAAGTGCTTGTTTTGGAATGTTGTTTGAAAGGCGTCGAAGCATGTGTCTGATCCATCCAAATTTACTCCTTTTGCTATAGGCTTCGCACGTGCAATACTTCTTTGCACTCTTGTCGACGTGGAGCCTCCAATTAAGCCTTGGATCTAAAATAAAATTCAAATCGTTAGCTGATCACAATAGACCTAGTGCACATCCAAGACTCCAATCGGTGATTTCTGTTCTATTGTCAAATATGTAGTATCAGTTCTGCCATTTTCAGATTAACGTAGAGCTCTTAGGGTTTTCACCACTCGCTAACATTTCCAACAGGTATAGCCCCATAATCTAACTGATCGCACAGAGAAACTTTCCGGCTACTAGGATCACAATTTCGTCGTTGTCCTGTAGTTCTCTAATGTCTTATCCATAACCATAAGCTCTACAGTTGGCTAAGCTGCGATAAGTAGGTAATGGGTCACTTGGGCTTGGGAACCTGGGGAATGCAATGAATCCACTGAATAATGCCAATGTGGACCTTGTAATGGGCATGATCATGCGATGATCAGAACTGAGATTTTCACAGGCATTTTTTTCTTTTCTGAGTTATTGGGCTCGGAAGTACCGCGGCCATCCGCTTGGCCTATTGTACTACACCCCTATAGGTCATATTTGTAGGCCAGACGGCTGGAACAATCTCAGCAGGCTGCCTTATGGCTTGTCGCTTACACTTTTAAGCTTCCCGGGTTTCCGACCACCCTCCTGCCTCCAGTTTGTTCGGAAGGAATTCACAAAAGCGGGCTCGAGTATGCCCCGTGAGCTCTCTAATTCCACTCCGCCCTTGACCGTTTAATGAGTCTAGAATCTTAGAGCAAAACGGCGGCGGTCTGGGTCTGCTTCTTGTCCCAGTAGAGGGTTGATTGCGGTTTTATTTCTGTGGTCCCTGCTCCCCTAGATGATAAGAATGTTGCCCCTAGATTAAATGGGTACTGGCGCTGGCAATTTCCTGGCGGGTGAAAAAATTTTTAACAGAGGGCTGGGTTTGGTCTGCTTCTTGGCTACCCGGGTTCCAGACCGCCGTCCTGCCTGTGACCAACAGAAGCTGCCGGAGTGTCGACCAGTAACACTGGCCAATGGCCAGCGTAGGTGTGAGCGGTGCTTTCCGCACCACACCCGCCGCGGCATTGGAGGCGCTGTTAGGTCTGCTGCCGTTAGATCTCCAGGTGATGAAGACTGCGGCAGCCTCAGCGATTCGGATGAGACGGGATGCCACATGGCAGGCGTCAGGAACCTTATATGGGCACATGAAGATTCTGGATCGCATCAAAGGGACTAGGGAGCTCATGATGCCCATGGAAGGGATCACAAAAATGAGGGTGACCGAAAGATATCATAAAACCCTCATAGGGAACGGAACGCTCCGGGAAGGGAGGCCGGAAGACATATATATCTTCACGGATGGATCCATGATTGACGACAGAGCAGGTGCGGGAGCCTTCTCAGAGGACTTAAATCTGACCTGCTCTCTGGCTTTGGGGAATTATGTACTAGTACTAGAACAAATTTCTTAAGGATAAAGAGATCACCAGAGATCTGTCGGTACAGGTGACAGAGGCACCCAAGGGCTTTGAATAGATACCCAATTGGCGTGTGCTTACAAGCCATAACTCCAATTGTAGACTTGGAACCTCTCAAAAACTATGAGAAAAGGCTTCGAAATGTGCATGGTGTCCTAAACCTACCTCGAGTTGGACACCTGCAAAGATTATGTTCGATCGTTCCTCTCGGTAGGGACAGTAGGCGTTGTGTGGAATAATCATGCAGGCCATATGCTCCCACAATTGACCAGTGTTATATATATAGATTTCGAGGGTTACCGAATCAGACCATCGTGTCGATCACGGTCCCTTTTCGTCCCTCTGCCTAGAGTCATCTTACTGGGGTTGCAGTGGGTTGTCCCATTGCTCCCTTGCTTCGACTCCCCTAGTTATTGCAAGCAGCTGATTGAAGGGAGTCTGCCTCATGTCCTCCATCCAATGGAGTCCAGTTATGGCAGCCCTGTTTCTCGCCACCGCCGGACAGTGACACACTATGTGTGTGGCCGTCTCAGGTTCCTCCAGGCACATCCGACAGGTGTCATCCTCCAGAATTCCCATTCTTTTTAGGTGATACCTGAAACATCCGTGTCCTGTAATCAGTGCCACCAACCATCTGAGGGCTCTCCTTTGCATATGCAGGCTCCTTCTTCTGGCTGCGGTAATCGGCAACGTAAGCACCATCTTAGCCTGCCTGCACGTGGTCATAGCGTCCCACCGTCTCCGGTGTTCCTCAGCGACCCATTTCTCGATGCAGTTCCTTACCAACCCTCTGCCAATGGCAGAGTATGGCTCCGGTCCCCAGAATTCCGAGGTTGACCCCTGTTTTGCTAGGTTGTCAGCCTTTTCGTTCCCATCGATGCCTGTATGTCCTCTAACCGAAGCTAGCGTCACGTTGTTCTGTTTCGCACACCTGTTCAGTTTTTGGACACATTCCAACGCCAGAGCATTAATCTCTGTCTGATTCATGCGCTTAATCACAGCCTGATTGTCCAGTGCTATAAGGATACTTCTTCCCTGCAGCTGACCATCATTTATGTGATCCAGCGCGTGCAGCAGAGCAAGCATTTCCGAACTATGTGTTATATCATATCCATAGTTCGTGTATTGAAGCAATGCCAAAGTATTTCTCAAGGAGAGAGATCTTCACGACTGATCTGTCCGATCGTCTGGTCCGATAGATCTTCAAACTGTTGTTGGCTTCTGTACTGCGATGTGAGGGTGTTTCTTAGTTGTTGCTGGACCCTACGCCACCGCTGCTGAGATTGCGAATGCTCCGATTTCCTCAGTCGGCCCCCCTCTTTTCACATCAATAACTGCTAGATCATCGATCAGTTCACTGATCTCTCCACCCGAGTCATCCTTTATACTACCAGTCCATCGTGTCGATCGCGTTATAGGGTAATGGTAGGTTAAGCGGACTGAACGAAGCATGCGGATGGATCTAGCGTTTGAATTTTTGAATGTTGTATGAGTTCGGGAATACCAACTATGGAAGATTGTTCCACAGTCGAGTTGCTCATGCCCTTTCAACTTTTAAACTTGCCTTTCCCCTTCTTAAATAAATATAACAACTATCATTTCTTCTCTTACTTTCAATCTCCCAACAGCAAACAAAAAACTATTAACTATCATTTACTTCCAGACGACAAAAATCCTCAAACAATGCCCATCCCAGCAATGGCCATCCGCACAGAGGACAGAGCGCTTACATGGCGGTAAGTACATAAAAATTTTCATCATTTTAACCCCTTATTTTTGAATGAATTCAATTTCCGACAAGTGAACACACAAAAAAAGGCGAAAAAATTAAAATTCCAAAAGCGTTCACATCGCAAAGGAACCCATCATGGTGCTGTTTTTCTGGGAGCTTAATCTGCCGCGAGAAAGTGAATTTCCCGGATTCAGTCTGACATCCTTGTCCGCATAAATCACAAAATTTTCACGCCAGGATGATTTTAAGCATCGCCATTCAAGCCCCTAGAATTTTGCTAGTCATTCTCCTGTCTGATATTAACCCACAACCCCCTGCCCTGGAAGGGGGGTTTCTTTCTATGTTCACACAGCCCCACCCTCATCAACGCGCACCTAAAGAGTTTTCCGCTTTTATCTTTTTGTGCGAACTGAGAGTAATTTTTATGTTTTGTAGAACAATAGAGACGCTACGGTAAAGAGAGAGGGGATGAGGGTCGGAATTGGGGGGTGGCTCCAAAAACACCTCTATCCTTCATCACTCATCCTGATGGGGAGTGTTTAAAGTAATTTCCGTTACTGGAGCCTCTTTTGTTTCTTTTGTGTCGACGTCGCTAATAGGGGTGGAAGTTAATTTGCGATCTTTGCGCGCGCCAAGGCGTCGAAAATACAGGACGAACGAAAAAGGCGCGCGGGGGCAGTAAGCGCGGTCCTTGCAGCATTTTCGTAATGGTTAAGTACGTATAATCAGGCTAAGAAGGATGCGAGAGCTTCACTCCTTCAGCATTTTATGGGGACGGCTGCTATTATGCTGTCATTAGACAGGTGGATGTCTGAAAATATGCACGAAACGGAGTAGCTATTTTGGGTCATTAGTAAATGACTATGGGAGCCATGGTCTGTGCCTCCCCCATTCGAGACTAAGCTGAAAGAGAGTCCTGTGATTCCTCGGGGGAGTAATGAGTTTTACCTATAAAAACCGATGTTCATCTGCTGCCGCAGTTTTTAACTCTTAAGTCCTTAATGCGTTTTTCACCACTTCACCTTAACCGGTATGGTATGGCATGGTATGGCATGGTATAGTATGGCATGGCATGGTAGTCCACCCAGAAGTACTATTTCTTAACTCTCCTGCTCCACCCTACCTTTTCCAGCTTAAGGTAACTTGCTTCTTGATGCTGTTGGTTACTTTTGTCGGCACTTCACATTTATACTGCAGTAATAGCAGCAATCGTTAATGATAATGGACGGTCACGACTTGATGCTGTGTAAGATGCCAAGGAACAAGGGGCAGGGGGGCATTTAATAGGAATTGTGCTTTTTGCTAAGGGCAGGATTAAGGATAATGAATGCAATGGAAATACTCCAAGGATCCGATTGTTTTTTTTGCTGCTGCTGCTTCTGTTGAATTGAAGGACGTTAAACAGGTGTTCTTGGAAGTGAAGTTTCTAGGAGCTCCTTTTCAGATATTTTTTCGCTCTCTCTCTCAGTTTTATTTTTCTTTGTTATTTGATACTATCAAACTTGATTGGAGTTCCTTTAATGGAAGAAGGTATTTGAGTGCTGTTTTTTGTGGATAATTGCTTTGGGGCCTTTGTTTTTTTCGAGAAAGCTGTTTAAATAAGAATGGTTTAATTGTCAGTGAAACTTTTGTTCAGCTTTATACAAATAACTTCATCATTGTAGGAAATTTAATAACAGTCTAGGCCTGATTTCATGAAAAATGTTGATAACATCGTATACTACACGTCTATATCTACGAAGAAGTTCTGCATAAAATTTTTGATTTATTTGTAAAATTGTCAATTTGTGATTTGTAAAATTGTCAAAATCCAATTTACAATTACACAATTTCTACAATTTCGTAATCAGTCTTCCTGCTGGGCATTCTTTATGACAGTTATGGAATTTTTGTAAAAGGAAAAGTCTAGCAAAAAGACAGAAGGAAGGGATATGCCACCACTTCTTGTAGGGGATTTGTGAATGAGAGGTGGAAGGCGTTCTACCGAGGATACGCCATCAGGTTACACATCACACCCCATAAGACGGTTACAAACGGTTCTTGTTTTGATGACATTCACGTTTTCACGTATTAGCGGCTATATTTCGCCAATAGCTACTCTATTCAAGAAAGTGAGCTCATTAGTTATTATCAAATTTCCGACTGTCAGCTAAGGACAGGACAGGACTCTAAGGAAACTCAATCCAGGGTTCGCCTCTGATAGTGTTGTCCAGATGACTGAAAATCGGACGTCCAAAAATCATGATTTGAGATATGGCACGAAAACCTTTAAAGAGAAATCTTGTGACGTCTGTTTTTACCAGGCGGAGGCATGTTTATGTTCAGCTTGATTGTAAGGCAGAATCACCTCAGCCTTGGACTGGAATGATGTCGGCTTTTCTCCATCCAATGGCGCTACAGCCCAAATCGAACGTTGGTCTCCTCTAGGGCTAAATTGTATATTTCGTTGCCTGGGCCGTAGCCGTTGGGTCTGTCCTGTCCGAGACCTGCATTGAGGATTCGTGACGGATGGGTTTTTACGGTGGAAGTTTGTCAGCCTGCCGCCTAACCCCCTACCTGGAGGACCAGTCTGGTAACTATTTTGTTTTGAGGCGCGAAACACCCGCCTTCCACCCTCCTCCGTCAGTAACTCTTGCATAGACAAGAGCATCCAGGGGTGACCCGATGTAAGGTCAACATCTTGGTGGAGGTGGAGGTAGGATTCGGTAGCATATCGGAAGGACTTAGGTCGTGAAGACCTTAGATTCCAGATGGCGTTTCTCAGGACTTGCCTCTTTGGTGTACCGGCACCACCAAAGGTCCCTTAGGCCGTACCTACCATTTGACCCCCCGCAGACATATCATCCCTTTCTTTGAGGGCTTTTTTTTATGTGGCAGTGCTAAGCTTAGGAGTCACCTTTTGTACTACTAGTCCGTCATGTCATTTGTCACGTCATGGTGCAATGTCTAGCAGTAAGCTTAGTACGGTGGAGTGATGAGGGGGGTATAGGTTAAGGATTAAAAGGTACGGGGGGGTATTGAAGAAGGTGGTGATGAACCCTGCCTTTGAACTCTTGGATGTTGTAGGAATTCGGAAATACTGACTGCGAGAGGTTATTCCACAGTCGAGTTGTTCTATTAACAAACGAATTCATATCTTGTTGAGTGCGTGAAAGGGGTAGTTGCAGGTGAAGGGAATGAGACGAGTGGGCTAATCTGGTGTTGCGGGTATAAGATTGCCGTGGAGGCAGGAGAGCGTTTAACTCTATTCGAGCCTGATCAGCGGATACAAAGCTTTTCAGCGTTGAAATGCGCTCTCGGAGCACGATACCAACAAGATAGTGATCCGTGTCGAAGTTGGCACCTCGGTACGTTCGTACCGTCATCAGAACCGAAAGGTGGCGGCCGGCGGTCTATCAATATGTTACATCGTCTATTCGGTTGCGAGTGGCTCCATCCAGATACCCAGGCTGCTTTATGGATATCTTTACGCGCAAATCTAGTACTTGCAACGACCAAGTTATTGCTTGCTGCCATCTCTGCAACTCGCTTTCCATTGTCATTAGTGTTTTCATGTAAGCTGTGGTTGCGCATATATTGCCTGTATATGGGCTCCCGGCCTCCTTTGGCGTTCAGGACTCCCAGTATGATTTTTACGTCATACCTGGAACAGGCACTAAGTTCCCGTTTAATTAATTCGAAGAATTCTTCTTTATCATCATCCGGGAATTCTTCTATAGGTCGTGACCGTTTATGAGGCTGATGTTCTTAAATTTACCGAAAGATTCATAGCCTTTCGTTTATTGCTGATAATGGTAGGCTTCATTCTTTTGCTGACCATAATACCTACTCCGAGCACATGGCGTTTTGTATGACAGCTGTAATATACGTCATACTCAAGTTGTTGCAAAACATCATTCCCTGTCCATCTCATCTCCTGCATGGCGGTAATGTCAGCTCTGTACTTTGACAGGGTATCGGCTAGATGTTGCGAAGCCCCAGCTCTGTACAGAGTTCAAACATTCCATGAGAAAATTCGTAAATCGTTTTACTTTTTTCGTTGCCGTGGTCGTCGTCGTTGATTCCAGTATCCGAAGCATGTTGCTCATTCCGTAATAATTATTTTTTCCGGGTGAGGTTATTAGCTTTACGCCCACCTTACTTGGAAGGGACTAGCCCGATCATATTAGCCTATCCTTTCTCATAGAATAGTTACCAGTGGCCACCGCTAGGAGGCTATGATCGCACTTCTATCAGTTCGAAATAATTACAGCACCTGAATGTTATGCTACATGTAATTCCCCCTATACACTGACTGGATTACACCACCTGCCCAAAATAGCACCAAAATGTCACTTGTTGTGATTGGAAGAGTTTTTCCATCACTGGTTTGTCCGAGGCTTTCGAATTATATGATTTATTTCACTAAACCTGTGCAAGACGGCGCTTAAAGATAATCACAAGTAGTACGAGCTTTACTAATCGTTTCTGCGGTATTTTCACAATTTTTGGAACGAATTTTCAAGTTCATTTTCAGTTCAACGCGTTTTACGAATGCGTATCGATTCATTTTTACTTGTCAAATTTTTACTTGTCAAATGTCATCGTAATGACATTTGTGCAATGACAGTTCAAAAATGGCTAGAAATTTAAAGCTGCACCTTTTGTTGAAAGTCCCTTAACTATTATCCTTGCATAGTAATTATATTCAAACTACAATTAAAACTAAAAACTACCCACAAAAATACATCCCGCATTTTAAATTCCTCACCTTTCATTAAAATAAATGCGCCTCCAACTAAAAACCATATTCCGTCTCCACTTTAATCCCACCACCACCATTACTTCCCAGTAGGACCGGTAAGCTTACAGAAGTACTGAAATCAGCACTTACTGGTAAGGGGTAGGCCTTACCACTTCCTTTTACAGAAGTGCTTACTTTTACACACGATGTCATAGGAGGTAAGGCCTTACTTTGGTACTTACCTTAGAGTACTTATAGAACTGCTCATCTGTAAGGGGTATAGTAAGGCAGCAAATGGAACATTGCGAAAAGAGATATTCATGGGCGCCTGTGGATATGTGATCCGGAGTCGAAATACTTTTATTTTTTTCATCTTTTACAAATGCCTTTTTTTCCAAGCCCGAGAGTTGCTTTACCTAAGCAGTCCCCCAACTAAATTCTCCACTTCTCCAAAGCTGCTTGTCCTGCGTATCGAATGAGAGCCGCGCTATTGAGTATGCTAACGTCGCATTTTATGCCCGTTTTCTTTTTTTCTATAAAATTTATGAAAGCTCCAGGAAAGCTCCCTTGAGTCATCGGGCAGACTCTCACTTGTTTGGGTATAATTCTGGGCTACACCTTACCATCTGCCTTCTCTTGTAATGGGGTTTGTAAGGGCTCATCTAGCACCAAGAAAATAAGGGGTACCCCTTACTAGATGAGAACTTATTTAAGTGCTCCATCGGTAAGGCCTTCCTAGAATTCCTACTGGGTTCACTCATTACAAAAACCTCAATCCACACACACCACATGAAAATAAATATATGCATCTACAAATTATTTCCAAGCCAAGAACTATGCAAAATTCAACCAACGGAACAAGCTTCGTTCCGTTCCTACCACTCTAAATCACAATTCACGGCACAAATTTGCATGCATGCAGGCGTAAACCTTTTTCCCTGTGAATATAATTATTTAAAATACAGTTAGGAATGAAAAATCTGAAATGAATGAAATGACTCAGTGATTTAAGGGTTTTATCCCTATTCTGGCAAAAGTTCACCCTTTCATGCCTGAAATTCTATTAGCAACGCTTTTGGTCGCCCCCTTTCACACTACTCTGGCCCTTAGGTTTTCTGTGATGGTTTCCAGTGTAGGTCTAGGCTGGAAGCGCCTCAAAAATATATAGGTGGTAGAGAGGGCATGATTTATTTCGAGGCAAATCACAAGGTAAATAAACAAAAGTGCCTTAATTTGGTCAAAAAAGGGATAAATTCCGGTTTTATTTGATACCTTTAAAAGGGATTGAGAATTTCGCAGCCCCTGTTGGTATGCAAAGTTTGTCTTTTGGCGGGAAAATTTTTGGGATAAAATGCACAACGGACGCCGCCAATTTCTCTTTCATCTTCCTTTGTTCGGGGATAAAACTTTGTTTATTGTGAATGTAATTTGGTTTTATTTCAATTATCACGGGCTGGCAATTTGCATATCCAGTCAGGAAGGCAGGACGATGTCGCTTTGATCTTGTTTCCAGCTCCCCTTCTGCAAGTCTAATTTTGTTTAACTTGTGCGCTTCCAGTCCAGTTTTTCTTAAAGGCCTGGTAATTAGCTTTAAAATCACTTGAACACGATAACTGTCAAGAAATAAGGATACAAAAAAAAAACACAGAAGAAGAAGCAGGTCTTGCGCATCTCTTATCTGAAGTCAGAGTCGTGTGTTTCCAAATGAGCCTCCAACAAGATCAACAGGAGGACAAGCGGCAACGTCTGGTTCGCTAGATCGCGCACCACATTGTCACCTCGATGCGGCGGCGGCGGCGTCTTCATTTTTGCACCGCGTCTCTCATCTCTATATACTTTCAGCGCCAATGAACCTGAACCCTATCCTAGTTAGAGAGAAGCTGCACAACCAACGAGACGAGCAACAAAAGTTGTCGTATCTGAATAATTCTCGACCAACAATCGCGACTTCTTCTGGTCTATAAATAGAATCACCTTCAGATCAGTGTGCAGCTACTTTGTCATCGTTGGACAGGCAGCAAGTTAAGATCGGCGCGACATCAGATGCTTGCGCATGAGCAGTCTGCTCGATTTAATTTCAGTGTCACACTAGTTGTGGTGCAGGTTCGCGTGCAATTTCTGGTAGCCGGTAGCCAATCGAGAGTATCCAACCAACTACCAAGTCTTGTGTTGTAGTAGCCTTCCTCTTGCTTTGTGCTTCTTGGATTCCCATCGCCTGTCGTTATCTTCTTGATGCGTCGTCCTCATCCACATATATACCTCACACTCTCCTCTTCATCCTCTGGGAAATCTTCTATTTAGCTTTGGCCATTTAGACTTTGTCACCTAGTTTACTCTGTGCAGTCAGCTGCATTCCGATGTGGAAATGGCAGATTGTGGTGTGCTTAAGAAATATACATATATTCAAAATAGACCAGGTTCCTTTTGGGATGTCGACAATATCAAAGGGGACTTGCAAGAGTTGGAGCACTTTTCTTATGTTTTTTTACTTTTGGTGTCACTGATGCAGAATGGCTTGAAAGGGAATCGTGACAGAGGAATAATTGCTGGAGATGTTGGTTAGCACCTGATTTTAGCTCTTCAAGGTTGTTTTGATTTAGTTCTATTTGGTTAATGGTAAAAAAGATTTGTTGATTTATGTGAAGTCCAAAGTCGACTTAGAGTTTTTGATTGGCAGAGACAGAGATTTATTGTTGCTAAGGGATTGCTTGGTGGGCTTGAGTTTGAAATGAAATTCTTTTGGTATTAAAAGATGCGGAGTAATTTTTCATATTTCGTAATGCAACAAGAATTTTTCGTCAAAGATAAAAAAAAGGGTTTTGGTTCGATTACAAAAGTCAAGCAGCATTTGAAGTAATTAGTATTCAGTTGGGGGACCGCATGGGTAAAATGACCCTCGCGCTTAAAAATATAAATCTTTCGACATTGTTACTGCTATTACTCACAAATTCACGCCGAAATTTCCAAATTTTTCCATTCGTGATCGGGTAGCAATGATTTTTCGTCAAGGGTCCACATGGTTCCTTATGACATGAAGCAAGAAGATAAAAAAATCCTTCTGCAGCCTTCAGCCTGGACCATTATTTACAAGTCCTGTATTCGTTCCCGTTTTGCCTTCTCTAACTCGGCAACCGCCTTAGTGGAGCTGAACGAAGAGTACGTATGACGCTATCAATCTAATTGGCGATGGCACCATTTGCACCTCCAATTTTAGCCCTATAACCGCAGCGACTGTTCCAGCGGAATAAATTACTTTCAGCTTCTCTGGTTATGTTTTTCCTGGAACAGAAGATTGTCCCTCTCGGCTCACTTAGTCTGAAACAGTGCCGCGGCCAGACAATTGGAGGCCCTGTGCAAAAATTCAGCGAGAGGCCCCAGAGAATAAAAAAACAAAAGTTCCACTCGCTTCACTCGCACACTTTTCTTTATACAACTCCGTCTCCGCGACAGAATTATACAAAATGGGCCATGTGTGCGCCGTTTGTGTTGTGCGATTTGGTGTCCTATAGCCAATACATAGCCGGCGAATAATGTAGGTATGGTATGGTAGTATTGCCCACTTGGACCCTGATATAAGTCTGAGGGTCCATCGACTCTTCAACAGACTCGTTTCACTTGCCTTGCCGTTACAGACTCGCAGTACGTCATCTGCTGCCGCACGAAATTTGTCTCCCCTCTAACATATCCTAGATTATAGAGATGCATGCCTTCTCTCGCCATTATCTCTATGGGTATAATTCCCACGAATGCCGCGTCATCGTTGGATATGATCCTGTATACATAGCATGCGGAAGGACGCTTAAGCTGGAGACAGATACATGCGTACGTTGGTGCGTGCGTAGATTGATATAATAGAAGTGCGTGCATTCAAATGCAAACTGACATATAGTTAAGTAAATGGAAAGCTGGTCTATTTTCAACTCTTCCGGATTGCCGCATTTACCAGAGTCTCAAATACCCAAACACAAGCACACATAACACACACACATGTCCTCGTCTCTTGGATTTTTTTGGCTATGTTTAAACAAATTAGACGGAACGCACGCACGCAACGCACGCACGTATCTGTTTCCAACTTGAGTCGATATGCGGCCCTACATTTTCTGCTGTTAGGCTTATTGTTCAATGCTGCTGTTAACACTGGCACTGCGTAAAGCTAAACTCAGTAAACCACCCTCTCTTTTAGGAGGCGACCGATCCGTTTGCGCCCCCTCGCTGCGTAGCATTTTTGGAAATACTGCACAAATAGTGGAAGCTTTTAAAATTAACGCTCTGGACGTTCGTCACTCCCGGGTACCTTAAGGTGGACTGTGAGTGTATGATCTCTGTCCCATATCTGGCTTCTCATTGATACTTGTTTCCCCAGGTTGTTGGTCACCACAGTTACGGTTTTGGGTTCAGAAAATGGCAAACCGACGCTTTCATGCCACGCTTTAATATCTCTTCGGTGGCGCATAGTTCGATCTTATCGGGTTGGGGCGTAGTCTCAACACATCATTATAATATTCTGATCCACAGGAGAGGTTCCAGGACACCACTATTGTTCTGTACACCGTCGGCCCATCTTCCTGTTGAACTACCTCTCGCATTCAGTATTCCCGAATTATACAGCAGGTAAGCGTTCAAAACCCGGCTTCACCGCCTCCTCCTTAAACAATCCTACCCTATCCTTCATCCATTCTTCAAGTTAAGCCTACTACTAGTCCTATTGCAGTGGCATATCGTAGGGGCAGAGATAGTGAAACTAATGTCAGGCAAATAGCAGCATCCAGGATTGATGCACATTCGGTCATGTTCCGCAGCGTCTTCCACGGCTGTTCTCAAATCTTCTAACTAAAAATTCTCCACTTGTTGTCAAATATGCATTCAGTAATTAATAGCCTCGGCACACGACAATCAAATTATGATGAAAATTCGTCAGCTATGACGAATACCTTTAGGGGGTGACACGCGTTAAAATACGTCATTATAATTTGACAGTTGTAACAAGTGAAAATGTCAAAGAACGAATAATGGTGACCCTCTTGTGAGTTTTCATAATTTGACTAATCGAAATTTGCCTAATCGGTTAATGAGGCTCATTCCATAATAAATGATGAATTTTCGTCATAGATGCGTGGATATGTCATGGCTATTAAATAGGAACTGGAATTTACCATTTGAAAGAAGATATTGATTTTCTGTAAGATGATAATGCTGTACCGAGCTGCCCGGCGAAATTTGAGCCCCATCTGTCACTCAGTGTATTCGCAGAAATTACTTATGTCATAGTTTTAAGTATTTCGCAATTTTTACAATGGATTGATTTTGTGTATCTATTTTCGTTATTAATAATACAGTGAGCCTATGTTTGCTGCACTCTGAAACCTCAAATGCCACAACTAATGAATTTTGAATCCGCACACCACAAAACAAGACTCTTTCAGTTCAATAAACCTTCAACCCCCGTGTTCCAAATGCGAGCCTTATTAAAAATGAAAAATCGTCCCCAGATTAGCATCAAGCACCACCGTCGTCCCTTTGCGTGTGTTACAGTTCAGTGGTTTATCGCTGCAACGGAATGACTTTGGACATGGGACATGCACACAAATAGTATACGGCAGCAACTGCATCATCTGCCAAACAAGTTTTACAAGCGCTCTTCCCCCCTCCCACTCGTCCAGCGTCAAAAATGCATTATTTACCCAAACGTGGATGCAGCTTAACAGCGTTAGATTCTAAACCAATTACGGGACAGCCTGTCCGTCCACGAGTGCATTAGACTATGCGGTTTTGACAAATCTGTTGCGGCTTTTGCACGCCCTTTGCGAACTTAATTGCATTGGAAATGGGGGGGGCGGCGAATTTATGCCCAGGAATTAGGGATGAAGCCACCATGTATATGTGTGTAGATATATGTGTGTGCGGTTTTGGTGTATACTATAGAAAAAAGCGTATCCCCTCCTTTCTCGCGTGCTGGAACCCCGTACGTAATGTGATAAGCCCTTCAGGGGTTCAAATGGAGGGCACAAAACATTGGCGCCAAAAGCACAACATCTTAAGATGATCTCCAAGGAATCAACACAATCTCCTAAATTGCTTTCTGCCATCTGAGGGACCGCAAAACATTCGGAATTTGCATAAAGCATATTTTCTAGATATTTCCTAGACGGTGGGACCAGTACAGCAGTTGTAATTCACCCCCGAACACGACCACCCACTCCACCTATCGTTGGAGTTCAAAATTCGGTAGCTGTCATAAATCATATCCTTCCACCCCTTCCCAAAAACCGGAGTCAGGTCTGCTCCCCTGTCCTTTTCTGTAAAGCATGACGTGTTACATGTTCCTAGTCCTGTACAACGCAAACGGCGCATCACGCACTTCCTTGGTCCTCCTTGCCCTTATCTAGATTCAAGCTAAAGGGTTAAACCCCAGGCACTTCTTCATTAAGATATCACCGATATCTCACTGAAATTTATCCCTTCTCCTATTTTTTCTACCTTTCCTATTAATAATATAAAAAAACCCCGAGCGCGTATATCGATCGCAAAGCTAAAACCCCGCTGCATAGGAAATTACCTCAGCTCTCAGGTAGAGTGTGGTTTCGAGTTTCTGGCATACACCGGTTCACCCACGTGCAAGGTGTGCAAAAGTTGATTTCACCTCATAACCGACGACGACGTCGGACAAGTTCCATGCGAAATTTTTTTTATCAGCTGCAGTGTGCGACCGGGGTGCATCTCGATGTGCATTTTTGCTTGCATTATTGCTGTTTTGAATATAGTATATATTTTTCAGAGCGCGATATCCCAGTGCAGAGTCATACATAAATCGGGACTTTTTATCGGCGGAGGTGCGAGGCGTTAAAATTAAATTTTTACCGTGTTTTTACGAGCGACAGAAAAAGAGTTAAATATAATCTTGATTGGAGGTTTTTGTGGATGGGTAAAGGATCTCTGTTTTTTTTTATTGAAAAACAATTTTATAGAGAGGAAATACATGTATTTAGAGTGGTTCTGGAATGTTTTCGGGAGATTGTTAACATTTGTTGATTAATTTTTTTAACGTTGAAACTTGATTGTGAAAACATATAAAATTATTGAGGCGTTTTTGTGATTAGCGGAGACTGAGACAAAATCTGGACTTAATTCTCTTGTTATTCAACACGTTTTTACCATTTCGAAAATCGAGTCTTGAATACATACATGTATAAGAGTTATGCCAAAAAGTAAATTTTTAGAAAGAATGAAAAAACAAAAGCGGCCCAAGTATTGAACTTTGAGGCACTCCAATAAATGTTGATAGAGGAGTGACAAATATAGTCTATCGTGTCTACGGTATTAACTAGGGTAATTCAAGCTGCTCCCTCTTTAAACAATGATATTTCCGTCGTTTATACATTTTTCGTAGGCCGATTGAGATCTCAATTGAATCGAAATCCTTTCCTCGAAGTCTTCATAACAGGGGAGTATGGTGCTTGATCGATGAAATTCATTGAGTTTTTGACCGCGACTTTTTGGCTAAACCTTTACGTAAACTTGTCATACTCCGAATTTCTCATGACCCCAAGCAATCACTCGAAACGTTTCAGCACCGGAGCTAGGAGTGTAAATGCTGAGTTGAGTTAAGGCCCCTGTACTGAAAGTCTAGATTCGATGAAACGTTACTTTCTTCAACAAACGACTTGTCACGCAACATGGGACATAGACTCTTCATAAGATCTCATAGATGCTTGTCACTGTAGCGTGCTCATTTGCGTGAAAACCTCTAACTCATATTAAACCAGAGCCTTTCACCGCAAATGCCATAGCATGCATACCCATACCAACCACTATTTAATAGGCAGCTGTGCACCATACGAATCCACGCTGTGATATTCTAAGGAAAACTGAGGATTGACTTTCTTATATGCTCAAAAAAAGAGGCCTACACATTTCAGCTTGTGAGATTTCTTCCATTATGCTGGCAACTATATTGCATCTCCTTGAAAACCATTGTTGAGACGGCCTTTCGATCTCTCATCGGATACGATTGTCCAAAGTTACTGTGGCGATTCTTTAGGCCTATTGGTGCAGTACATTATATCTCATATTTGTGGGCCAGACCGCTTGTACATTTTCAGCAATCTGCCCAGTGACTTGTGGCTTAAACTTGAATTCAACTCTTTTGGAATAAGCAACGTTCGTCGACCAATGTCTTGTTATTATGCGTTCAATTAATGTGGGACCAGAACTTGTGCGATCTAGAAAATCTTTGACCTGCGCAATGAACGCTGTCTAGGTCCGGCCATACCTGCGTCACAGCCTTTGTTGGCTGATTAGCTGGATTCACTTGTTTCAAGAGGCATAACACTCCAACCAGGCAGTCTCGCGCTATCCCTGACGGGCGTGGCTCCACCGACTGACAAAAAAAATTAACTCATACCTCCAAGAGTTCAAACGTGAGACTCACTGCCCTAGTATCATTTAAAAGAGGTGCAGATAGGGCCCTAAGAGGCTAGCTCCATTGCCTCATGTAGTCCCCGTATGGATTGCTCTATATGGCCCATAGCTGGTATCTAACCCCTAAAATAGACGGTAAAAACATCGAGAATTTTGGCATGGATATGCGATTAATAAATAAATTCTTGCAGCTGTGTTGAAAGATCTTTGTTTTCAAGCGTTAGTGTTGTTTTCCCAAGTGGTCCCCACACTGAGTACTAATCACGTCCAATGCTGCTTAGCTCCGCAATCGAACGAGAACCGATATATTGAGTAATCTAAAGACAGCGTTCACGCCCATCTTTATCACTTAAGTTAAAAACTTTTTGTAACGCTTTCCCAATACGTAAAACAAATGTCGGGACTACCCCATTTTGCTATGAACACCATACTATTGCAGAACCTAAAGGAAATGTTCCAATTCTTGGTTACCAGATTCGTGATTTTGTCGATATGTTACTCAACTAATTCCTCCATTACAGGAAGTAGTAGATCACTTAAAACTGTCATTAAAATCAACGACTGTTATGAACATACGAAGTGACATATGGGGCTCAGTTTACGCGTGGGAGCACGGGGTCCAGCGTTTCCAGCTTACAAAGTGTAACAATGTATGAGTATATAAAAATTCCGTCACTTAAACTGTACCCACTCTGTTTGATCCTTCAATGCGTAAAGTTGACTTGTTCGATTGAAACTAACCGCCATGTCCAGTTAGTTTGTAAATTTACAGTTACTGCCGACTCAACTGATTGCAAATTTTGACAGCTGTCAAAATGCAGGTGCACCAATGTTACAAAAGATAAAAATCATTTTTCTGCTAAGTAGAAGATAAGGAGTAAAATTTCGTGTTCAATTACAATTTGCTAATGCAGAAATTGAATGCCTGTGTATCTATTCAAATTTTTCTCAAATAATTAATTCATCGTCAATTATGATACCAATTATTAAAATTCCATATGAAAACAAAATTCTCGGCATTCCATGCAAATTCCCCCAGTATCTTTCACCATAAACAAATCAGAATTACCATAAAATATCTGATTACGCGGCGCATTTGCACGCTCATATTGCCACACGATTATTACACTTGAAACAGCATCGATGTGTCGAGACGATAAGCCATCACACCTGGACAGCAACCAGATTAGATGTGCATCTTCGTGCCATGACTGCACTTGCGCGCAATATAAGTATACGCGCAAGCGCGGCGGCGTCAGCTACTTTATACACAATAACGCATTACGCGCTTGTTATTACCCCAGTGTCACGTTCTAAATCGTGCATTAATAAATCCCTAATGCAGCATGCATCAGCAGTGCACAATATCTTCTATTTCACCCCCCTCCCCCCCGTCCCATGGGATCAAAGCCGAACTCCATGGTACGGCCGTTTCAAGAAGTTCGGACAAGCGAATGCACTTGTTACTAATGGACGCATTCGAGCGTGTTCGCGACTATTATGCAAATTAATTGCATGCAGCAGCAGCGTATATAGTAGAGCCAGTTGCGCAGACGCATTGGGAACAAAGTGGCGAAAATCTCTTTCTCTCTCTCGTATTTCGATGATATCGGGCAACTGGAACACGGCTACTATATTTTGCCGAGCAGCGCTGCCTTTCAAAATCTGGGTACCGCGCGAATGCTGGTTATGATTTATTGGGATTTGGAGAGAGAGATCCATAATCTGGCTGGCAATAGACGCCAGGTAAAGCTATCCAACATCACACTACCTATATACTGCGCGAACGTCGGGTCTTCGACTGGGTCTCGATTAGATGCAAAGTATCGCGGTTTGGCACTCCTAATGTTCACCTATAGATCAGCCTGGTCTAAGGCTATCTGCTATCTCAGGTGTTATTTATGATTACGACCAGGATTTATGAGTGTCATGCTTTTTGGTCAACGTTTATTTTTTTGATAACATTTGATCCACCATTCCACGACTATCCATCGGGTGGTGGATGGCATGTCCAAAATGGAACAAAGACTGTGTGTCATTTTGTATACTTTGTAAACAACGGGACAATGTCTGACACGTCGGCCCAAAGGTGAATAGAGAAGCTACACGTCAAAAGGTGGAAAGAAGCCCTTTTTGATGTTGTTGATAGTAGTAAGCGCATGCGTGAACAAAGGTGGATGGATTGAAGCGCTTGTGGATCCCACGAGCTGTGGACAGATCGAAATTTGTCAATGGTTAGCGTTTTGCATTTTAATGATTTAAGATGATTACGTCTGTCGGGGTTTTTCTTAGTAAAATGCTCAGAAGGCGGGATTTAAAATAAAAATTAGTTTTTTGTTATTGGTGAAGTTGTTTCTATTCATATGGAAAATTTATTGATTTTTGTCATGGATTTAGATGATTTAGATTTGGTTTTTTCTTATTGGAACCGCCATGGACATCAGGAAATTGCACTTAGATGAGAGATTTATGTTTTAAACCTGTTTAGTGGGAGTACAACAAATTAATGAAAGACTTACTAACTTTAACGACGCCTATCAAAAATTCCTGCTATAATGAGAGCAAAATCTTAAAAATATAGATCAGTTTGCCAAATTTCAAATATGATCATTGAAGAAACTGATCGTGGCTAGATCAGCTCATAGTAAAATTACCATATAAGGTGCTACTTCATCGATGAAGCTTTCACTCTCAATACCGCCAACATTATACCACTGGTAATTGTGCAGTAAATTGGGATAAATTTTGTGTAGTAAAAGATCGCTTGAACGATCGATACTTCATAGTGAAGAATGGATCTGGTTTCTTGGTTCAAATTTTGGAGTAATTATGATCAAAATCGCCTGCAGTTTTGCGTTTGAAAAAGTTTTAACCAGAATTTGACATATCCATTAAAAGGATGTATGTTTTAGTTATATCATCATCGTCGTAAGGCTCATGATTATATAAAGAGCTTTGGTGTGGTTGCATAAAACCATTCTTAATGCATTCATGATTGACAAAATATGACTTGTCTTTCGATCACTATTCGCACTTCGTAGACTACAACACTGGAGATTATGTCTAACCTGACACCCCTTTACATTAATACTATGATATCTGCCCTGAATGATGTGCAACCTTGACTTAACTCCAAGCTGTTTAGAGTGTTCTTTCTGAACTTTCAATCATCGTTCATTCGTTAGTTTTCTTTCTGAACGCGCTACAAGGAGGTAAATCTTTATAAATGATCTGCTCTCAATCCTCTCGAGACCCACTTCGTAGATTCGCCGATGATGATAGTTGTGTTACTCCCACGGGTTCGACAATATAAGACAATCAAGAGACAGACAGTTTTTTAATCGTGAGCTTCACTTCAATTGTATTAACAGAGACATGCCGAATTCATCGCTTCCAAAACAAAATATTGTCTCGTCTCTAATAAAACCTGCACCGATCTAACGAAGCTTATATCTCAGTGATCGGTATGAACCGAATGACTGACCCATCACATAACATCGTAGCCATAACTTTGATCGATGATCTGCGATGAAGTGATCACATATTCCAAATCGCCAAATAATCATAATGATGCCTGGGATTTCTTAAGAGGTACAAGCTCCTCCTTCAGCCATGAGTCCGGACTACAATATATATTTCACACATTCGGCCCCGCCTGGAATACCACTTGCTTTTCTAGGTTGGCGCTTCAAAAACTGCCTTAGCATGGTTCGGCAAGGTACAAAATCGCCAATACCAAAGATGTCTCAACATATCAAAGGTCATAGACGAATGGCTTACTTTAAGGACAATGTGTCAATCAATCGTTCATAAAAGACGATTCTAAAATCTTAGAATAGAAGTTGGAATTGGGGTTTCTTTAAGATACTATTTCATGCCCTTCTAGAATACCCTATCTACCTAAATGCAATATTAATCGCCATTGTTCCCTAGTTCCCCAATTTCGACCCACACCTCTAACATCGTCTTACTGCAATAAAGCACCAAAGGAAGTCCGTTCTCCAAAGGAAACAAACTTTATTCGCCACTAAAAATCACCCAATCTGATATCAACCAGAAAACGCCAACGAAAATAAATTCCATCCAAAATAGCCGCCATTACTTTGATCGACCTTGAACGCCTTGTTTTTTGTTGCTGCTGTTGCTGTTATCGTTGTTTTGGGTTTTATTGTTATGGTTGTTGCAATGCAGGAACCAAAGGTTGCCTGCCACTGAAACAATCGCAAATTGCCCTGTCGAATTGTTTGGCCGCATTTTTATTGGTTCAATCGGCGGAGATTTTATGTTACCTACTATATTCCGCGGGGTGAGATTTTATTGCACAAATTGGAAACTTTTTGTTCGCCTATTTTATTCCATTTTATTGGCTTTGATTGATGACTTTGTTGTGGACTTCCAGAATGCGTGTGCTTTGGCCGTAATCCGTCTCGGGTATTTATGCTCATGTCCCAGAAATAAAGTTCGACGTTGACACAAGGCGCACACAACACACGAAAAAACAGTGCAAAAATATTTCTTGGATTTCGGCCAAAATATTTTCAAAAATTCCATACTGAAAATGTCTTTATGGAAATAGAATGAAGCTTAAAATACACCTGCACAAGGTGACAGTGCAGTCAAGCAGTGACCTCTATTTGTCAAAAAAAATATAAAAATATATGCAGACCTGGTTTCAATAAAAAAAAATAGTTGGTCATAGATCAACTCTTAACTTGCAACAATTTTGCATTCCCTCGATCGAGTGTAGGCGGATATTTTTTGTATTAACCAAACGACCCCTAAGTGACGCCATTTCTCTCGCGGATAGATTTATCTGCGCGCGCATAAATATATTGCATTCCGCGTGGCACATACAAATAATGGCACATAATTTGGTGCATGCGCAAGACGCGATTTTGTGGTGCATGAAACATGGCATGAAAACCACGCTTTTTCGTTAAGGAATATTCTGTGTGTGTGCGCATGTGTGTTTCTTTTTTGTTCATCATTCAGTTCAACGAGGACATACAACATAGTTGCGGTTTCTGACACATTGAGGGGGTAGTATGCATGAAGATGTGCTTTTATTGGAAAAGATACGCATGTTTTTTTTTATGTTAAGATATATTGTTCATCACATATGTTGAACCGTGTGATGCCGTGATGTTTTTGTGTGTGCTGATGTGGTCTCTGTGATGCAACAATTTTCAATTGAAGCCGCAGCCAAGTGAGAAATTATAACCAATGATGAGGAGAGGAAGTTGGATGCTCCTCACTCATTGTATGGAGATTCTTGTAATCGAGACTGATGATCATCATGTGGATGACTTGTAATTGAAGGAAATATTCTTTGCGGTTCTCTTTTGGGTGCTTGAAATGCTAGAGAATGTATGTTCTGATGCTATTGCTGCTGGCGATGCTAGATTGTGCTATATGAGAGTACTCAGCAAGTAGATTGGGTATAATTTGACAAAGTTATGGGATGTTTTGTGCTTGTGATGACAAATTTTGTGTTGTTGTACATGTCTTTTTTCTTTTGGTTAAATGAAGTGGTAACGACCCGAATTTTAAATTGTTTTAATAAGGAAAATCCGCATTCTTTTTATGAACTAAGATTAATGGTTGTTTGAAGAATGTTAGCTTTGTGTTTATAGAGCTTGAACGCATTTTAATTGTATAGAGAAAATCTCGATATAAAATATATTCTGTGTTTTGTTATCTGAGGACGAAGGTCATTTAATCCATTATTTGCGTAATGCTGCATGAAGGACGCCTGTCCTCAAAAATAGTCATTCCATTCTTGCGTTGCCTTTAGTCTCTCAAGTAGCTCGTAGTAGATCTTCTTTATTACCGTTTAATTTGAATTTGCAAGTTTAAAGTAGACCAAAACTTCTATACCCCGTCTATCCTGAATTGCCCATGTATCTATTTTTTCTATCCAGTCTTAAGTTCGAAATATTTATAAGAATTTCATTTCTTTTCATCATTTATTATTCGGTTCAAAAAAGTGATAAAAAATCTAGAAAATCATGGTTATTATCAAGGGTAATAAAAGGGTAATAAAAGAGGTAATAAAAGAAAGTCTTTTAAAAACTCACTTAACAGTCATATTAAGAGAGGTTGGGTTTGTGTTGAATATCTTAAAAATATAGTAGATAAACATGGGATATGCACTCCAAATCGTATTTTATTGCGCAGTGAGGATCACACATATAATGCCGTCTATAGTTGGTTCCACGGAGAGCTTCGAACGATTTGTTCAACATTCAAAAACGCTTCATTTTTGACGAACACTTCCTCCTTCCTCAGTTTTTTTTTTGCAATTTCGTCCTTTAAACGTACTTACAATTCTACGTAGTATTCTTCTTTGATCCTTCTTCCCTTTTAAGGATAGTCGATGAATATTATACCATGCGCACGGGCGGCCATAATCTTCACAACGGATTTTTGCTTTTTTGGTAGCTTTTGACGGCTTTCTCCTATTGCTGCCCACTCAGCTGATTGTCGACTTGATTCTGGAGTGTGGTGATGGATCCATGCTGCATCCGTTGTCACACATCACATGAAAAAATCCTTTTGATTTCGTCTAAATATCTCCAAACAACACTCTAAAACAGCAATGAGCAAATGTGGTAACTAGTTCTTTCAGGGCTTACTTATGGACGAATGTTCATGCAAAATTGTGAGTATTGTACTTTCTGATGCTTTCCTGTACCAGCTATCTCCTTTTTATGCTTTGTGGAACAACTGCCGAATTTGGGCGAAATTTTGACACATGATGTTTGATACAAACTAAAAATCATATGGATTTAAGGGGCACTCCGTAACCGCATAGAGCTTAAACGGACTTGTTTCCCTTTCACTGTTGATCTGGCATACGTTTTTGGATCCGGGTGTATCGTGAAATTCTCTTCGTTCAGGATCATTTGCATGAACGCTGGCTTCTATCTCCTTATCTACTGAAACAGTAGTATGTGTTTCATTTACGTCCACCGTATAGTATGTGTCACTATCTCTCTTTATAACAGAATACGGTCCCCTGTACGGTTGAACGCGTGATCTTTTCACTCCATCGACCTTTATGAAAACATGCGTACACGTTCCAAAGTCCTTCTGTGCAAAGATCTTCAGCTTGTTGATGTGTGCCGTTTATCGTGGTCTAACTTATCGCATGTACTCCCTCAAAACGTTCTAAACGCTCCTAGTAAAACTACTGGTAAAACTTCGACCCAGTGGTCGGTCTCATAACGTCTCGTTTGTCACATACCTATAAGTGTTTCGACAATCTCTTCGTAAGTATACTTATATTTGATCGTTGACAAGGCACACATGATCGTACCCAATCACTGACATCCTTGTTTAACATCCGCCGGACACAAGTTAGTAATACAAAAGCCCATTGGAATGACATTCCAATATTCCAATTTTGTCCTCTCTTTTGAGCGAGCTTTTACTTTCAAGTTTGATTTCATGTTCTGTTGGGCGAACTCAGGCTTTATTTTTCCTGAGTTCAATGTGTGAAAATGTATTCGTACTCAGGCACATTTTTAAGTTCAGTGCTCCAATTTGCTCAAAATTGCGCAGTTCGGCCGGCGTAGCCGGGTTTATTAGTTGCTTGAGTTTAAGTGAGTCAACGCCCAGCAGTACTAAGTCTATCAACTCTTCATCACATGCTTCCGCTTCCGCTATATCATCGGTTGCTATGTGGTCTGGAAAATCAATGTTGTACACCCTCAAAAATGCGTCGGCAACTTCGTTGTGGATTCGTGTGACACGTTTTATGTTCGTCGTATACTGGCTAATCAGGTCCAAATGCCATCTTCTGAACTCATCGAGTCAAGTGAGGAATTTCATCCAGTATCCCGTTTATGACTAGGTTCAGCCCAAGCTCAACCCAGTCATAAACCGGGGTCGAGTTGAGACTGGGCCCACTGAACTCAACTCAGCTCTCCTACTTGGCTTGAGTTGATATTTTGCCTCTTATTGAGGGGTTGAGTTCGAATTGGGTTGAAGTGACATTTGTTTTGTTTGTTTAGCCTCCGTATCGGCAGCCCTCGGCGTACCTTTCACATAAAATAAAATTATGTCGTTCTGATTACCTTCCATGTTTTTTTTTAAATTACGTAGTGCAACTCTATTCCAACCAGAAGTCAACTCAACTCAACATCATATTTGGTGGTCGAAATTTCAACTCAACCTCGACTCAACTTTTCAACCTAGTCATAAACTAAAGGGTTAAGGTGGAGACCTCTACGTCTTCAAGCGCCTTAAATTCTAAGCTATCGAAGCGATGTAACTGAGTGACGCATTTTGGTAAGGAGGCGTAATTTTTTTTGAAAATGTATTAAGTCATGATTAAATTTTGCGACATCTGAAATGAACTGGATGCTGATCAGTTGTGCAAGATTTGGTTTCAAAAAGATGACACCACATGTCACCAAGCTACTCGAATAGTGGATTTGCTGCAAGAGATGAAATTTCAAGTCACGTCATTTCTTGATGAGATAATTTGAATTGACTACGGCAAATTTTTAACGTTTTAGCGATTGTGCTCTTAGAAATTTTTGGTAAACCTTAAATCTTTCATCTGCTTTAAACATTAGTAAACTTTTACCAAAACCCCACATAAAAACTGTCTGAATTTGTTCTGGTCAAGCTTTATTGCTGCTGACTTAACTCCGAATAGATTAATTTTTATCCTTAAAGTGATCTCCAGGAAATTGGCTAAAACGTCCTAGGAATTAATTTACTCCCGACACACGAGAAGAAACCAAAAACTTCCCAAAAAAAAAAAACTCTCACTCAGTCATAAAAACCCAAAAACTGTCAACGACACTATAGCAATAAAAACCACCCCCTCTGTGTCTCGAAAAGTTGCCTAAAGCCACCAAACCAGCCAAAGTCATATTCCCTGCACAGTACCCCCAGCAACGGCAAAAGATAAGATTTTTAGGCATAAAAAGCGAATATCTTTCGGTTCGGTCTAGAATCACCAGAAAAAGTCAGAAAGAGTCAACAAAAGCTCAAGCCTCAAAGCGGAGCGCTCCACGACAACAACAAAGGGAGCACCACTTTAAGTCTGCAAATGTTGAAGCTCGGTTCTGGGGTCCTCCGGAGTTTTGTTGCCTTCCGTTTAAAAAATTCACGACTGCAATTTGCCCTGCAGTTTTCAGGACTATAGTGCTATAGAAGGAGTATTATTAACCAGGACAGGAGCCCCCCAATGTGCATTGAAATGCATCTGAACCTGCATTCAATCACCTCGACGGAACAAAGCCGCCCCCTAATGCAGTTTTTAATTATTAAGGCGGCAATCTTCGTTCCGTTTCTGGTCTCGGGTGCATTCACCACTGTCGACCGACCGAACGACAAAACGACGACCGGATTCGGAAGGGCTCAGAGTAGATGAAATTCAAGTTGCACGGGGAGGGTGCAACGGGGGGTGCAAGTGCAGTGTTGCATGTGAGCTGCCATTGAATTTAGCTTTTGAATTATGATGACGGTGACGACTGTGCGACGATGATGATGATGGTGTGGTGATATCGTGCTGGGGTGTGTTATATATGTGTGTGCAGCGCGGGGGGACCGTCATGCAATATGTACATATGTGTGGGACTCAGGCTTATGTCACTCGACTCGTTGGCTTCGTGTCACTCGAAAATTCGCACTCGGTAGTCGCACCGGGAATACACCGCGGAGACTGAGATTCGTTTGAGTGGAATTCGTCATATTTTTGAGCCATTCTCAGAGCTTAAGGGAAGCCCCATGCCGCCGCATAACCCCGAGCCCCAATACAGACTCGAGCTCAAGACCGGCTCAGCTGGGCTTTGCTGTAGAGACCTCTCCGCCATATATCGGTAGGCTTCCAGCAGTGCAGCTTGCGACTTTGTCCAGTGTGGTTTGTGTCGCGACCGTGGTAGCGACTAGCAGCGTTGAAGTCGAGCTTAGAAGAATTGGCGCGAAATTTAAAAATCGTGTTTTTTTTGCTGTATTTTACAAAGTTTTTGATTCGATCTCGAAAATATCACGGCGCGTGCGTTCAATGATTAGTTTCCGTCCTGGTTATTGTCTCTAGTCGATTGTGAGTTGGTGATCCATCCGGTGTATCGTCGAGTCGAGATTGAGATTGAGTTACAACTCTCTAATCCTCAAAGAACCCCGGGTTAGTTTTCAACCCCTTTTTTTACTGTTTTGGGGGGCGGATTAGTGTGTCTCACCGGTAGAACGACACAACAACAAAAAATACACTTAAGTAGTCGCCGCGATGTTTTATCCGGTGTTCGTGAGGATTTTTAAAACCTGCTTTCGTGATGCTGGTGCAGTTCACCTATTCGGATTACACAAAGGATTTTAAGCACAAAAGAAAAAGGATTACAATTCTACAATGCGCTGCTGGTCAACGGCTTAAGGAGAATAATTGTGAAGTTGGTGAAGTTTGAGAAAAAAAAAATAGAGAAGGGGTTTGTGATTTGGAGTTTTTGTGTGTGTGTGTTTTGTTGTTCGGTGAATATCCTGTGAAGGATAAATAATATTAAAAAAAAGTGAATTTTCGATTTAAAAATTAATTTTTAGTGTTTTTTTTTTTAATTTTATTGCAAAAATGTTTCCATTTTTTTTTGCGAAATAATCAGCCTTATTCTCGTTGTCGTGTGACGTGACAGATGTGTCACTTCGACGGTTAAATTGATATTCTAATTTTTCAATCTAACAGATTTCTATCAAGCAAATCGACAAAATTCGTATTTAATTGTCGGAAAGTGGCGTGTGAAGTGACATTTTCCTCGATATGTGCATTGGTATCGACAGTTTCATTCCATCGCGTCCTTCTCGGAGTCACATCACTCGCCAACGAGAATACCACCAAATATATATTTTTTTTTATTTTTTTTTAAAGCCAGTACTTCCTCTAAAACTACGATATGCCTGTCTTAAAGATTTATTCTAGATTAAAAATAATAAAACACTGTACATCCCTCTATCCTATATATACATACATACCTCATTGCTTATTGTTTGCTGTTTTGTCCATTCGAGTACTATATCAAAAAAAAAGATGTACATTGAGATCCATTTTATTGTGAAAAGAAAACCCGCGTTGAACTTACTTACATACAATATGCTCCCCCCCGTGTGTCGTGGATGATATCTTCTTATAAAAGATGCGACGACTCTTTTGTATAGTTTGGTTAATACTACTGAACTAAATCGAGGCATTTTCTGACCGTTGGTGTATTTCTCGTTTTTCTCTTTAAAAACGACACAAAACCCGGCATCTCACACGGCGCGCATGCTCAGCCAGCTTTGTTTCTTCTGTTATAAGTATACTGAGTTGTGTGTTGTTCCTTCTTTAGAACTTGTTTAGGTCTTGACTTTATTTAGTCCTCGGATGAATATTTTTTATTTTTTTTTATTTATTTTTTATGTTTTTTGGTTTTTGGATACGTTCTGTGACTAGTACTATTTCCTCGTCCTCCTACCCCTCTTTGGAACGACTCTATTTTTCAGTGAGGGGTTTTTATTGCGAATTTTTAATTTTATAGATTCAAAAATCGTTTTGGATTTTATTTTTCATGTATTATTTAGTAGTAAAAACCCGCGTGCGTTGCAATGTCTTTCAATAAAAAAAAAGATTATGTGGGTACAGCCCGCGGTTGGAAAAAGGTATAATGAAAAAAGAACAAATCTGCAAAAAATGATTATTTTAAAATATGCACAACTTTTTAAAATTCGATGATGGAAAACTGTGTGCTACGGGCGCCACAGAAACCTATCCAAACGCATTCAGAATCGTCGGCATAGATTTTGCCCAACAACTTTCAGTAAAATTTAAAAAATATTTTTGAATGTAAAGTTTTCATGGCTCCCAATCTTATTTTATTAACACTGGAACTTTTCGTTAGCGCCCCACGCTTTTTACATTTCGTAAGGGATATTGTTCCCATATACTGGCTGGAGCAATAAAAACTTTACGCTCAAAATTATTTTTTACTTTTACAGTTCATTTAAAAAAAGCGTACATTTAAAAAAAGCGTAAGCGGTTTTCTACTTCTACTTTTTATCCTTTTATGTGTCACATCTCTTTGGAACGGATTCGGTCTTCCTACTGCTCACTTGGATTATAGGATCCCAGATAGGACACGCATATTCTAGGATAGGATGGAGTAAAGTACAGGAAAGTGCTTTTGTGACCTATACATTACCGAATTCTTTGGTTCTCCTCTTGATGAAACCAAGAAGTCTGTTGGCTCAAGGTTGAAATTGAGTTTTTTGTCTAGGACGACGCCTAGATCTACAATATGATCAATCTGATTCAACATTATGCCGTTGAGATAATAGTCCTGCTTCTGTGTGTTTTTTCCACGGGATAAGGTAATTGCATGATATTTTCTAGTGTTAAGTTGCAGTTTGTTCATGGTGCACCAGTCTTGTAGGGCATTGAGTTTTGTCTGCAAGAAGGAAACATCAGTTTGCTAATATTTCGGATAGATCGAGATGAAAATATTGAAGAGAAGGGGACCAAGATGACTACCTTGAGGAACGCCAGAGGTTACTTCGATCTCATTAGATAGAAATCCTTAGAATCTGAAAACCTGTGTTCTTCCGTTCAGATATGATTTTAACTATTCCAGGGTAAAACCTGAAATTCTAATCTTTAATAATTTCGCAATTAGAATGTCATGGTCCACTCGATCGAAGGCCTTGCTGAAATCAGTGTACACATCATCCAGTTGATGGCCGCTTTCCATACCGCAGAGCAACTCAGAGATAGTGACCTTAAGGTTAGAAGTTGTTGAACGTCCTTTGCGAAAACCATGTTGTTGTTCGTTTAGGTATGGATCGATAAGAGCGACAATCCTGTCATAAACAAGTTTTTTCAAAAATCTTAGGACTTGCTGATGAAATGACAATGCTTCTATAGTTGTCTACCGAGTGCTTGTCAGCAGATTTATAGATTGTCGTTAGGTAGGATTTCTTCCATAGCGTGGAAAACTTTCGTAACGATAAAGATTTGTTGAGGATGAGATAAAGAGGAAAGGTGACCGCCATGTTAGATTTAAAATGACGTTACACAGCTTACTTTACTATACCCTTCATACACTTTCATTTGATACCCATACCGAGTGGCTTCTATAGAAAAAGGTAATCCGTCATTTTGTGATGGCCGCCATTTTGAATTTGGAAGGATGCCACACAGCTAATTGTATTCTATTTGTCATTGATTCTCATGTCGGGGATCGGGGAACACAATTGCGCAATTCGGCCGCCATCTTGATTTTTTTTACAAAAATGTATTGCGTTGTCACGCGAGCTATGCATATGGGCAAATTTTGGAGTTGATCGGTTACATGAAAGTATGTCGAAGTCAAACTGCAAGAGTCTTTTAGTCACTTGTTTGGGTATCCATATATTTACAAAAAAAAAATCAGATTTCTGTCTCTTCTATGTAGTTTGGCTCCAAAGCCTGACGGTACGCACAAGCAGACACACAGACAGACACTTTCTTTTATTAATATAGATTTCCTGATGTGGAGAGTGTTTTTCTGTGAAAAACCAAAACGAAATTAACTTTAGAATGGTAACAGCGTTTTTTATTTGGCATAATTCGTCCACAACATACGCCCTGGAATTTAAAATGTACGTTAAAACCCCCAGATAACGCTTTTCATTGGAATCAGAATACAATTGGCAAACTTATCGGCCATATTGGTGCGACCATTTTAAATTTATAAATTTTGATCTTCTTCGATGGCTCTACCGCCATAAGCTTTTATCATACATTCGTTATTTGCAACCTTAAACACCTCTAGCACCTGACCTCTTTCATTGGAATCGGAATAAAATTGGAGAAATTCGTCCGCCGTCCGTCTGGCGCGGTCATTTTTAATTTATAAGTTCTGATCATAAATTCGTTATTTGCAACCTCAAAAAACCCCAGATACCGATTTTCATTAGAATCGGAACACAATTGGCAAAATCGTCGGCCATATTGGCGCGGCCATTTTGAATTTATAAATTTTGACCACAAATTCGTTATTAGCCATCTAGAAACAAACTTTTATTAAAATCAGAACACAATTTGCAAATTCATATTTGGGTGGCCATTTTGAATTTCTGTCAATTTTCGGCGGCCATATTGAATTTCAAAAATCGGGCTTGGAGGTGTCTCATAGAAGATAACGTGGACCTTCATGAAAATTTCGCAGCTCTGCGATGACTGGTGCGCCCGCCATAGCGCACACAACTATACATACATATACATACAGAAACTATCTTTTATTAATATGGATGATTTCTATAAAAATTATTGATTTTTTTATTTTATTTTTTTTTGTACACGGAAGACAATCAATATTTTATTTTATATATCCACACTTCTTTTTTATGTTGCACTTTGATCGAATGCAAATTGTTGATTGAATTGCTGCTGCTGCATATTCAAGACCACTAGTGGTTATTGACTCGCTCCTTTACGATATCTTTCGACATATATGTATATACAGTATGTATAGTATAAGTATATATATTGTGCATACACATGCATATACATGAAATTTTGCAGTCGGACTTAATTGGAAGCTCTCGGCTCTCTTGTCACTGTGTGCGCTGCACTTTGGTGCAACTAAAATGCAACAAAACCGCATTGAATTTCTGTCAATTAAAATATTTGCATTCAAATTGAAATGTGATTCTTGATCGCTTATACTTTTATTTATTTATTTTTTTTATTTATTTTTTTTGGGTCATTCTCGAACTTGTTTTTATTAAAGTCCCCATATTCGAATTTGTCGCTGGCCCGTGTCGGGACATATTTGCAAAATTAAAATAAACAAAAATAAAAATCGTTTTTGGGTGTTTTATGATGTTGTGTAGTTAGCAGTTTTATATCAGGAGTGAAAATTTCTTCTTTATTTTTATTTTCGAATTAATTCCAAATTCGAAAATCGCTGCGTTTCTTCTCGTATCTTTAAACAATTTTTTTCACTTATATTGCGGCGGGCCTTATGGACTTTTTCTTTCCGTAACATTTTTTTTCTCCAATGTTTTTGCATTAAATCTCGATTTATAGGCTGATTTACTTTTCTTATTTTATGTTATAATTTATTTTTTTATTTATTTTTTTGTCTCTTATAAAATGCCTTTCGATAAGATTTAGTGCATCGTCGTCACGAGTAAAATTCCGCTTGCCTGTATTTGGGGTGAGATACTTTGAGACGCATTCCTGACTCTTAAGCTTGCAAAATCTTTATTTATGTTTTTTGACTTTTGGGCAAGATATTTTGCAATATTTTTTTTGAATAATTTCCGAGTTGATTTTTTTTAAAAATAAAATTCAAGGTTGTGTTATAATTTTTTTATGTAATCTCATGGTTTGGGATGCCCAGTTATCAATTTAGTTCAATCGATTTTGGACTAGATAACAACCAGTTTTTTGTTTTTTTGGGTGGAATATATTAGTAAAGGGAACTAGGGTTTTTTTGTGTAAATTGATTTCGTCAAACAGAATATTAGTTAATACTCATCTCATCTAAAAATTGTTAAGAGCATATTTCGTATTTTTCTTTTTGAATCTAGTTGCTATCAGTTTATTTCTTAGTAAGTCTTATCAATCTATGCATGACCTGATAGAGTCGGGTCACCTAACCAAGGTTAATTTTGCGATTTTCAATTTGTAACTTTATTTTCATCTTACCACTCGTGAATGCATTATTATTGCTATAGTTATACTATAAACTAGCATAGAGACTTCACTTCTTACTTATGTAATTATTTCGCTTCTGCCAGTTTTGTTACATCTCTATATATTATTGTTGGCCTTACTTCCGGGCTGATTCTTATTGTTTTAGAAGTAAGTCATCCATCTGTCATCCAACAGAAACGTTGGTTCGATTTCTTTGGCATTTTTTTAATGAAACGACGTGCAAATTATTATTCAAAAATTAGAATTGATCTAACTCGTTTCTATAAAAAGTAAAATGCATTGATGTAGTCGTTCTTCAGTTTTCTGTATCGGGTCATATATCAAGAGTAATCTTAGGGTTGGAACTATGTTATCTTCTAGAAAAGTATTAATCTAGGGATACTTGAAGTATATTTAATGAAATCTTTAACTATTTTGGGATTTTTAGTTGTCATCAATTGGTTTTTATCATTTTTTAAAAATGCTGGTTATATGAAAACATAAGTTTTGTGTCATAATTTTGAGATATTGAGGTATAGACAATAGACGGTATATGTTGCGTGCTAGGTTGTTCACGGATCATAATTTTTGGAAGAATATGTGTCTCTCTGAAATCATATTTTGTATTATCACTTCCTAATAGTGCAATGTCTATTAGTAAGCTTAAGGAGAAAAATGGATCGGATAGGTTTATATGGGCGGGGGCCTCGCTGGTTTAGGGGTAAGGTGCCTGACTATCATCCCAGAGGTCCCGGGGGCGAATCCTGGCCAGGCCCACGGTCCTTCGCCTTTTCCACTTTCCCACCTACATAACTTCGCTTCTTTCTTCTTCCCTCTTTACATTCCTGATTCCTTCTGCTATAGCCTTTCTTAACGCTTCCTGCTACACCAAAAGCGCATGTCATCGGTTGGTTGATGAGATTCCACTCGGCATAACACTCTAGCGAGTTGATTGTCGCTGCCCCCCGCTGTCGCGATAGTTGGTTGGGAGTAGGTGGCCTAAACATATCGCGGGTAGGTTGTGGCAGCTTCTTCCTCCCCGACTAGAGCTGCTGTTCGACATTGCACTCTATACGTAGAAAATAGATTGTCGACAGTATAAATGGCCTTTCCTGAGACTCTAATCTTTCACATAAAAAAAAATATATGAGTTTGAAAAGTCCTGGAGAAAGAGACTGTGAACTTTACGTTTCAACCTTTGAATATTAAAATAGCCCTTAGGCAAGCCAAAACTTTAACGTGTGTCGAAAACTCGGATGGTTTCGTGGCCATCTTCTTCTTCCTCAACGGTTCCACAACCGGAGTCCGGTTCTGACTTCTCACAACTGTTCTCTCCATCGGTTCTGATTCTGTGCCAATGTAATCCAGTTTGGTATCCTTCCCTAAGCTCTGGGGTCTTTGTGTATGCCATCTTTCCATCGCTGTTGCACTCTATAGATCTTTCCGCGAATTTCGTGGCCTAGAACCACCCCAGCGGAGAAAATGGGCAGCATTATTGCTCAGGGGAGCTAATTTTGAGCGCTGCTAAATATATTTCCAAAGGGGCATTACTGGTGACGATTATCTTGGTGACCATAAAGGGTGACATCATTCTTAATAGACCGTATCGCGTTCGATACTAAGTGCAAGCAGCATTGGACGTGATAAGTATAGTTAGCTGCTTCTAAAATTAGGATTATAGGATTTATGTTTCACATTGAAGGCTGCAAGCTGCAGCGCTTGAAATGAAGCTGAGGCTTAAAAATAACGTAGATCGACTGTAGTGGTCTGATACTGATACATTACTATGGCTCTTGCTTTAGATAATGAAACTCAAGTTCGTACAGTACCTTGCCTTCATAACCGTGAAGTAGTAGGATAGGGGACTGTGACGATATCATTTTTAAAAATTTGGAAAAGATCGCGGTGATAGAATTGAGCCCTGATACGGATTTTAGAGATTCAACATAGTCCAAGACTATCTTGATCGAATGCTATGAAAAAAAACTCAGCACTTTAGAACATCAATAGCTTGTAATTGAAGCTGTAGCTCAATAGAGAGAAGTTCCACACTCTGTCCAAGGTCTTGAAGTTATTTAGAACAACCAGGCTGAGTATGCTTCGATTCAGCATGTGTGAGTTCAAAAACGCAGGACTGCAATCATTCAGTAGTTACCGACTTCCAATTGCTGAATATTGCAGAATGGCTGCAGTCCTGTTTTCCGAACTCGTACTAGGTTCATACCAAGATGTTCCAATTAGACGATTTTTGTCTAGATCAATATTGCTTGTCGTCTATAACTTGGTTACATTATAGATATTCCGTAATCTCACCTTGATTCGTTCTTCTGTTTTGGCGTACCTTGTATTTTTCAATCACCTAAATCCACCATAGCTTGTCGCGATGCAAGTAGCATGGCAATGGCTGCTTACCTAATCCTTTTGACAGCGTAAGCTCATCTTTGCTTTCTTTCTACTTTCTTTGGGCTAACGCTTGCTCTGTCAATCGCCTTGTCTAGAACTGGCCTCTACGAAATTGAAGTCGTGATTTCTCCAGTTTGACTGATATTTGGGTCCATTCATATATTTTCGGTACACATGGTAGTACAAAAGAGCTAGATATTTTGCCTTTCTCGGAACCAGTTTATCATGTTCATTCTACTGTTCAAACTGCCGTTTCATTTAAAATATTCAAGCTGAATTATAACGAATCTTCATATTTTCCAATTTATACTCTAAAACTCTTTGAAATTCCCAACGAACAAAACTAATTTTGTAAGCACTTATAACGAAAATTGCAAAATTGCTTGTAAATTCCAAAGTACAAATCAGATTTTGTAAGCGACTATAGAAAAAATTGTGAAAATGTTTGCAAGTTCTAACAAAGAAATTAGATTTTGTAAGCACCTACAGTGAATAATGCTAAAAGCGTTTGCACTACACAACTGATAATAAATATTCATAAATGTATTCTTTTTTTTATTGTTGAGTTCATCGTAATACTTTATGACGAAACGAAGGTGGTTTCGCTGTTTTCATTGGTAAATATTCTACGTTATTTGAAGGAAAATGTTTGAATAAACTTTTCCCTCCCAAAAAAATCTATTTTTAAAATTACTTTGCAAATATGATTTAAATTTCTTTTTGCACGTTTTATTTTTTGTTCTACTTTTTTAATAAAAAAAGAGAAAAACAAGCAAACAACAAAAAAATCGATGCAAAATGAAAAAGCGCATGAAAACACCCAACCATACAACAAACGTTCATCTGTGGTTTATTAAACCGATGAAAAGAATTCATCGAACAGTGAATTGGGATCAATCAAGCTGAGCAAATATTTGTCATCAAACTGATGATGGAAGCGAGAGGGTGATTTGAGTAAAATAAAAAAAATAAGAAGACGAAAAGAAAACACAACAAATTCCCGATATATAGAACGATATCAGATTATGGATTGTGTACGAAGATGTTTTCTGTTTACTCCCGAGTTGTTCTTATCTCAAGTTATCCATGACGGTATTGTTGGTGGTTAGTGCACGCGGCCTTATCTCTATCTCTCTCTAGATATATACGAGGATATTCCCTGAGCT
Source organism: Thereva unica (assembly GCA_949987705.1). NCBI lineage: Eukaryota > Metazoa > Arthropoda > Insecta > Diptera > Therevidae > Thereva > Thereva unica. Next base: position 6,176,258 of record OX465284.1, on the reverse strand, counting down.
GTTAAAAGTGTGAAGGTTTCTTTCTGTTATTACTTTTTTTTGCGCTAACGATAACCATAATAATTTCGATATCAGTTTATCGATCAGCAACTCAAGTTCATTTGTTATCGGATTTTTGTGTTGTGGTTTTCTCTTTTTGTTGTTTGGTGGCGAAAATGTGAACGGAAGGAATTTTGCGTGTTGTCTGTGTTGAAGGTGTTGAAAAGTATGGAAAAAATGCTGATTGTAAACAATTTTTATTTGGAAAGCTTATGAAAGTTCCAATTACAATTGGTAAATCCGAGGTCATCGTTGATATTTGAGAAGAAATTGAGGAAATTTTCGTTTTAGTAAAGGCTTTTACTAAGAAAAATTATTTGGCAATGGAGGAATTGAAACGGTCATTGCATGCTAGACTGATAATGCAATCAATGTATAGAATTAGAGTGCAAAAAAACTTCAAAAAAACTTCGCATTTCTGAGAAAAATTTCTTAGTAACAAAATGTATTTCTCCAACCGCTGCATTCAGTTCTTATCAACCCCCTCTGCCCATTCAATCTACACCAGGAAACCTTAATAAACCACCCCAATCGCTAAACATGTTAAACGAAGCGTGTTCGAAATTGCGTGTTTTAGTGCACAAAAAGAAAGCACATTTGAAAGGGTTATCCATGACTTCAAGTAAAGTATTTTGCAAGCGGGTGTACTTGTATGAAATCGATGTACTATGTGGTGTGAAGTTGTAAGAGAGTGGTAGAGCGGTATTTTGTGGTTAATGAAGTTATTCAAAGGGGTGCTATTTGCGATTACAAAGTATACAAACAGAATATTTCCTTGAACAAGCCGGGAAGAATATTTCCGGTTTCATTTTTATTTTATTTGGTATCGGTAAGATCTAGTTGGTATCTTGTTATGAATTATGTAGTTCGTTATGCCATTGTTTGCTGCTTTTAGTAATAGTTTTTTAATACAATAAGATGAGATTTTTATTTAAGAAAAATTAGAATTGATCAGGCTCGTTTGTGTAAAAAATTAACCTCATTGATGTAGTCATTCTTCATTTTTATGTATCGGTTCTTGCATTAAGAGTAATCTTAAGGTTAGAGCTATGGTATCTTCTAGAAAAGTATCAATTTCGACACATATCGAGTTTATTGAATGGAATTTTTAAGTGTTTCGGGATTTTTAGTTGTCATCAATTGATTTTTATTAGTTTTTAGAAAGTTTATATATGAAAACATAAGTTTTGTATCGTTATTTTGAGAAATTGAGGTGTCCAAACCACCGTAGTCGACTTTCTTGTATTTCTTCTTCGATCAGTGTCTGTTGAACCCATCTTTGTCTAACTGTGTCGTTTCGAAGGCGGTCGCGAAGTGAGCCACGGAGAATCTGTCTCAAGCATCCCACTTGAAAACGTGGAGCTTGTTGACGTCTGGCTTGAGCAGTGTCCACTTTTCTGTTCCATAAAGAAGAATCAGAAGGATCAACGTTCGTTTTGACTAGTAATATTTGTTCGTTTCCATAAGCACAACTTGAGCGAGTCGAATGTTGCTGTTGCCTGGTCGATGCAGCTGTGAACGTTTGTTGTCGATGCCATTTTCTTTTCCTAAACCAATGATCCAAAATATTTGAACATGGTGACCTGGAACCGGGATTTGGGTTCCATGGAGGTGAACACTGGCTCTCGATCCGTCCGATGTGAGGACTTTAGTCTTTTCCGCATTGATTTTTAAACCGTATGACCGGGCGATGCGGGAAATTTCGTAAAAGATGTCTGTTGCTTCGGCTGCTGATATTGTTTTGCCGTCAGCGTCTGGTACTCGTGCCTCGACGCCGCTTCTTCCATGTCGGTCGCAACGTTATTCCAGTACGATTCCCGTTTCGATTTCATTTTCTGTCGAACTTCTTTGTTCAGTCGTCGTGTTTCATTCGTTTTCGTTTACTGATAGGTGGACACAACTCAATTTCACATCCCACAACAGACTCCGACAATTGCCTTTCTTATATGTTGATATCATCAGGTATTGCGATCGCCGCGAACCTGTTGGATAATGCCATTTGGAGTTTTCGCCCGATGGCATAGTCCCGTAGGCACGCCCAGCTCTTCTTGGCTGGTGATGGCGCCGTTTTCTTCGCTTTTTTTAATCGCATCTGAAATTTCGCTCAAACAAGATAGTGGTCCGATCCGAAATCGGGCGCACGTAGCCGATCTACCTATCTATAAATGGTGCGAGCTCAATATGCTTAGGGTCGATACTTAATAGCGATTTTTGCGTACTTAGTAGAAGGATCTAGTCTTCTAAGACTGTATCAACCTACAGGGACTACGGCATAAGAAAAGATTCAAGATTCACTCGTGGCATTGTGTAATAGACCAATGACACAAGCTGTCGCTATGCAGCTGCGAAACAAGCGTGAGGAGTAGATTTTAATAATATCGATCATATCTTCTTAATGCCAGTACCGTCGTCTTATCTATCTTAAGCGCAATGCCTTAGAGTCTAGTTGGATAGAAAGAAGAATGAAAAAAATCTCAATCTACTTACCCGCTCCCATTCAATATTACCCCTTCTCCTATAGTTCTGCATTCAAGCGATGTCACCATATTGAATAGAAAATCACGAAGCCAATACAGAATTAATATAACCTAGATGGAAGAAGTGGAAAGAGTAGCGTTGCGTGGAATCGAAGTATAGACCTCTATAATGGTCTTCTCTACTGATCGTGAACTACTCGTTAGCTTCGTTAATCCTTTTGCTTTCTATTTTTATCTATTTAATTTATGTATTTTCCGTTTTTTAAGTGCAGATCACCAACTACATACTTGGGGATTAAGAGATCGCGATCGTTTTCTTCAATTACTTTTATAACAGCCTTCGTCCTTTCCAAATAGTTTTATTCAGTATTTTTTATAGAATAGAGACTTCGAAATTTGGAAAAGTGATCGTAATTGTACAGATCTAGACGATCATCTTCAAAGTTGAATCTGTATTGAACCAGATCATTGATTAGCCAAGAAACGTTGAACTATGCAGTTCTGATTTTGTAGAGATAAGAAATTTAAAGTTAGGGAAAGGATTTTTTTGGACCACCGTGTATTTTCCAAAAAAGAAATTCAGCGTTTTTATTCTATGTTATCTGATAGCTTCATTTTTATTAAGGTCTGGAATAGAAATGTGCTTCGCAATCATTCTTTGGCTTCAGTCTATGCAGATATGGAATCAAATAATCTTAAGAAAAGATTTTTTGTTTCCCATTGGAATATTTTAATTCAAATTCAGGTGTATCGCGTTTTAATTCGAAAGCATAAGTCGTGTAACATATACAAACTGCGTCCTGTAAAAAAATTCACTCGCTATCAACTGGAACATCATAAAACACACATTTTTTTACATTTCCTCCACCATTCTAATCATACTTACACTATCTGATAAGACTCCTCCACCAATTATCTTAAATCTCCGACCCTGAAATAGTTTCGTTAATTACCATCATTCCATCATATATTGCATACTATACACGCCATACCACATCCACTTGTGCTGTGTAAAAATCCCAGCCATCACACCACGATTACTTTTGCTTATTCAGTGTTTCCACCAAGCAATTAAAGCCGCAAGCCACAAGTCTTTTATAAAAGTGAGAAACGAACCCAAAGCCCCATAGTAGATAGAGATAGTGTACTTAACAATAGCAACAACAACAGCCAACAGGAAAGTCCCACGTCCCAGTTTCATTAGACTGAAAACCTAACACTAACCCTCGACTCGACTCGACTTTTCATCACCACCATCAAAAGCCCCAATTTAAAAAGGTGCTTTCAACGCAAATTTCTTTGGCACCTCAAAGGAGTATGTCCCCTTGTGTGCTCCGCCAACCCCGGTACATCGTCAGTAGTGCACCAAATGCATATTATCGAAAAGTGCATTTCTATAGGTGCACCGCTCTCATAAGACGTTCGCTCGCTCGCGTTGTCAAGGAAACTTGTGGAACATTGCCGAACAATTGAGGGCATTGTGTTTGCATTTTTATCTTCCGTCTCCTTTTGGTTTTTTTTCTCTTTTTTTTTTCATTTTAATCAGCTTGAGCCGCGCCGAAGTCTCCACGGCGCACTGCTATTTAAACACAACAACGACGACGGGGAAGAAAGAGTCGAACCAAACCGAAAAACGTTGAAGAAAAATGTCTTAAGATCCAAGAAAAGTGGTGAACGTTTGTCTGGACTCGCAGAGTAATAATCAGCCTCGGCAGCTCGGCCATCGCCCAGATATGATAAACGGCATCCAAGTCGAAATGCACTTCCTTATCTCTGCGCGCCCAAGGAGGAGCCTCTCTCTCCCTGAGTCTTTTTATTTTCAAGTCTGTTTGTGTTCCTTCAGGAGCTGAAATGCACTTCTGATATGCGCTCCCTGTTCATCTTCACACAGCCCCTCACCGGGGCCCCCAAGACAAAAGCAAACAAATGGAATAAGACACGAAAAAGTAAAACGAACACACAAAAGTGGACACAGTGGAACGAACGAACGAAAGAACGAACGTTAGGAGTTTGTATAAATCGACAGGATTTGAGAGGCGTTGAGCTGCTGCAGGGTTGCTGGAATCGTCATCTTGATTGATTGCATCCGCACTTTCGAGAATGATATTGAACTTTTGATAGCGCGGTGAAATGGTCAGTTTGGCCTTATCGCGACTACGACGACGACTATTGCTGCAATTTGTGATTTATTGAAGTGAAAGGTTTAGACTGTTTCCATGCTTTTATTTCAGGATTGAGCTTGTTTTGAAGACAATTTACCAAGCGGAACTTGTTCTTCCTGCGATGTGTTTTACGCTGATTAGCGTCTGTCGTTTCGGTCCATTGGCACCAAGGTCCTTTTGGCTTAAAACACAAATACCAAAAAGTTTATCCATATGATTTATCACTAACCACTTTTGAACTAAATGAACCACTAAATGAATCACTCCTTTCAAAAGAAAAATTTGTTTGCAGAGATAACATCTGCAAAGGTACACAAAGTTACCTGATCCAACTCAAGCCCTTTACCGGACCGATCCTTTCCTTTAAATTCATACATAAGTGGATAATGAAATCGATAGTGGGTAAGTGGTTAAGAGTCTTGCATTAATTCGGCATTTTAGCGATCGATTGTACCATTGAAATTCAGGTCGATCACTTGGTTCGCTCACCGGCTGCTGCAGATGTTTTTGCACATTTTTATTAATGGTCGATCAGTGATCGACATCGAAAAGATCGTTTTTTAACAGAAGTGAAAGAGTTCAGTGGTTTGATGCGTTTAATATTTTTGTATCAAGAACATCAATGGAGAATGGAGTTAAAACGAAAATCTAAATATCTCTTTCGAATCAATCGAATTTGCATAGGTTTCGTTGGACAATGGAAACTTATGCACATCTTGAATCCATCCTTGATTGAGCAGCTCTGTATATTTTCAATTCAAATTTGGTTTCGAATACGGTTAAAGACATTCTGCCCAAAAAGACACAGAGATGATAAACATGGACGTATACATCACAATCTTCTGATTGTTGATCGTAGTGATCGTGTTCATTGTCTTTTGGGATAGAGTCCTATGTTAGCTCCACACTGCCATTTAAAGTTGGGTGCGTACTTTCTATATATCCCGCAACCCAGGGACCTAATCTGAACGATACCAATGTTTGAGGTTGTAATTCATTAACACGACTGCAACTGAAGATCAGACTGATCTTGTCTATAGATATTGACTTGTGCGCGCTGTTGTGGCTGGTAACGAAGTGCTTGTAAAGGCGTTTCGATAATTGGTAGGGATTTTCGAATGAGGGCCTTAAAGGTCACAATCAGCTCGTATGAAAACCTAAACGACGTTTTGCAGGCTGTATGCAAATAAACATGCTTTCGAGTTTATGTCCAGAGGTGCTTTTAGGCTCTAACGAACGAGGGACTATGAGTGATCTATTGACCCAAAAGTTAGACAGTCTCAGATTCAGACCGCGGACAAGCTCCGCGGAAATACAAGTAGGACCAAGGACAACCTTTCACTATCACTTGCTTTAATGGTAACCTTACAACGGTCCCATTTGTCCTTGAACAATAGGCCATAATTCGGATTAGGTGTATGCGGAGACGTTTGGCAACTTGGTTGAACAATTTTGATTCGAGCTGCTTACGTTGATCAGTGTAAGCTTTTTCTTTATGAAAGACTATAGCTGATAGGTAAAACACTTTGTACTGTCGACTATTCAGACTTCAATCTCGAACAGTAAAGTTAATTGGGAGCTAGGACCTGCACCGTTATCCCCAGTTTTAGCAAAGCATTCTGCTTAGGTACTCTGGCTATTAAACTTTCAAGCTGAGAGGTATTTTGACATGCAATTACGACCACCAACTAGTCAAGAATGTTTTATCAAGCAAAATTGTTTGGCCTATGATAACCAGACAACTATCAAACTGTATAAGTATCATGGAACCAAATCCAAACTAGTGTGGGTCTGCCGATACGCCTTTTATGAACTTGGTAATTTTAATTGGGGTTAGTTTCCTGGTCATTAGACTTTCAAAGGATATGAAAGATCAAACAGGGTTCTGACATTGTATTCATCAATCTGGGGCATCCACCAGTTTAGTGAATGGGGTACTAGACGATGAGGCTGGAGGTGCACATTTAATCTAGTAAACTCAAAGTGGTGCTATCTAAGCCATCGTCACCCGTATAAAGAATTTTTTGGGCGCAGAAAAAACATGTCAGGACACTGGTTGGCTTAATTACGAGGCACTTCACCCTAAACTAGAACCTAAGGAAGATCGGAATGGCGAACGACCCTATATGTAGCCTATGGCTCGAGGAACATGAATTTTCGTCTCACGTTCTCTATTAGTGACCTATGATAGCCTTGTCTGGTGCGACCTCACTTGAAGAGACTAATTTAAGCGTTAAATTTCTACACTGCTGAGCTTAAACAAGCAGTTTGGTCTATTAATCTGAAGTACAAGAGATCAATAGGCACAAATGACGTCCTCAGAAGTAGGGGACGCTATACCTAAACAAAAGAATAAAAAGAGCAAAGTTCTAATCGCTTTTTGCAAGCACTTATAAGTAACAATGCAAAATTGCTTGTGAGTTCCAAAGTAAAAAGCAAATTTTGTAAGCGGCTGTAGAGAAACTCGTTAAACTATTTGCAAGTTCCAAAGTAAAAAGCAATTTTTGTAAGCGACAGTAGAAAAACTCGTGAAAATGTTTGTAAATTCTAATAACCTAATCAAATTTTGTAAGCACCTATAGGGAATAATGCTAAAAGCGCTCTATCTAGATAAGTGATAATAAATTTTCATAAATGTATTTATTGTCTTGTCAAAAGTTGTCTCTAGGTTATATGTGGCTGCATATAATCGAACCACAGGCATTTGGAATGGTAGTCGAGCGTCTTAATCGCTAGGCTACGAAGGCTGATTGTTTATTAAATATCCTTCTGTTAAACTAAGAAATCAAATCCAGCCGCCTGCTTTTACGAGATGATCGTACGATCTTTTTGAAGGCAGGTGTTATTGTAGATCACAAAATTGCCGAATTCAAACTTGTGATCCGCAGATGGTAGCTATTTCTTCCAAAAAAACGAGTGCTTCAGATTTGTGATCTTTGATTTGTTTCAGTATTCCTTCCAGTATTGCGTGATCGTTAGAAATCAGAATGTGGGCATTTTCATAAACGCAGAACTGCGGTTGTTCTGCAATATTCAGCAATTGGAAGTCTGTAGCTGAATATTGCAGAATGACCGAAGTTCTGCGTTTATGAAAATGCCCAATCTAAATGTAAGTATCAATCCCCACAACTTATGTATGTATCTTTATCCCCACAACTTATGCCATCGAAGTTTTTGGAGGAATGTCGTGGAACGCGAAGGGTTAAGACGTAACCAAAAACCCTGTTTAAAGAGTCCCCTTAGTAACTAGCTGCAAAAAATTGACCCGGATGAAATTTGGAACGGAAAGAATAGTTATTGATAGTTATCTTTAGTTACAAAACTCAGTATGTGTACTGCAGATCTTATCTTGAGGCATTAAAAAAGAATTACTGACAATTAAATGTAATTCCATAAAAAAATCCACTCCTCCCATACGTAACAAGCTAATTCACTTGGTTATACTTCTCTTTACTCGCTTATGCAAATACCTGATGATTATAAAACTGCTTCAATCCTTTCCTTATACCTGTGCTACATATTTAGCATGATATTTCCGTCGATAAATCATTTCAACATCGCCCTACTTATTTTCCCAGAGCCTATCAAGTTACATTCCACATAAAACACAAATCAACAAAACTAAAGAAATGGAAACTTATGTGCAATAAAATAACAACAAAAAATAAATTATTATTAATTTCTAGATAAAATAAAAAAAAACATAAATCCACATTTTTCAAGACTCTCAATCAAAATGTGGAACACGTTTAACAATTTCTTTCCACAAATCTAATTAAAAATAAAAATCGTTTTTATTGATCGAGTGTTAATATTAAAAGTGATATCCAGTATCGAAAAGCGTCTTGTTTTTTATCATTAAGTGCAATTTGTGATTTATTATTATTTATTAATCGTTAAAAAATATTTAAACAAATATGTGACCGCACTCTGCAATACCAAGAAACGAAACGCAAGAAGAAGGAGAAAAAAAATTTCTTAACATAAATCCGCGAAATGTGAAGAATTTTTTTTTATCTAAAGAATGCAATCGTTGTGAGAGTTGTTATGCCAGCGACTGGATAGAAGGAGAGTGAAAGAGAGAGAAAAACCGGAGATAAATCATGGTTAATGCGGTATTGGATGCGATTGCGGTAAGTTTTGTGATAAGGAAAATTTGTTTTTTGGTTTGGTAATAGTCGCCGTGAAGAGGGAAGGAGCAGGAGTAGGTATGAGGGGAGATATCATTTGTTCCTTGACGGCACAAAACAGAAAATCCAATTTAAGGAATTTGGATAAAAATACACGCGGAATGGACATTGGGCATTGAAGCCCTGTTGCAGGTATTTGTTGAAGTTCGTTATGTGATGGCATTTCCGGGATTGATTTTTTGGTTTATTTTTGCTCGACTGTTGGGTATCCATAATTCAATAGTGATGACTCATGCACTTGAACATGTTGTTTTAAGTCTTATAAGGAAGAGCCGATTACACACCCCTAAATCTTTCGTAGAGGGTAGAATATTCTATATTTATTTATTATTGATATTTTTGTATTAATTGGGCGATATCGAGGTAGCCTAGGGGTTACGGTAGCTGATTACCATTTCAGAGGTTTGAGGTTCGATTCCGGGCTGCAGCGTGCTCTTTCGTTTTACTTCTCACGGATACAGCTCTAAGGTTTGGATCATCACCGTGAAGAATCGAAGATTTTCCGATATAATTGCAAAATCTACAAGGACTGCTTCAGGCTGTAGAAGAAATCCATTAAAGCTGCTCATAGGGGAAACATTGCAAAGATATAACAACCGCTTCAACCATCCCTAGTCTGGAGGTGTGGTGGTACGTATAGTCCTCCGGAGAAGCTGTGCAGGTTCTTCGGAATGCCCAAATCCGGATTTTGAACCCAGTAGGAAAAAGTAAAAGCACTTTGCTGCGGAGCAAATATAAAGCAGTAAGACAGTCCATCTGCTTCCTACAGCAACGGTATCAAAGCACTATCTCAGCAGATGAATATAAATCTATACAACTGCGGCATAATAAAAGTGCTGAGCTCTGCGGACATGCAATGTTAAAATACCATGAAGCTTCTTACGGAGCGTAAGCGCTTTACTGCTTCAAAATAGCGCTTTAAAAGGCCTTTCGAAGCATTTTTTTTCCTACTGGGAATAACTACTCCAATACAGGTGCGTAAAATTGCAGGTAGAGGTAACAGTGCCATCGCAGTGCCCTTTTTTGGGAGGAAGTGGTGAGAATCTATCATAAGTCGAGTACACATCGCTCTGCTGTTCGACTGATGATAGATTCTCACCACTCCTTCGCACAAGAGACACTGGAATGGCTGTAAGGCGCATACCTAATCGTGGATGACGCTGGCGCGTCAGAGGTAAAGGAGGAAGAAATTGTGGAAACGCTTGAAAAGGACTACCGTTGCAGAATCTCCTGGGTTCGGCTGTACACCGAGCAGAGCGGTGTGGCACCAAGTGGGTTTGCCCATGAACTCACACCGGGAAATTGAAGCGTCAAAAGCTTGTGATCGTCCTAAAGCTGGGTAGGCCCCAAGGGCACCGTCGGCCTAAAGATCGACATGCCTCCTTAAAGCTAAGGTTAAGCTTTTCGAACGGGTGATATATAACAGACTGTTTTTAAACGCCGTGAGAGAAGGTGGATTGTCGACTTCAGGAAGGTTTATTTTTTTATGTGGAAGACTAGAGGCTCAGAGAAAGTCCCTTTGTACTGTCGACGATCTATACTCTATACGAATGCAATGGACCGTGAGGCTGCCGGGAGTTGAGCCCGGGACCTCTGGGATGGAAGCTAGGCGCCTTCCTACATAGACTACCGAGGCGGTTAGATTGTAAAAAAATGCCTGCCTAAAAGACAGGAAATACCGCTAGCGGCTCGCACCCAGCCGGTACTGTCAGAATTTGGGACACTTTGGGACTGCAGACCGATATGCCTCCTAAACACTATGGGCAAGCTTTTCGTACGGGTGATATATATAACAGATTACTTTCAAGCGCCGAGAGGGAAGCCGGCTTGTTGGAAAGGCAATTGGGCATCAGGCAATTGGGCTACCTACGACGGTAGGTAGGAGACGGTAGTTTCCGATATTTCTACTGACTAAACTTGCTAAACCTTTTGCATGATGTTCGAGTCCAAATCGACACAAGCCGCAAAGACCTTACTGCGGCATGGTGTCAACAACGTGATGCTTAGGTTTTCTCGTAGGGGTACTTGCCAGAGCAGAACAGAGCATACAAATCAGCAACCTTCCTTCTCTTCTTTTCTTGCTAGAAAGGGGCCTTCGATGAAGCTTTCTACACAATTCACTAACTACATAAGTGCGTCGAAAGGTGGGCAGCATTCTACCAAAAGGCTTCTGCCTCTTGGTTCTGTGAGTCTCTAACCCATCCCAAAAACTAACCACCTCCTTGTTACCTTTCATTCTCTTCGCTTGATTGGACATCATTGCATCAGGGACTGGACCAGCTATATAGCTACTATCTCTGCTGGCATTTATTGGCCTTTCTCTGCCTTTCGTAAAAACTCGCCAAAACCTGCTATGTACAAGGTACCTTGGCCATAGGTCTCCAGGCGTGATTAACACAAAGCCAATTATGCTCCAAAATTCCCATTGCATCATTGTACCATGTGTGATGTCGATCCATAAGAGCTGCCTATACCACAGCTGCGTGTCCCACTTCTGAAGAAGGATCAAAGTGATCTTCATTCTGAAAGTGGGTAGATGCGATCATGTGGTCAGTCATCAGCGGAATAGTGGGAATAACATGTAGAATAACATGCACGTGCCGCAACTATTTCAGGCTGTTGGAAGTGCGATCATAACCTGTTAGCGGTTGCCACTGGTAACTATTCTATGAGAGACGATAGACTTATATGATCGGGATAGTCCCTTCCAAGTAAGGTTGGCGTGAAGCTAATAACCTCACTCTGTAAAAGAATTATTACAGAACGAGCAACAATAGTACAATTCTCTGCACTTCTGGAGCTGTTTGGTGGGGATGAGGTGGAATGTGACTCCAAAGCGGGTCAACCTTTAGTGTTTTTGAGTTGCACCGCTGTTGCAATTAACGACGCATTTGTTGCGAGAGGCGACGCCCGGATCTTGGCTTTAGAGCCTTTAAAGAACGAAAAAATATAAACTCCATCTATAGTATCCTACGTTCTGAAGACCTTAGACCGAGTGGTAGACCTATATCTCAGAAATTCTATTACAGACGTGCCTGTGCCTTCCCTTGCATTTTACAAGTGAACATCCTTAGGCAATGCTCTGTACGAAGTAGCGCGTACCGTAGAATACTTATTAAAATACAAACCATGTTACTTGGAAGCCTTCGTAGGCACAGAGCACCTCCAGGTAGCCCTGGCGGAATTCGAAATCGACTTTGAATGTGTGAATACTGCATAAGCTGAAAACTAAAGTCTTCTACAGCAGCAAAATATTGAAGACAGCGTGCCGTGGAATACCTCATCAGGGAATACCTTTCGATACTACTATGGCTTATAGTTAAGGGTAAGGCGCCAAGAACAGAGAACGATAAAGACAATCGCCAATGCGAACGACATAGTTAGTGATCATCTAGATCATCGTATCCGGAAAGTTTCTATATATGTATATGATCAGCGAAATGATTGAAATGCCTCTTTTTCATATAAAGGACGATGGCTCCGAGGTAATGAACTGCCGACAGTTTTATCATCCATCACAAAAAAAAATGAGCCAGTTGTTGAACCACTCTAGCCTATCGATTAACCCGGAAAGGATAAAGTAATACATCCCACCAACTCTTACAACTTCTGCATGATAAACAAATGATCGTTTCCAACTAATTACGTTATTTAACATTCACGATCATTCTTTCCCGCTTGAATGAAAATCATACCAAATTCGGACTCACGTCCAACGTATTAAGGAAAACACACACCAGATGTTACGATCGATCGTGCAAACAATCCTATCCGCAATCATACCAAAAATGATCATCAATAAAACATATGATCATGACACGATCAAAACATTTCATAATTGATCTAGGTTTGATCACCTTCTCAAGGTAAGGCGCGTGTTTGCAAACAAATCTCCTTTTTTGTCTCTCTGCATTATATTCAACCGTAATGAAATTTTGCAAGCCATTAAGAAGAGAAGAAAAAGAAATTATCGTCCACCTACACCGGATTTTGTATTTTGGAATAAACTCAGCTCATTTGTGTGTGATTCACCTGCGATCAAATCATCGAAATTTTTACATCGAGACTCGAAAATTAATTCTGATTGAGTCCCGTCAAAAAGTCCGCCTCGTAAATTTCGTTTTTGTTTTTGTTTTTTTTTTTGTGGTCAGTCGTTGTCTGGTGAATTATCATAAAATTCTTATAAAGACCGAAAGGAAAAAATGAAGTCGTTTATGATAACATACGTGTGTTTTTAACATTTAGATTGTAGCAGTTTTACTTTTTCTGTCCCGGGCGGTAAATTGCAGGTCCATAACCTGCGTGAGTTAGTAGCTGCGATCTTGTGAATCGAGATCAACGCTATCCTGGAGCGCATCTTTCTTTTCGAGTTGTAATTTACTGCTTCCTTCTCGGAGTTAACCATGCAATAAAACATCTCATAATGCTCGGCTGCCGCAATTAAACGTCATTAAATTTCGCCTTAATCACCTCTGCGCGACTGCGACTGTGGCTAAAGCGCGTGCGCACAAAGCTTAACAAAATTTTTGCCCTGGATTTGAGTGGCAGCAAACCAGCTAATGATGACTGCTGCAAAAATTAAATGCTTTTAAACGGGGGCGGACGCACGGACGGACGGACGTGTAGAAACGGTCATGTAAGATGAATATCAGTAAATTTGGTCGGTGTGAAGTTGTTTGAAAAAGGTTAGTAACAAAGCAAGGTTGAAGGTCTTTCGGGAAAAAATTGACGCAAATATTATTATAGTTGGTCTAGCACCAATATTTTTTTCGCAACTTCCTTCTATATGTAAAAAACTGTGAATACTGTTAGGTCCAAGTCCGGGACCGACCCAGACAAAGTGGTGTAGACATTTGGCGGCCAGAGCATATGCAGGTAGACCAATTTTGGAGGTGTGCGCGAGCGTACCTTTGTTGTTTTAGTTTTGCACAAACAGTTTGGTCTGACGAACTTTTTTAAACAAAGGAAAAAACCTGTACGTTCTTCCCGGAACCCCTTCGGTCGTTCCTTCCTCCTCCATCACAGTACAAACCCAAAAAAAAAAAGAATAATATAGAAACAATCAACCTGCAACTTCTTGGGTCTTCTTCAGTCGGAAATGACTTCGTCTTCATTGCGCGCTCACTTCGTCTTCCACCGTGATTCCTTGGTCTTCATTCCTCCTCTATACAAAAGCATCTTCTGCATCTACTTAACAATTCGGCGGCTCTGTGTCGTTTTTATACTTTTGTGAGTCTTCAGTCTGACATTGAAATGTCAAAACAATTGAGAAATGACCACCACGAACGGGAGGAGGATTGTTGAATTGAAATTGTTGAAACAAAAAAAAAATCAATGATGAAAATTGGAATAAATCCAACAAAACAAAAAAAAAACATTAAGAGTATTTTTCCAACGAGTGCGTGTAGTACTCGGAGCTGTGGCTCACAATAAAGAGCCGGGACTTGTTGAATCCAGTCGAATTGCGGTGGTCTGAAAGTTGATAGCGTGCTCAAAGTGCTGATAGCGAAACATCTTGAACTAGTTTCGGATTTCATGAAATTTGTTGGAATTTGTTTTTCTTGATTAATTTTTTTTTGTTTCGTTGCTTTTTTAAATATAAATCTTGAGGCAGTAAATTGAAACTTGGGAAAGAATTTCAATGATTTATTTTTTTTTATTCATTTTGGGACAGGGAAAGATAAGGTTTGATGTTTTTTTTTGTTCATTGCGGAATTTTAGAGCTATTAGATTTATTTTTAGATGTTTGTATATTAAACGGCAAACAAATTAGCTTAAATTTCGCTTCGATAAAGAAATGAATGCATTACGTATAACCTGAAGCTGAACACGTTCTTTTGGTGTTTGGTTTTTCGGCTTCTGATTTTTTGGTAATTACTTCTTTGGGCATTAAAACAATAAACTAATGTTACTTAAGAAATCAGTTACGACGATATGTTAGTTTACATGAAAATCAAAAATATTTATGGCCACAATGATGATAGTTCTTAGAGGTATACTCAAACACTCATAAATTTTCAAAATAGGCTTCATTTTTACGATGGAACCCATATGCAAATACATTACTTTGATTAAAAAAACACATATATGGATGTAAAACACTTAAAAACATAAATTTGGGACAATTTGGGACATTTAGGACAGTTTGGGACAATTTGGGACATTTGGGACATATGCATATTTTAACGTTTTTCAATCATTTATGAAAGAACAATACATACACCGTCCATTTAATAATCAAGAAGTTTTTCTACTTATTTTAAAGTTTATTATTTCTATCGTTTTGAAAAGGATAGTAGTGTTCAGAATGTAGGCCGAGTTACAATGACCCAGGCAAAACTGTTGAATATTATTAAATGGAAGTTGTATGCTGCATTACCTCGGCAATTGAATCGGAGAGCATATTTCCGAGCTCCTCCTCCAGTGTGCTTCGCCTGACCTCCTACTTAATGCATTCGAAGGATGTATGGTGGGCGTCGTCCGAAATGGAGTCCTCGTAGAGACACGCGGCATCCGTGCCCTGTCAACAATTGGGTAAGGTAATAATACACCTCGCCGAACTCCCGGTCCACCCAGGTGTTTAGCTGGCCGATCAGGCGGGCTGTCCACCTTTCACTAGAATCTCCCTCCCAGCGCGTTTACCAGACCTCCATTGTGTTGCCCCTGGCAGCGCTTGCCGTCTCGCGTTTTCCCATCCTTCTCTCTCTACGGACGGACTGTCTCTTCTGAGTTAGCAGGTCGATCAGAATGGCTCCGGCGACAACTAGCACTGCGGGCTCGGAGACCGTGCGGTAGAAACACGCGGCACGGAGAGCTCCAACACAGGAAACCCAACCAGGCGGCCCCAGACGTACCTCCCTCCTTTGCAAGCCATCGTTGGTTTCATATTCTAAGAAGTGCTCATTCAGTCAGTCCTAGCATCCTTTGCAGGTACTGAAGGAGTCCGAAGTCGCGCTCCATCACCCCAAGCGCCCTGTCCCACCTAACGGCGATGAAGGCGTTCTTTACGTCTAGAGTGGCGGCTAGCTGGCACGTATCGGGATTGGCCAATAGTTATAATAATTACAGTAACTCAATGTCTTTTTGGGGTCTGTTTAGAAAGCGCAGTAGTTTTCCTTTGTTGTAAGTAGCCCAAGTTGTTCTGGAGGTAATTTAACCTTTGACTGGCTAAAACCAAGCGGTAGCCGAATATACCTTTTATGAACCCCCTTTCCACCCAACTTTGCGCTGCGAACCAACTCAACCTTCTTGTACCGAAGAGAGGCTCCTGCCACGTGAAGATTGAACGTACCACGGCTGTGTAGAACCACAGGACCATTTTTGGCTTCAGACCCATCTCTTGCCGAAGGTCTTTCTATAGGCGTATAAAGTTAAGCAGGCTCTCTTTGCTCTTTTCTCGATAATCGACTTCAAGGTCAGTTTTTGGACCCAGAATTGTACTCTGAAGGATAAAGTGTGGTGTGTTAATCTAACCTTGGATTGCTATAAGCAACAATTTTCGGTGACAGTTAGAGCCCTCAGTTTATATTGCCGATGTTTTGTTAATCCTGACATACAATGCAATGCCTGGCAGCAAAAACAGAGCGAAGAGAGCAAAAATAAAAGGTGCTAAGGCCAGAAGATGGATTTTCGAAAGAACTCCCGCAAAACAATTGCTCCTTAAATTCGATGATCGGGTAAATGTAGGTTTCTGGGTTTTCCCTGAAAGAATCGAACCTTCAACCTCCGGGATGGTAGCAAAAATCTAATCATTAGGCTACATAACATAAAAGTCGTTCACACATGCGCACCAAGTAACTTCTTAATCGGTGGTGTTTTAACTTTGGAACAAATTTTTGGGACACTTTTGGGACAACATTTTTTTGTTTAACCAATCAGCAGAGTGCTGGAAGAGAATCGGATTTCGTTTGATTATTAAAGATACAATACGCTATTCAAATCCATTATGTTTGGTCGCTGAAGCTGGCCGACAATTCATAAATATTACGTCTGACTCGAAAGACCAAATACGCTTGAGCATAAAAAGTGGTCGTCGGTCTTTTTTTTTTACTATTTTTAAAAAACTCTCAGATTTGCAACAAAACAAATTTCCCTAGACATAATTACTCGCTGTTAAACCACGGCAAAACCAAAATCGTGGCTATAAAACTGTCTCGCAACAAGTCGTGACTATGACTAGTGACAAAGCACTGGGGAAACTCCTCATTTAATCTTGGCCATTAATTTGTGCTACTATATACACCAGGTCCAGGTCCAGCGAACTAATCTCTTTTCTCGTTGGGTTTTTTGTGTTCTGTTTGGTCTCCAATAAGTGCAATACTGTACTGGCCATTCGGGGGGTACTAAGTGTACTAAGAGACTTCATCGGGTACCTTTGTTCCGTCGTGGTGAGCAATTTTTTCCCTACGCCACTAGAGTTTCGACTCAAGGTCTCTATCGTCATGAGTCTTGTCCAGAAAATGGATTTTTAAGAGGCAGTAACTTAGCTTCACCTCTAGACACACTTGTGTGTTAAATTCGTTTTTTTTTAAGTTTTTTTTTTTTAAAGAAACAAACTCCAGTCTACAGCGGAGCCGCGAATTATGGCAGCGGCGGCTTGCATTGATCCAGCCAAGCCAAGGGTTCTTGGATCTTGTGTTCCATGAGTAACAAGAAGAAAAGTTCCTGCTGTTTTGAAAGGTGTTCGAAAATGATTTGGACCTCTTGTGAGCACAAAGGTTTTGCTTCTATTTCCTTCGGTTGGTGGTGCTACCGGTTACCCCCGGCCACAAATCGACTCAGTTAAATCCTGTAGTCTGGCGCGGCCTCGCCCATCTCTGTGTGAGTGTGGAGCCCCTCGAATGGTGGAATCTGCTGCTTTCCAATAAACGCCACCATAACTCATGCAATAATCTCCGGCAAATGCTTCGGTTGTTATGCAAAGTAATCTTCAAGTCTCAAGACGTCGTCCTCTCGATGCTCCATCGTCGTCGTCGCTGCGCGCTCCTTTTACGTACGTCCTTACCCTCAGTCCTTAAAGACGTCTTTTGTGCACTTGGCGGGAGAAGTGTTATTGGCCTCCTTTCCACTCAGTTATTGCCAGTTATAAAAGGAGATTTTTCTGTGCCCCCCTAAAGGAAAAAATAAAAAAAAAATGCAGAAAGGAGCGCGACAACGAAATCCTGAAACTCTTGAAACTTTTCTGTAAAAATTTATTAACTCGCGCTCATAAATTTGTGTCCCCCTAAAGGGGCGCGAAAGAAGGGAGTCGGGTTCTTGTACTGCGTAAGGATTTGTCTTCAGTCCCCTCTCTTCGGGCGTCTTTTGCCTTGAGTCGTGCGCCTTGAGATTTCGTTTTGCAAATTTGATATGATTGTGCGGCTCTTAAAAGCCACTCGAAGTAAATAAAGGAAATTCGAGGAAACGTTTTCTGTTTTGTTTTTTTCCTTATTTCTTCTCCTTTTGCTGACTGTAAACTAAATTGAAATTCCACCAACGAAAAAGGACTCTTGTATTAATTTTTTTTTGTTTTCATTTCAGTTGCTAAGCTCCTTGGCGACAGATCTGGATTTGATGCTGAATGACCTAAGGTCATCGCCGACATCACGATTTATCCAGCAGCAGCCATCAGCGATCCGGTCGAATCAGTCTGTGACAATATTGTCCTCGCAGCGCCTCAATCAGGACTTCCAGCACCATCATCACCACCTCCGACAGCAGCAGTTCTTTCAAGTTCGCCCACAAGCACTTACCCAGCTGCCGCACTATCATCAGGACTCCTCGATCCATGGAACATTCTCGTCGGCAACCACCAACACCACTACAACAGCATCCAGCTTCGCTACTGCCAGCCATCATTCCAGCACTCAGACGACACTTTTGGGGTGAGTCTAACAATTTTTAAGTATTTCTTTCTTCCACCCCGATCCTTTCTTATCCTTATCCTTCGGTTTTCCGGTCTAAGGAGCACGAGATGTGGTCACATCCTTCTAAATTTTTCATGTCCAGTTATCGATGACCAATTGCTTATCCTATCCACGTCACATTCTTTGTTTGGACGACCGGAACACCTTCTACCCTCCATGAAGATAAAGGTCTAGAGGGTATCCACCCAAAGGACGACTCCTTTTGGTCAAAAGTTGTTCATTCTTTTCTCTTTTTTATTCGGTGGACCTTGGTTCATTTTTCTTCTTATTTTTACTCTTGTTGCTGTATGTGTAGAACGACATGGACCACACTTCCTTTTCACGTTGTCCTTTAAATGATATCATTTTGAGGACGACGATGGCAGCTTTATTACATTTCAAGTAAAAGTCAGAAAAGGAGAATTCCTTCGAGAGATTTAATTTCCTTGGAAATTGTGTTATTAATGGCTCCCTAAGCGGTCGGTTGTGATGCTGCAAGGATATTTGACGAAGGATTCTTTATGGAAGAGAAAGAATGATATTTTATTCCATATATATATATTTTCTTTTAAATAAAGGAACATGATATTTTGTGGTGGAGAATGTCCTTAAAAGGAAGTTTATTTCCAGTCTTATTTTAGATGGGGGGTTTTTTTTTGAGAGTGTAGGTTTCGAAGTGAATTATCGTTTTGATGTAATTGAAAAGTTTGAAAATCGAACGATTTATTGTTGCTGGATCGTTTTTTAATCTTTGTACCTTTTGTCCAAATTTATTGGGACAAGATTCCAGAGATTATAATCACAAAAAGTATTTAAATTTAAATTGTTTTTTTAAAAACATGGGGACCAAAGGTTTCAATAATTTTTCACAAAATCACTGTCCCAAATTCGATAACCAATCGTATATCTACATAAACAAGCGAACACTAATAAATAAACACACTAATCATTCGTATTCCTTAGAATTTTGGAGATATATATTAATAAAAA
This sequence comes from Thereva unica, assembly GCA_949987705.1. NCBI lineage: Eukaryota > Metazoa > Arthropoda > Insecta > Diptera > Therevidae > Thereva > Thereva unica. Next base: position 6,156,516 of record OX465284.1, on the reverse strand, counting down.
AATGCTGAAAAGCTAATAACCAGTGTCCCAAAAAAGAGCAAAATGGTGTCCCAAAATTTTAATGCATGTCCCAAATCAAAGAAAAATTGCTCCTTTTTGTTTATTGAAGTCTTTTGTAATGTTTCCTTTATTCTATAAACTTTCTAATACAACAAATAGATTTTTATTGATATGAAAGGTGTCCCAAAAAATAATGAACACATATTAACTTACTTAGGCTTAGTTAATATTTATTGTTTTTTTTTGGTACGCATTTTGGAATAATAGTAAAATCATTTTACTATGTATTGAAATTTTTGTCCCAAAATGTTTGTGACACTCTTTTTACTCTAATTTAACACCTGCTTCTTCCTGCAACCTTAGCGGATGGTGTGAATCATGATCAGAATGACATGCGCTTTCGTAATACCTAATCTTATTTTAACTTGGTAATTCCTAAGCCTGGTTTAAAACATAAAGAAGGGAGTTTGTGGTGTTCATCCAATTTCGATGACTTCTAATTAAACTTGGTCGAATTTCTGCTTTTGAGAATGGGCAGACATCTTGTTGAAGTGACTGCAGAGGGTATGATCAGCAAAAACCACGCTACCGTAAGCAGATCGACAAGTAATGCCTCTAAGATGTCTTTCTGATCCTAAATTCAAACAAAGGAGGAGGGTTTCAGACAATTAAAATTAGTAAATCTGCTGCCTGAAAGTGTAACTAGATCATCCATGTACCGAGGATACATTGATATTCAGAGATCGGTCCTATTGATAGGGGCTGGGCTACCTTTCCCTTTGGTAATTGGATTGAGCAATTTCATCGTAATGTGGTATCCAAATTGCCTCTGCCAATAAATCATGGAGTACTGCAAAGCGTCATATGATCTATGCGTTTCGGATATTCTTCGCAGCGGTCCAACGGTTCTTCGCTGAAGGACAATATCTCGGCTTGTGCGTCAACAACCAATGCACAAATGTCTGCAGAAGTTGAAGCATTGTATCGCCGTGAGTGTTCTCTGGCTGGAGCGTCATCAGGTTTGAAGACAAATCTGCAATCATCTGAGTTCTTTTTCCCATCGCCGTTTTAAACATCGTAATCAAAGCGTTGTCTACCTTAAAGAATTGTCGCAATTGTCGAATGACGGTTTTTGTCACTCCCGTTTGCCCTTTGTCTATCGACTTGATCATCCTCCGACAAAATAAAGTACACCTGCAGATATTGGTGTTCGTCTTCGTTTACTGGCAAGAATGCACCGATTCGATGGTAAATTTGGCCTTGAATCTTTGAAGCCGAATTGCATCATGTTAATGTGTTTCTTTTTACCTTGCAAGTCGGCATGAAACCAGTTTCTTGAATGATTTTTGTACCGAACGAAGTCATTGTACTGTCGAAAGTTCTTGAGAAAATCATCCTATTCAAACAGCGATTTCAAAGGCTTCGGAGGTGCATCTAAAAAAACCAATTCAAACAGCAAAGGCCGAGCGTTTCGCCTTTGAATTTTAGCGCGTTGCAATATTGGCACAAAATAGTCATCGCTCCAATATCGAAAATCGTGTCACCACCGTAGTTTTCTGTTGGCTCATACCGAAACGCAGTCGTTCGTGTGTCGACAACCATGCGGGTCAAGTCACTCTTCGGTTTGAACTTGTTTGCTTTCTTTCCCAGCAGCAGTACGATTTGACGCAGCTTTCTTTAGATGCACTCTCAAATTGCTTGCCTGTTGATCTGGTCTTATGCGATGTCCCACTCTGTCGACTTCTCTATGTGCTTTGCGTTTTTCTTCAGTTTGGCTTCGTTGGTATATTTGTTGTCGTCTTGCTTGCCTTGTTCGCCTGCCAATGTTTGTATGCATTCTTCTCAACATTTTCAAAACATCACCGAAATTTACTTTTCAATAACTATTTTGTCTGCGCTTTAACTTAGTAAAAATAACAATCACCTGTTCTTAGCCTGCAACAGGCACCACAGCGTCAAAACTCCTGCATGGTACCCAAAACAGGCATGGTACGCCCGAGTGAAAATAAGACGCACCCGCACTTATCATGAAACGAGCACGGTACGCATGAGTAAAAATTCAACTTTTTCAAATGTAGCCCGCTATATGCACGTATCAATAACAGACGCTCAGAATAGCCCAAACGAACCACGGTACGCTCACCCTTTTTCTATACTAAAGGGAGAAATATTGTAGCTTTAGAACGAAGAAAACGGGCAAATATCTTGGTGCCCATAAAGAATCCCGTTAGCATGCTCAGTAGACCGGTTTTCTTACGATTTTCTAAGTCAAGCAGCATTGGACATATTGAGTTCTTAGTTGGGGGACCGCTTGGGAAAACGGAAGTCGCGTTTGAAATGGTTGTTACGAATACATTTAAATCTGTAACAGTGGCATGGATACCCCTGGGATATTTGATTTTCGTGCCTGTGGCGTGCTAGTTGCGGGCGCGTATAGGAAAATCGAGCGAGACTGACACGACGAACGTCAAGCTACGATGGTAAGAACCCGTTGGACTAATCTCAGGAGAATGTTAGCTCGGATTTTCAATGGTAGGCCAACAAGAAAAACAAGCATGAAGCGATCAAGAAATATTCGGAAGGATGACGTACTAGAAAACTTCGTATAACGAATTTTAAAAAACTAGCCAGACGTAGAGTCGAATGGAGCAAGAGACTTTAAGAGGTCCCAGAATTGTAGCCCCATTTCAGAATAAGAGTGGGCGGCATTGAGTATACTGAATAGAACGATTCACGCGCGATTACCGAAGTTAAACAAAATTGGGCGTAATTAGTACTTCGATGATGTATCGGTTGTCGGTGGCACCACTGTTAAGAGGGATGAAAAGAAAACAGAGAAAAGGTGGTCTAGTTCGGTGAAGCAGCTTATTATTGTAATTAGAAAACTCCATGGACTGGAAGGCGTACAATTTATTGCTGGTCTTAAAGGATGTTAAAGCTTATTCCTGCTGCTCCACAGCTTTAACTCAGCCCTTTAATCGTCCATCATAACTCCTTGCAAAAAAATTAATATTCACCACTCATAATAGCTCACAAATCCTTCCTAAAGGACACACCATATGCTTCCAGCCGCTAAGGTACTACTTAAACAAAAAAGAATAACGTTAATCCACACCAGAATTTCACCAAAAGACACTTTGTCTATAAATTTCCCTTATGCCTTTTATTTTCTCCGTGCTAATTATTTGTCCACCCAGAAAATTTATCACAAGCCCCAAGTGGAAGTAATGGACACATGGATGGGGAGCACGTAGAATTGTGCACCCCCGAAAACACTTAAAGCCCGCCACCCCCGTCTCAACGTAAACTTCCTACGGTGATAACACATTTAATAAAGCGAAAATAAATCAAAACCATGAGAGAATGTAACCGCAAAGTACACAACTGTATTCCCGGACCTCCGTCGCTCATCTCATACACCTGGTCTGGATGTCTCTCCAGCCCCCACCTTTCTTCTTTAAGGGCCCCCCACCAGCATGGCAGCCAACATTCACGGCTAGTGTTGTAGGGCTCTCAGCGTAATACCAACCAAATTAATTGCCGGCAATAAATCAAATTCTGTGGAATTTTTCGAGAATTTTTCTCTCTCAACTTTGAAAAACAGTATAGACATCATCCCCTCGCCCCCACCCCTGTACAGCAAAAAAAAACATACATTTTGTATGTTTCTAGATAGAGCCGAAAAAAAGTGGTGGGGGTGTGCTATGTACAGACAACACAATTGTGGAATTTTTACCCGAAAATTCCGAAATGTCTGGTCTAGTGAAATGGTTTCATACACCTGCATGCTACTAGCATAAACATTGCGTGTGGTGAAGTTCCTGCGATGGCGGGGATGAATGTGGGGGCGGACGGGGTGGGGGTGTATGTTTCTGTGATGCCTAGAACCGAATTATTTATGGTATGTTAGTTATGCTTCCTGAAAAGTTCCTGTGAAAATCCTTTGCGGCGGCAGGATATTCTATATAACTACGTACGCTAATTAAAAGCAGTTGTAGGTAGTTGTTTGAATTGCTCCTATAGCAACAACGAACGTATTTTTTTTTTGGGAGGAGGGGGATTTTAGTGCTTTTGGTTGTACTTTCGGGAATTATATTTAATTTAATTGAAGTGATACGGGAGTTTGCTTAATGGAAATTAGTGTTACTAGTTAGGCAAACTTGTTTAACAGGATCTCATAGTCCTTATTACTGGCTGAACTATTCTGGTGTGCTAAAGGAGGAATGTTCCAAATTGTTTTCAAACTTTTAGTTCACATTCAATTATGACTGCAATTTCTAATGTTTCAATTCCATCAAACATTTGAGCATAAGGTTTCTACTTGCGAGAGTTAAAGGGGAAGTTTCTGCGGTACTTGCCAATATTAAACTACTAGACTCCCGTGCATCTGGAAGATAGAGCAAAGTCTTTCAACAAGAGATGCCATTTTAAGTCAATAGAAAAGCAAAATGTTCAAAATAAAATCCTACAAAGCGAAATAGTAAGATATTTTCACCAGCTTAACCGGTGGTACCAACGATACATGTCCTTTTTCTCCTGGTAGTCGGTTACTGCCTGCGTCACAACTTACGAAAGACCATGGTCCTGGAGCACACACACTAGTTGGGCAAGGGAATAGTGTGAAGTTACCCTTATCCACAAAATCTCGCGCTCCAGAACCCTGATCCTTCGTGTGGAAAAATCCATAGAATTAACCCTTGAGCAGTGGTGGACAACAGTCGACTTTACCAGAGAACCAAAAAAAGCTCTTGTAAAGGACTTGTTTATGCCTCTCACTCCAACTCAACCCAACTAACTCAAAATTTTGCCTATACATACATTCCTCACTCAAACTCACAAGTAGGATAAGAAGACCCTGAAATTGCCTTGAAGCTCATGTGGCTCCCAAAAACTGCCGTTGCCCACCACTGTCCTTGAATAATACGGCCCGGTGTATTGTGAGGCTTAAATTCGACCCCTTCTAGTACCACCATAAAAAGGCTTAATCCGAATTGGCGCCAAAACTCGCATTTATTGACCATAAACTGTGCCGACAGAGTGTTGGAAATGTTCATTCTAACACGGTTTTGGTCTAACGTGAGCAAACGCGGCACCCAACACGCGGAGAGCTTTCTCATGCCTAAACCTTTATTTAATATGTGGCAAACACGTTCTTTGGACATTTTCATAGCCTCTGCTAAATCTTTCACTTAAATTCGGCGATCGTCTAGCGCCATTTGGTGGGCTTTAGCGATGTTATCGCCAGTAGTTGTAGTTTTTGGATGTCCTGAACGTTCATCGTCTTTCAAGTTCTCACGGCCGCGTTTAAATTCAGCTCAATGAATGAATCCAACTCATCCTTGATTTGCGTAGGCGTATTGCCTTTCAAAAACAAAAATTCACTCACAATCGACTCACTCAAACGACTGTCAAATAACAGCTACGCGTCCAAAATGGCTGAAACTTTGGTGAGTAACTGTCAAAAATATGGACAACTACATTCACTAGCTTTTATTAACGAGTGCTGCCATCTTCACGTTGAGGTCGGAAGCTTTTCAGAACACCCTCGGACCTCACTTCAGTATCGTTGATTTTTCCCTGTTATTTTTTCGCAATCAAAAACAAGAATCGAATCACTTATCAATATCGCTCTCTCTCTCTCTCTCTCTCTCTCTCTCTCTCTCTCTCTCTTCTCTCTCTCTTCTCTCTCTCTCTCTCCCTTTCTCTCTCCCTTTCTATTCTAGTGAAAATTTAAAGCTACATAGCTCTAGAAAACCAACTACTCAATAAAACTGTCAGAAATTTTGACAAGTCTTTTGTAAAAAAGGGCACTAGAAGCTGACATGACATAATTCTTTGATAGTTGCGCCACCTATTTTTGAACTCGGGTACTTTTACAGCCCTTGTATATCAGTAACAGGGTAAAGTTCGAGCCTTATACTTCTGAAAAGCTTCTTCCGAAGATGTACTTCAACAAAACCTTTTTACCATTGAGCAATACCATACAATATCACATCACATGCTCCCATTTGACAGCATTAAGAAGTCTCGCGATAACATACTTTTTAGCATAACTAACCCAAAAAAAGAACCCGTTACCCACAGTGTAAACAACCTCATAACTTTTCCCCCTTCGGCTCTAATCTTAATACATGGCAATCAGGCTTACCAATAATACCCATGAAACTCAACGATTAACGAAATCAACGTTTTCAGAGTTCTCTCTCTCTCGCCGTCTGACATCTACATATAAGTGCCATGGTAACCGATATTTCTCTTAGCCACGGTTAATTACACATCACGATTATCGTAAAATCCGTTCTGTTTCCTGATTGCATTTTCCTCACGGTTTTTCCTATCGTGTTGTATATAACGTTTGACAGCCGAGCACTTTTGCCCCCACCACCGCTATATTAGAGAAAATGCACGTTGTTCCACGATCCACGGATTTTCCACTTGATACTCTGGTTCCTCCTGCCCTCTCCGCGCACTCCTCTGCGACTCCTCCGGCCCATCGAGTATTTTTCACCTAATTACGTCGCGCGCGCTTGCGCAACCAGTAAGACTAACTGACAGAGTGCCGGAGTCAATTGCGATTAATCAACTCGCGCCGGCGTGGTTGTTGGTACAAAGCGATAGAAAAAAATTGCTGTATTGGATCCAAAAGAATCGATTACAAATTGATTTCTTGCTTCATTCCATGTCAGTTTGTCTGTTTTGTGTTGGGCATCAAGAGCTGTTAAGTTGCCACTTGTGTGACGATGCACTACAGCGAAGAGATTGTGGTCCCACAATTGAGATCCCAGACACATGTAATTCGTGTTATAGTGCATCAAGCCCAAGAGTCTCACCCAGCTGATTGTGCAATTATGCAAATATGTACATTTGTAAGCTCCAGCACCAATCACCGATCTATGAGGAGTTGCTTGTCTCAAGGATCATTAATAGCGTCGCTGATCCACCACTCACCACAGTGGCCAAATTGACAGGCTATCGTCAATTTTGCTGGCTGCGCGGCTGGAAGTATTTTAATTGAAGCAATTCTTCTTTGAATGATGATAATTGGCAGCTCGAAGATCTCCGATTCGAGATTTGATGGACGAAATCTCAAGCTGTGCGGGGACGTGTTGAGTTGTGAAGGACGTTAATTTCGCTTGATTTTGAATAATTACCTTGCGCTGATTACGTGTCATTCATACATAGATCAACGCAATTAGTAGTATAAGGAAAGCCATGTGCGTATGGCTTTAACCTTGTTTATGTTTTGGCAGAACTCATAAATCAGTGCGGGGAAGTATAGTGATGAGTGATGAGTGCTGAGAGTTGGGTATCAACCTTCGAATTGAATATGTAAAGAGTTGCTGTGGATAGGATGTTGATCGATTTGATTTGTGGGATCGAAATGTTTTTTATTGAATCTTAAAACGAGTTTTAATAAAAATAACACGATTCACAACAAAATTTCTAAAATGTCCCAGGGTTAAAGCGCAGGGCCGGCTTTAGGAAGGCGAGGGGGGTGAACCCGGGCATGCCCCAGGGGGCGCCGCGATGCGGACAGGAGGAAAACAAAGCTTGTGCTAGAAACTAGCGCTTAATGCTGCCTGATCGTACCACTATCATATACGCTGTGCTAACACTGTACTCGTACTTACCTTCTCCAATAAAAAGAAAAGATGACCTTACAACGGGCGAACACCGACCCTCTTTGAAACATAGTCCTCAGACATGTTCCGGGCATCAGAAGGTTATTTGCCGGACTGTACGGCCGTACACCACACGATTGTACGCCGCTGTAAGGGCATCTTTTATTTCTACTAGGGTGGCGCCAAAATACGTATAGCCTGTCCTATGTGGAAGTCTTTAATGAAGAGTCGGCATTTTGTCTTCTGAGACAGTCCTCGTTTGTGTAGGTTATACCGCAGCTCTACATGGCCAGTCAGATACCCACCAACTAAGTAAGTTCCATTCTGGGTAAACGCTCCATAACGCAAAGGGTCTTATTAGTTCTTTAGCCTATCTAAGACCAGGGACGGATTCTCAGTAGGGTAGGGTCAGTCCCTTAATCTAAACCTCTTTAAGGGACTTAGAGGTTGACCAAAGATGCCACAAACGCGTTCTGGGCCCTGGAACAAAGTCTTAGACCCATCCTTGAGTGCAGTTTCATTGCCCTTGATACCTATCAGAGCTAGGCAACTCCGCCGTCGCCTGGTCCCAAGCCCAGGGTGTAAAAGGAGGAGGGTGATCGACCTGCCGAATTGACCAGAATCAGTCAATCCAAAGAACCGAAGAAATTAGACAAGAAACCGCATTTTTCACGGCGGCACCGACAGCAGCATATCCGTTTCGGGGACGTCCCGCTCGGATCGCCAGCTAATGTATCAAATAAGAAAAAGACCTAGCAGAGCTAGACTCTCCTTTTACTGGTTAGGCTCTGGAGTAAGTCAAAGTTCATAGCAAAGCAAATATTTCGGTAGAAAACTTTCCCTTGAGATTGGCTTGGTGGCAGCTTGACTGTCCGAAAAAAATTCATTGTTGACGCCTTTCGAACCGTTTTTAAGGTTAAGCCTAGTGCAGGTCTCAATGGCATGCGTGTATTTCAGTCTAGAAAACAAAGGGCCAATTGCCCATTGTAATCGAGACCTTGTTTTTGCGTCTTGCAATATCAGCCCCTGTTCCATCATGTTCCTTCTTCGACTCGTTGCTAAACCAGTGGAGATTTCTTAAATAGCATAAACACTCCCACCACACACATGCACTCTCCTGCCAAAAGCATGCACGAAATCGCCTGAGGGGCTTTAAAAAATTGTATAGAACGAAGAAAAGGGGTAATTATCTTGATGACCACAAAGGATGCCAAAAGCATACTCAGTAGAACGGTTCTCGTTCGATAACGTAGCTCAAGCAGCATTGGACGTGGTTAGTACTTAGCTGGGGGACCGCTTGGTTAAACAACGGATGCCTGTATTTTTAGATCTCCGTGCCTGTGGCGGGGGTGTGCATGCCTGTAGCGCGACAGTGCATGCTTCTAGCGAACAAACTTTTAGATTTTGATGCCTGTGGTGGGAGAGTGCATACTTTTGTGGCATGCTTATTTGTTCGCTATGCGTGCTAGCTGGCCTATTGAACTACACCCCCATAACTAATATCTGTATGTGAGACCGCTGGAACAGGTTCAGCAGTCTGTCGGTTTCTCGCTTAGATAACTGTACAAAAGGCAGACTCATCCGCCTCAAGGCAAAACCTGCTTCCTCTCCTCCGTAAATGGTAAGCCAGAGGGCCGTGTCCGATAATCCAGCCAACAAATATTTTGACACCTTTTCTATCGCACCCCAACAATTCCTTAGCCGCGTTAAGAGATGGCACAGGACCCGCTTAGAGTTAGCCAATCCAGGCATCGCCCTCCAGCATTCGATGTATTTCATCCAAGTCAGATAGGCAAGAGCTTTCTTCAGCATGCTGGTGGGTGCCTTCCAGACAGCGCCTTCATATCCGGGTGCCCAGAGGAGATCGTTAAACGACTGTGCAAAAACTACCCACTACCATGCAGCCCTGGACACGATAATTTTACATATTTACCTGGTAGGCTTTGAAGACTGTGCTCTTTGCTACCGACGTTTTCTGGTTATCCAGGGGCACCATGAAGAAGTGACTGTTCGATTTTTCCTCCTAGTCGTATTGATTTCAGTCAAAGAAAGGAATGTCATGGTGTCGCGGACTGTATCGAAAAAACTGAAATTTTGTCTTTTTTCTTCTCTGAACTTTAAACTGCATCATTTTCTAGTATTCAATCAGAAAATCAGTGGTCCCTCTTTGCTTATCATTGTTGTAATTCAAGATTTTTATTATTTCTTAGAAGCGATGACCAGTTAGTTAAGCATAGATCTTCCGATCTAATCAGGGTGTTCTCTTACGTCTTCAACGCTTTAACTTCTTCTTCAACATAAAGCGTTTTTTTTTCTATTTCCCTACTCTTGAACAACTTATTTACAGCTGACCGGGAAATGACACTTATTTGGCAAAATTCGTCCACCACATTAACCTCACAACTTTAAATATATAAGGTCTGATCATAAATGCGTTATTTGCTACCTTAAAAAACCCCAGATACCGATTTTCATGTAAATCGGAACACAATTTGCAAATTCATATTTGGCGGCCATTTTGAATTTCGTTCATATCTCGGCGGCCATTTTGAATTCCAAAAATCGAGCTTCGAGGTGCATCGCTATAGCGCACACATCCACGCATACATACAGAAACTTTCTTTTATTAATACCGATTAGGTGGGTTAATCTAGGTTGATGTTTATGATAAAATCTCGGATAAAGATTATCCTAATTGATGTTTATGACTCTTTAGTTCCTTTAGCTCTTCTTCTGGGTCTGATTCTTATGATCTATAACGACATTGAAGTACTGTAGTGAATATAACATGCAAGACCACTCTTCAGTGATGTATGGCTTTAAAATTTTACTTTACCTACTCCTTCCAATCCAGGGCCATCTTAATTCTTATAATGCCAACTTCCAACCTTAATTTTCTTTAGTATCTGAGATGGACCTCTTTTAAGTCGTCTGTTATAAATACATTACAAGAAATTCTGTCACTAGTCACATATTTAAAGTGGTTCAAGTCTGAAAGGAAATAATTTAAAATTAATCAGCTAAAAATCTTGTAGATTATGTCACTGTGTCACAATTGCTCCACTTTCTTACAAACACACACAAAAACCGACTTTCAAAATCCCCTATGACAAAAACGTCATTGCAAAAGAAGCCGATCACAATTAAACAAAAACGGAAGCACACAATTATTAGGCCTCGTCTGACTATCAACGAATTAATCCATCTCCTCTTACAAATCTCGATGATTAATTATTATTGTTACAACATCCCCTCCCAGCCCACACACACCCACACACAAAAAGAAGGGGGTGAAGTAAAAATTTATATGATTTATTAATTAGCGAAATAGGATAACTTGTCTGTCACCCCCTAATCTGTATAATTCAAACACAGGACGTCCGACCCACACGAATTCCAATGAATTTCACAAAATTCTAATTAGGATCCACATCGAGATGGCGTCGTCGTCATCTTCCATAACACTTTAAAGTCTCCTCCATAAGCGCTATTTCAGCTTGACTGCCCCCTTGTTAATGTTGTTAAGCTGGGAACTTTTCTCTCTATTGACATAATGTCATTATATATTGTCCTGCATCCTTCTGAACATAACACAAACATGAACCCTTCCGGAGAATATATGTCTATCCTTGATCCGGGGCGAATGTGGAAGGAGTCTCTCATCTTGTTCTGCCCTGAGTCCTTTGCAGTATGGAATTTCGTGGAAGCATAAAAGTCATCATATGACGAGGCACCTCCTCTCGTAAGAATCGTTTCATGGCTATTAGGGGATCCTTTAACAAGGATATTATACTCCTTGAGGAAATTTCTTCATTAATTACTTTCTGCATGCCCTCTGTATGTCGGTATATATACTCCTCATACCCGAGCAAAGAAGCACGATTTTGACGATGTACAGTTTGAAAATTGTGTGAGATTTTGACGAAGATCAGGCTACTAGAGACTAGACTCCATGGAGAAAGAAGTCCCTTGTGAAATGGTGCTATTATAATATCCTTGTTGGCTCTGACATCGTCGCTTAAATTATTATGGAGAGAAAGTCTGATGACAGATCCATTGTTGGCGGTAATCGCTTTTGGCGGTTGTGGAATGAATAGACAATTAATTTATGTAATTACATTTTGCATAGTTTTGTAATAATTTTGGCATGAATATGAAAATTTATTTCCAAAAGGTTGGGAAGGGGTTTGGGAGTGATAAAATTATGTTTTTGTAAAGAGTTTTTGGTATGCTATGGTGACTATAGCTTTTGGTGTGGTATCTATAGCGCTGGAGGTCTGCAGAGTGTAGAAGTAACCAGGCTAATGTTGTATTGTGGGAAATGTGTTTCCGCCTAGGGAAGAGAAAGTTACTTTCAGTGAAACTTTGTTATTTTTGTTGAGGCTGCTACATTGGTACTGGGGCTAAATGAAGCTTTGGAAGGAGCAAAGTTGCAATCATTTTGACTTTGATGGTACAAATGTCAGCATGTCTAGTATAGCATTAAAGCAAATGTTTGCTATGAAATGACCACTTCTAACTGACATGCAGACTCCGACACAATGACATTTACATCTTGGACTTGTAGGCTTTGAAGAGTTTGGTCCATCTCACTTGCTACATACAATCGTGCTTCTTCTTTCCGTTCGCAGGAAAGGTCGCAAGGTGCAGTTAGGGATTGAGAAGTGGGAGGCGTCATATCCGAAGATCAGGTTAGACGCCAAATAAGCATTTCAGTGCGAGTTTTTAAGAGTTTTTAATTTCTCCTGTAACTATTGGTTTTATCTTCAAACCCTACACTTGGCCTTTCCTGGAATAGAACTTTAAATGGTGACGATGCGTTATGCTTCACCATCGAGCCTTTGAGCCGCCGTAGGAATGAAGCAGCCTTGACAAATTCTTATCGTTACTAACATAGCGTGTGTTTCACCGAAATAAACATTCTGTTGGCTGCACGGCAATCGCATATCAGTGATACCAGATTATCCCACCTGCTAAGCTCATAACATTGTGTTGTACTTCTCCCCGCCCATCGAGCCATGCTTAGTAGTATAGCTATGTTGGTCCGGTGCCATATTTGCGCAAACGAGCTTTTCGTTCGTGTCTTGGGCTGAAGCTTCGGGGTTTGTGTCTTGGGAAGCTTCAGCAGGTTTAGTTAACTTTTAATGTTTCGCATACAAATTCGATTTTGAATCTAAGCCAAGTAATTTTTTTATAATAGTTTTGCACACAAAACATACACAACTCAAACTTAACTAGATAGTCTCTAGACAGACTAGGGAGACCGACCAGATAGACCAGACAGACCAAACAGACTCACTAGTCTAGCCATGTAGCTGGCTGCCTGGTCTATCTGTATAGTTGCATGAAAGGCAAAAGACTCCCAAGGCACAAACCGCAAAAGTTTCAGCCCAAAACACAAAGGAAAAGTTTGATAGCGCAATATTATGAAATTGGTGACCCGGAACAGCATAGCTACACTACTATGCTTTTTCCCTATAAGTGAGGGTGAGCGCCGTATCAAAGGTTGGAGAAAAAGTATATAATACGAACGTGTCGCGCGAATTTATCTTCTAACCTTCATGTGATAGCTTCTACAGCGCAGCGACGACTCGAAGTACCTAGGTCAGCTCTCACGAAATATAAATGCTGGGCGTCTCGCTTGCTTCAACAAATCAGAAAGAATTGTTAGTCTGTCTATCTGCCTGTTAGTTACTGCAGTTCAGAAATATCAAGCGTAATCTCTTTTCTCGCTCCTTGAGCCACCTTCGACGTGCAAGCACCCCTGCTTAAATAGCTTTCGTTGCAGTTCTCACGTTCTCATTGTACGAACGGCACAGAAGCAGAATTATTCGACTTCTGCACCGGTTTCCTCTAGGAACTTGCTTGCGAGAAGTTTCGCATAATTCTTCGGTATCCTATTTTAACAAAATCAACGCCGTCCAACATCCGGCTCCTGATGCAGTTCAGGTTGCAATTTACAAGTCCCTAATTTGGCCACGCAGAAATGTAGCAGCTTTGACAAAATTTAATCACTAGCTTACTGTTCTGAAACTAACCCCCTTCTACCTGCACGCAAACATTTTGTCTGCATCTAACTCATTCGACTCACTCTCCCAGTCTGCAGTCCTTTTTCCGGACACTAGGGTCCATAAGTTCGTTTATGAATAGATTAACTTTTCTGCAGAACAATCTTTCACAATTAGTATTTCCAAAGTCGTACAACATCTCAGAGCTCAAAGGTAAGGCCTTCTGAGCGAGCACCCATCTGACCCCTAAGCTGTCTTATTTTTTCCTTTTATGAGTAGGTTCAATCCAGGCTTAACCCAGGTTCAACCCAGGCATAAATTGGAGTTGTGTTGAAACTGGGTACACTCAATCCAACTCAGCTCTTCTACTTGAGTCGAGTTGATATTTCGCCTCATATACGCGGGTTGAGTTGTAATAGGGATGAAGTGATGTTTGTTTGTTTACCATTTGTGAAGTCCGCCTTTGGCGGTAGTTTTGTGCTTTACTTTAGTTCGTTTTGAATTTAATTTATGTATCTATAAATGAGAATTTCACAAAAAAAAAGTTGAGGTTATGTTTTAATTTCAGTTCAACTCTATTTCAACCCAAACTACGGTCTTTCTTCTTCCCTCGTTACAAATATTCTTTGCCATTTTTTCTTCCATGATCTGTTACCAATCGACCGCTAAATACAGCGTTTTGTCGACAGGCTGATCGTGAGCTGGTAAAGTGAAATTTCATGTCAATCCATCGAAGTTCAACTAGTTTCACACAGATAGCGCAAAAACTTACCACAAAAAAGCTCCCACAGCGGTTCTTGCCCCGGGTAAAACTCACATCCGAGCCCACAACCGATAACTTCACTGAGTTCGGAGCGCTGTTACTATACTACTACGGAAATCATTGATACGATGCTTAAAACCCAAGGATAAAAACCTTCTCTTTTTGGCTATTAGTACGGTTGGTCGATCAAGCCATAACTTACTAAAATGTCCACCTATAATGATGTATCGATCAACTGTTTTTTTGATATTTCTATCGCGTGTTCCAACAAACCCAACCAAGTGTTTTCCCACCAAAACCTCTTCAATTATAAAATCTCTTCTGGTTTAATGCCAATGAATAGAATTATTTCCAGTCAGTTTCTGCATGATTTATGACCAAATTTGAAATCCATAGAGTAAGCCAAATCCCTCCTCGCACTATATTATTAAAACTTTAAGCCCAGTCACGAATAATTTTTTTCCACGTCTCGTCTACATATTTCGCACCTCCAAAAACGTGTAAAAATATCGAAAAAATTCGCGCTTTAATAATCCATTTAAAAACCTGACCATCATCGACGTTGTCTTCCCACACACAGACGCACATATCACAAATCCGCTTTAACCTGAACCCAGAACTCAGCTTATCTCCTCTACTTCACCCAAAATGCGGTCGGGGTATTAAAAGGTGCTCGCAATCTCACCGTCAATCAGCCCGATCTACACACAGCCTCGAACGTCTTGTGAGGCTTCTATAGTGCTGTCGAAGACTTTTGAAGAAGGAGCCTCCAAATTGTGTCCAGTTCCAGTTGATTTCACATTGAAGACTTCAATTAAAGAGTTTCGAGGTGAAAGATTAGACCCACGTGAAAATTGGCGTTTCTTTTTCGTTTTCTTGTTGTTATCTCGTCTCGGAAAGCAGCAAGTGTCGAAGGTTTATTATAATAATGATCGGCAATTGATTGGAAGGGAATGTCTCAGAGGGGTCCGGCAAGTCCGAGGGGGTATCAAATTGCACAGACCGGGAAGAAAATGAAATTGTAGACGCTAACATGGACTGTCTGCCAATCGGCATGTTTCTCCGGCAATGGCCGGGTTGAATGGTTCCTTTCCTCTGGATCGCCTGTGGCCCTTTCACTCAGCTGGAAAATTTATTGACTGCTAGCAACATAACAAATCTCCCATTAGGCTTTGTCCGCCGTGATATATGCTGATGACTTCTAGTTAGTCTCGGAGTGAATGACTGCGAAATCTGATAATAGTTGTGCTGGTCTAGTACTGGCTGGTTGGGTTTGTGCCGCTTAAAGCGCTCCGATGTGTGTAGAGTATGCTTTTTTCCAAATGGTAATTTAACATCCTGTTTGCGCTGTGCCATTCATAATGACATCACCTCCGGCGTTATGAGAGTACTCTCTTCCCCTCGAGCGGTTTCGCTGCTGGGGCATCGGGTGGCAAAGGGGTGCAGTTCTGCAGTGAGTGCAACATCTCATCATCTCATTAGTAGTCAATTTAAAACACTCACCGGTCTATTATAACTCATTCACCTCTGATAGCCATCAGTTGAGCACTGCAGCGGGTCGAGATGCATATCATCCAGACTTGGCTCCATCATTCCTCACAGCCCCAGACAACGAATTAGCAGCCTACGTTCTTCCTCATTTAATGCCAGGCCATCGTGCCGGAGCTGGAGAGTGTGTGTGCTGCATTCCCTGCAGAAAGTCTTACCTTCAGTTCCATATAACAAGCAGCTCAAATCCAGCATCTCCAGCTAGATCCTCGACGATCAGAACTCCTTTGTGAGGCGCGAGACTAACGCTCCAATGTCCAAACTCCTCTGCTCCAGCCCAAAACCGGAAACAAAGAATTAAGCAACTCTCGCAGAAACTCCACCAGCTCTGTACCTCGTCCCGGTGCACTTTAATTGCCGCGGAATACGCCCAGTTTTAAGACGCTGTTTGCACCGTGACGAGGTTGTTCCCCAGACCTGCCTACTCTGAGCCTCCGGTGGTAGTTTTGTCGTTCCCGAGAATAGTTTTATTTCTGCACATTAAATGCAGAAATGACGATTTTTTCCATCTGGGATAACGCAGGCCTCGCGGTTCAAGTCGTGGGCCCTTTCTGGCTTTTATGCACCACAGCGACATCTAGATGTGGGCGACGCGAGCTGATCGGACCGGCATAAGTCATTTGACCCAAATTCAATGAAATTCGAGTTTTTTTCGCGAACATTCTTCCAAGTCTAAAGTAGGTGGAAATTGACGAATGGCATTAATTGTTTGATGATTACTTTAGGAACGGTTCGGGGCGGATTTGTTTGGTCTTGTTCAGTTTCGGCGCGGTTTGGGAAATTGGAAGATTGTTTTTAAGTCCGTTTTATAATTGAAAGATTAAATTCGCCTTGTCATGGGGCTGTCAGAAGGCATTAGCCGAGGGGTAGATGTGGCTGGAAAGAATTGGTTCAGAGGAGGTGTGCAAGTGTTGTAGTCGAGGTTTTGCGCTTGACTTTTGTGAATGGTAAGTGGATGAGGTTGGAAGTATTGTATGTGGGTGAGGACAACCTTCTGTCTTTGGAAGAATTCGTGGATTTTCTAGGTGCAATGAGATACTCTTAAGGTGTTTGTAATGAGACTGAGCTTTAGGTGAAGTCATAGTAGAGCAAGTTGTTTTGTGGTTTGTAGAGTCACTTTCATTCCTTTTTTCTTAAACTTTTAGGATTGGGCTACTTATGTAATTTATTGTGATCAGGTAGAAGAATGTTGTATAAAACAACAACGAAACATTTCTTGAGCAAAGTGTTCACGAAACTAGAACTGTTGGCCGATAGCGAGATAAGCCGAAATGGTGATAGAATTAGAATCCATGAGACACGGCGACACCGATGGTATGAAGTTCAGATTCGCAGCTATCCATTTCTAGCATGATTGACTAGCAAGAAAATCTTCATCCAAATTGTTTAGAAATAAATTAATACAATCTGTATGACGTTTGATCTGCCGAAGTCGAAATTTTTAATGAATCATATTCGCTAATGTGGTGTTTTGGTACTCTGTAGGACGTAACCGAAGGTCGCCTGTAACTGCTCTTACTGCATATGTTTTTCGATTTGGTTTTGTCCTAAATATTTTATTCAGTTTTATCTTCATGGCTTTGAAAAACCTGACCCGCACGATAATGATCTTGGTCTAATTTCAATTTTTTCTTCATTGCCCCATTCGACATAGCCTCAAATGTCCAAACAAAAAAACACGCAACAAACACTCAAACTCGTTACTTAGATGTTTAGGTTGTGTGTGAAAGCCGGAACGGGATGCAAACACGCAGTTGTGTATCGGCGGAAAATCGTCACATATTGCCGAGCTGCCGAACGTAACGCTCGCAACGCTTACATCCAGCTTAAGTATTTTACCCTAGTACACAGCACTGCCAGAAGGAACTCACTCTTTCCGTCATTGTTCGTGGAAGCAAAACATGGACAGACAGCAAGAAAAAACAGAAAACAAACTAATTTTATGGACGAAGTACCAACTCATCTAACGCGAACGAAGCATCACTTGCTTCATGAATCGGCCACAGTTCTCTGGCCAGCCACAGCAAAAACAAGAGACCAGAAAGGAGCATCAGTTTAAGTGACAACATTCATAGCCCGAAGTAAAGGTCACAATCATCCTTCCATAAAAGAAGGTATAATAGCGTCCTACTTATTCATGGTGAGATTTCGAAGAAAGGAGTCGGTGTAGAAGGCGATCAGTTCTCATAAAACAAATTCAACAATTCATTTGGTGCAAATTTGCCGTATGTGCTTAGTTCTTGGCCATTTAAACCTTTTGGTCAAGTTTGGCCGTTATGTGCTCCCAATAAAAATAGTTAAAAATTCGACGGCCAACATATCCCCCTTAAAATCCCAGTGGCCGTTGTTCGCCCGCTGTAAGCCCATTTTTTATTTTTACTCAGTTTGTCACTGATAGTTGGTGTTGTACGATATTCCCGATCTTTACTACTTTTTTATCATGATCGAATCTATATTTTCTCCTAGTCTAGCCGATTAATCTGCCTTCTCGGTGCCACTAAGGTTTCTATGACCCTATATCCTGTTGTATCTGTGACCCCCGCTAACATTGAGAGTTCCGTCTCTGCCTCACCCTGCTACTATTGAACATATTGACTTTGCGAAAGTGAAGTCCCATGATAAAATTTTTCTGTTTTG
This sequence comes from Thereva unica, assembly GCA_949987705.1. Lineage (NCBI taxonomy): Eukaryota > Metazoa > Arthropoda > Insecta > Diptera > Therevidae > Thereva > Thereva unica. Next base: position 6,137,938 of record OX465284.1, on the reverse strand, counting down.
ATTTTTCTTTAGATCTGTAAACTTCATGAACATTTCTGACGACCTATTCTATATGTATATCCTGGCCAAACAATAAAGCTCGTTTTTTATAGAAGACCATGCCGGTAACAAAATTAGTCTGGCTCCTAGACCTGGGTTAGTCTATATTGCTTAGCATTCTTTGAAGTTTTTCAACAGTTTTGCCTGAGAGACATTGGCAAAATTAGGTTGGTGGTTGTATTTTTAGAGGGGTTTGTGAGCGAGAGAAAATTCCAGCGTAAGAATATAGACATCGAAGCGTTTCTTTTGGTTTCACTGTCTTTTAATCAAACGGCCATTCGCAATCTACCATTCCTTATGGCATTGCTATGCCTATATACTATACTTCCACTCGTTTGTCAGCATTGGTGTGGATTCAAATCAGATCTCTTGCCAAAAATCGGCTTGTTGGTGTAGGAAGTTATGCTGTCCTTGCCCTGCTTTCGATGTTGGTCCACTAATTCAGTTTTGAATCTAAAATAAGACCTAATTACTAGGCTCAGGATGTCTTAGAAGTATCCAAGTTTATAGAAGTAGCCAACCAATAACGGTTTGAGAAGTGTCGAGAGCATAATTTTCATCTTCTATTCAATTTTGGCTAACATTTATAGTACATCACTGGTCTACCAATTGGAGGCTATTAGTCATGATAAATTCAGTATTTTTCAAAACCTTGCAATATGTCATAATCACCAGATCGTTGTCATATAGGACAATGTAAACTATCAGTACCTCAACTCTTCTAATTTTTAGCAAAGATCCCACCCTGATTTTGTACCGAAGAACCGATAGGAATCTGCCTCATGGGCATCCTTCACGGAAATTTGGTTGGTTAAGTACATACTAAATCTATAATGGAAAAGCAGATTGGTGTAAGTAAAATTTTGTTGTTTGGCTCTTTTTTTAATATGTATGCCATTACTCCCTATTTATAAATTTACATGAGTTTTCTCTACACCACTTTTGAAAATTCTGCCTAAACACAAACAAGACCTTAAGACTCATGTTTCAAACCCTTTCACTCTCCGCCCTTGCTCCTCAGTGTTCCGTTAGAAATAAACAAAATTTCCTTATGAAAAAAAGAAAAACATAAGAAAAACAGAAAATACAATTTACGTTAAAACTCTCCCAAGGGAAATTTTCTATTTGACTGAGAAACTGAGAGAGAAGAGAAATTTTGACAACTTGCTAAAAACTTTGATTCAAAATTTCAATTACAGCCTCCCCCCTTCTTCGTTTTACCCCCAAAAATCCAACCCCATTCTATGGGGTCTATGTTTCCTAACTGTAATCGCATTTTATGTTTACTCAAATCGCCTAAGGGTATGCAATCCAGTTTAAATTCCCCTTGAAGATTGTGTCGTCGTCGTCGTCCATTGCATATCTAACAACGTAACGGCATTGCTGAAGGTCGCCGCGCAGGCTACCAAGGTTACTCTATACAATAACTATATAGACACTAAAGGATAAAGTTTCCAGGACTAGATTAAAACTAATGTTTGAGCCGGGGTTGGAGTATGGAGCGAGCACAAAGCGAGACTTGCTCCGGCATTGGGGCCCTTCTGGAGCGCTTGGAGCTTTCGAAATTTGTTTGCTAAACTCCAGAACGTGTTTTTGCTCATCGTTTCCGTTTGTTTCTACTCTGTTTTTCTATTTTTAAGGAGGGGGGGGATTTTGCTTCTATGGAGGAATATGGCTGCGACGCTCAGCTGTTGTTTTCCACTTGGGTATTTTTTTAAACCCTTAGGGTATTTTTCGTATGTTTCATTTTTTGTATCTTGTTTTCGAAATAATACAGAATATACGAAAAAAAAGTGGGGGAACAAATTTCAGCAACCGACAACTAAAAAGGGTCGCACTTTTATTCGACGGTAATGAATTAAGGGCATTTTTTTCCAAACATTAACCACGGCTGTTAAAAATGCGAATTTCATGCAAATTTTGCCTGAAAAACGTTTATGCAAATCCCGATAGCTTTGCCTTGTCGTGTATTGTCCAGTTTTTTTCTATATGCATGTATGTGTATGCCGATGTTTTAGCAAACATTCCAAATTTCGTAGGGATACAGAATCATACAAGGATAACAAAAAAAAAACCCTAAAAAATAGGGGAAAAAACCCGCCATCGAGGACCAAATGTGAACGGATATAAACAATGGGAAACGAGTTTTAATTACAAATTGTGATTCTGGTCCTCATTTGGTCCTTCCGCTTTTTTCAGCAACCAAGGATTGCTGGGGGTGGTTTCCATGTTTTTTTGTAGATATTACCCATCCAGACGATGGGCAAATAGAGAACAAGAAGACCGCAAATAGTTGGAAATTTGTCGTTTGTGTGCTTTTTATATAAAAAAAACAGGACGAAAGGAGAGGAACGGGCATTTCGTGATGTTTTTGGCGCAAGAGATAAAGCATTAAAAGCATTCGTGATTGCTTGGATGTTTTAAGGCAATATTTTAATGAAATAGTATCAGTTTTATTTTGTTCTGCTATATGAGAAATTGAATTTATGAATGTGGGTCCTTTAAGTCTCCTAAAAGTTTTGGTGAGACTATTCTTTTAATCTGTCGAGTATAATTTTTATAGAAATTGCGGCGGAGAAGTACAGATGGAAATTCTGGCTTGTAGGAAATAATTGTTTCGTATGATTTAAACCTTCACACGTTCAATTGGCTGTAGCACTTAAATTTCGGGCAAGAATGCTCAGATCTTAGTATGTCAAGATTGAATAACTTGAACATATCTTATCCATCCGGCTCGTATGTTAGCTGTGAGTTCGTCAATGGTCATCAACTGGCTGGTACAGACTTTACTTTTTAAATAACCCCACAGAAAAAAGTCTGGTGCCAATGTGCTGTCTGAAAGTGCCGAATTTCTCCCATATTTTTATATGATACGGCACGCACAGTTTTCACAATTGAAAGATTGTTTTCAATGTAAAGTGCTCAAATTTCAGCCCCTTCTTTTGGTGTGTGTTAAGGTATACTTAAAATGGTACTGATTGACGTTTCAGAACCGTGTACATTTTTCGAAATCGGCTAAAAAATGTCAGAGTTGTTCAATGTTGAAATACCGAAGGTCTAGATGGCGCATACTCTATACCTGAACTCAACTCGCGCCCCTAGCTGGAAATATAACTTTGAAGAAAATATACTTACTTTGGGTGTAAAGATATCCATAAAGCCTAATAATTTTCTCGATGGAACCGATCGCAACAAAGTAGACCATGTATTGTTAAACCGCCGCTACGGGGTGATGACGGTAAGAACATATCGAGGTGCGAACTTCGACTCAGATCACTTTCTTGTTGGTTTGATTCTCCAAAAGCACTTTAGCATGCAGAAAAGCTTTGTATACGCAAATAAAACCCAAATCAACAAAGTTCGAAGAATTAAAGGGATCATAGAGCGATGAGAGGAGAACTATAATGAATTGCTAAGGCTCCATCAATAATTGATTCGAATCCAACGCTACACGCAGTTAGCACAGCCGTAGCCCATTTCAAAAGCAACAAGGCCTCGGATGCAGATGGTACCATCGCCAAGCTGGTTAAATATGGATGCTCTAGACCAGTGGTGGGCAGACCATCGATCGCGATCGACCGGTCGATCTTTAAGGTTTTCTTGGTCGATCGGGAAAATTTTTCTATAACATACTAGCTGGAACCCGGTGCGCCTCGCTGCACCCATCAATGTGCTTGGACGGTGGTCATTCAGCCCTTCCCGCACTAATGTCCGTTGTAAAATATATATGCTGACCATTTTCGAGATGATCTTCCAAATGAACCACAGTTGGATATCTCTTATGAATGGCAAATTTGATTTTTCTACTTGCAAATAGATTACAGGTCAAAACTATTTGCCGGTAGAAAAATCTGCTGGGTTGAGAAAATAATAAGAAGTACATATAATTGAGACAAAATCCATATTTGAAAAAATTCCCATTAGGTTTGAATTAAAAATTAAGTGATATATCCTGGGTTATGGACTTGGCATTGCTAACAGACATTACTGCAAAATTAAATGAATTGAATTTAGAATTACAAGGTAAAAATAAGACAATAATGCAGTTGATTAGTGCAGTAAGTAGTTTTTGTCAAAAACTAAAATTATGGAAATCAAATCTAACCCAAAACATTTTCCGAATTTGCTAATGAAAATAGCTAAAAGTTCATCGAATTATTCTTACGAAATACATGTAGAAATTTTGACAAATTTCATCAAAGAGTTTAAGATTCGTTTTTCAGATTTCAATGACATTGAGCCAATAGTAAAGTTTGTTATGTACCCCTTTATTGATACTAATTTAGAAGCAACTTCAGAAAAATAAATTGTTGAAAAATGTGGCTTTAAAAAGGTGGTCGATTTTAAGACTAACTAATTTAATCTGAGGTGATCTTACTACGGAAAAGTTTGCCGACCACTGCTCTAGACTACACCAAGCGATTCATGAATTAATGACATGTTTAAATAGTGAAGGCTTCCGTAGCGTTGTCGTTCCTATGAATTGGGATGTTGTAAGGCATTCGACAGGAATCCAATATTGAAGATTTTGGCAGCGCCTTTTGGGTGCTTTGTCTTTTACGCTCCATTTACACTGAAGCTGGCTGTCACCACATTTGTATTTCACACCGCTTCCTTTAGTGGAAAACAACAAGTCAATCGCCACACATTTTTATGATAAAAAGTAGATCGTATGTATACAAAAGTTGGCCACTCCTAGTGCAATGTCTAGTAGTAAGCTTGATTTGAAAGATAAAAGAGAAAGTACTAGAACTATGTCATGTCATTCAGGCCGTAGTGCAATGTCTGACAGTTAGCTTTGTTTGAACAATAAAAGAGAAAAGGATACCTCAGAGAGAGTCTGAAGAGCGCTCGAGCAGTAAAACATCAAAAATACCGACTTCTGGAAATTATTCCACAATTGAGTTTGCACTACGAAAGCACAAGTCCCAGTCAGTGGCTTGAAAAAAGCAAATTAATGCATCACTGGCGTTTAAGTGTGTTCAAAAGCTCAACAGATGTGAAAAGCAAGCTGACGAGAAGCCAGCCTGGGTTAGAGGATGGAAACAGAAAAGCTGACAATCAGGCAAAGTTGGAGTTGGCTTCAAACTGCTGTTGTCCAGAATCATTCTCTGCCATCGTTAAAGGGTTCTGGTACAAAATTGCTCCGAAAAAGGGATGCAAGAAATCATCAGAAGGGATCATATACATAAGTACGTAGGGTAAGATGGTAATTAGCAGGCAAGTGATGAAGCTTGAAGAAATATCCAACATATGCGGCGAGTGTCCATCAAATTTTGTACTGCATAAAAATTTACATAATTTTGTGTACCCCTTCTAAAACGAAATAAAAAGTGAAAGTAACTCGAAAAAAGTCAACGAAAATGTAAATTTTTAAATTTGCTACTCTGTCAACACCTTTTTATTCAATTTAAACATAATCTAATTACCATATAATATGTAAAAAGTGTCATGAAAATCTCCATTTCGCTTAACATCAACCCCCTCTCTTCTTAAGTTCCATATCGATTTCAGATAATTCAACAACCTCTCTCCCAGCAGCAATATTTATTACCATTAAGTACGTCGAACAGTGGGAAGTCATGTCAGTTACGCCTACACTTTACATAGTCCACCCCCTCACAAAACGACTTTGCAATATATATTGTTGTATTGTACATTCATCCTGCCTCAAGTATATTTTAAAGGATCTCAGAAACAATCCACTTACATTCCACAAACCCAAAAAAAAACATATTATGTATATTCCTTTCCAAAAAATTCAATTCAGTTCTATGTGCTATTGTGTAGCCCCTCTAACTAATAAAATTCTCCTTAAAATCCATTTTCTCAACGAAATGATAGAAAAACCCCTTTTTTATTACTACTAAGATAAAAAAAAAGGGGTGAAATGCGGGTGGAGACCACTCGAGAGTCCCCTAAATAAGCAATAACGTGCCCCTGAAATTGCATACTTTTCGGGGAATTTTTATTCAATAAAAACCTTTTTCTCTTCGGAAATTCTTTTTGCCACTTGAGGACCTTAAAGCATGGCAACCGGCCGCAGGACTATAATCAAGTGGTCAGAATTGCATTGAAGGAACATCGAAGGGGAGGCTTAAAAGGGAGCAGAAAAATATCCTAGAGGACATGCTGTTTTTATATATAACATTTATTTTTCACAAAAACAACAAACAGGACATTTAAAATCCATTTTTTTTCAACCAAAACTTTCTACTTTATGATTAGGACGTGATAAGGGACGAGTGTGTTGGTGTTGTCTAAAAATATCGAGAAGGTTCGCCCTGTTTCTACATGAGGGCTGCTTACTTCCATCCTTACTTTCTTCTACCCCCCACACACTACAAAGTTTATTTCCTGAACTAAAGCAACTTCTCGTATCGATCGAATTCGATTTCGGGTTGTCGAGTGGCGGTTGTGCATTTCCGTGAATGATTGTGTTCCTTGAATTATTAATAAAACACAACAAGTCCTGAGATGTAGTGAGCCGAGGTGTACGCTCCTTCTGCCAGGAGGACAGTGAGTGTAGTCTGCGGAAGTTAAGGGTCGATTATTTCCGGTAAAACCGAGTTGGGTTTTGTGTTTGACTGAAGGAACCTTCAGGAATCAAGTGAAGGGAAATTTAATTAAGTTGAACATGACTTGGAGAAGCGGGTGAGATCAAAGTGATGGTAGGGGTGGGTGATTGAGGTGGATATGTTAAGGTTGTGTGTTTTTTTCTATTTAATTTTATAAATTTGTTTTTTTATAACAAAGTATCCTTGGAAGAATGCACATCACTACAATATAATCTTTAATCGATTACATCCATTCTTTGTACTAAACCAGTTCGCATTACTAGCCAAAGAACTTTGCCTCCTTGCCCATTATGCCTAGATTGGTGTCAAATTGCTAGAGACCCTCAATATCCACGTGTATACAAAATATCGCAATTTTTATAAACTCGATTATGGTTGGTGATAGTATCAATATGCTAGTATCGTTGAAGATCATAATTTTTCATGTACCAGGGAGATCTGCCCATGTTCCTCGATACAATATTTCCGACTTTCCGAACATGCATATCTCTAGGCTGATATAAGTAATCTATATCTTTAATTGAGTACATGAGTAAAAGCTTTAAAAACAGATTGGACCAGAGTTAACGTGTGCTTTGGGAATCTGGGATTGCCCTAGTACGGACGGCTATTGCAGCCAGTATTTTAATCGCACAACATCAACCTATTAAAAAATTTGTGTGCGCCAGTGAAGTGTTGTAAATCAAGTGAAAATCTAGGATCACCATCTCAATAAACAGGGTAAGTGACTCTTTATGCCCTTTCCGCACTTCCTGATCGTGCCGTACTACAACTCATATCGGTCAGTTGAATGGGAATCGTCTTGTTTACGCAGTCACAGCACTGCAAGAAGTCTCTTCCAAAACAGTCGATCGGAAATGACATCTAATCTATCCTATTCTCTCCTATTTATCAAATCAAGCTTAGTAGGCAAGCTAGTAAGCATGCACTTGAACAACATGACAGACTGATAGTACAAAGAGTGATTCTTAACCCTGATTTCTAATGGGAATCGGAACCATGGCTTGTAGAAAGCCGTGTTACTAAACTATCTCCGTGTACTGCTGAAAAAATTGTAATTATGCTGCGTGTACTACATCTCGTCTGTCACAGCCCAGCTCTAAACAAAAGGAGGTTAACCACATTTGGTGAACCCTTTCTAAGCACGCTTGCGAAAATCTCGAAGATTGGGATCCCGCAACTTAGAATATTCTTTACTTTTTAGCGAAGAAACAACACTTTAACATCAGGGTTAAAGTCGGATCACTATGGTATCACAATGGGCCTATCCTTTTGGCCTAAGTGTATGAGCTTAAACCAACAGCTCAGCCATATCTAACCTAACCTAACCTTGGCATGAATCAAGAGACCCTACTGATGAAATTAAAGCTTCACCTGAACCCAGCAAAAACTACTGTATCTATTCCTGAAAAAAAAAAATAAAGATCACTCGACGAGGGGACTCAAGATCATGGATTTATCGCTTAGACTTGCCGATTCAAACAAGATAGTACAAACCTTGTTCCACGTTACCATCGTTATCAGCGATCGTGACGAGAAAACTCGGCCTACTCGAGGCAGAATTTACTATTCCTGCGCTTTTGCAATCCTCTATGCTGTAAGTAAGGTTGCAATGTAAAGTAAACAAGGCAGCCAGTGCCTTGATTGATATACAACCATAGTTTCAGTTTTTTGGGGACAGAGGTAGACTTCAAACTAGATGGGTTCGCTATATTTTATCAAGATTTGAGTTGCCTCTTCACCAAACTGATGGCAAATCAAGGATCGATGAATACAGTGCCACACCAGGGCGGTTTTCATTGTTTTCCAAGACTTGAGGACCTAAACAAGAGTAACTTCGTTGAAAATATTTAGTTTATAAAAAACGAGTTATTAGTCCCAAACTAGATTGGGTTTAGTAGTACGAATTACTCTAATTGCTGTCAAGCTGGAAAAGAGGCTAAAAATTTGCGGTACGGCCCGTGACCCCTTCTTAAATTCTCATAAGTATATTCCAGTACAGCATACACCTCTGATTAAAAGGGAGTAGCCAGGCTGCCTAAGCTGCATACTCTACTAAACTTCACCCCAGACCTCGCTATTCGCCCACACATGTCTTCGGCTTGGAACCATCCTCGTACCATACCAAACTATCCAGAGAGTTTTCTAAACATATCCAATCTTCTACGTTCACGGTATTGAGCTGAAAGTTTGAAATCTTCGCGGAGATATACCATAATACAATTTGCGCTTCCAATCAATCAAAAACTAGAGTGCAATTGACCATTCATTCGCAGCATCAGCGCAGTACTTGAGTAAGGTACTCAGAGCAAAAGTTGCCATGATGCGAATAGCCTGGTTGATCCAAATGCAGGCCATTCTTTGAAATTTCTAGTAGAGTTTTAAAGCATGGTTTTATGACACCACTCGTCTTATGATGGTCATTTATATTCAATGTATGGTTTCTGACTACGAAACCAAGATATGCATTGAAAGACACTGCGGTAGACCAGCAAAGATCTTCGCGTCGCATCTTCGTTCTCATTCGAATATATATGATCTAGTTGTAATTGAGTTTGACCTCTTTTGGGAATACTAAGTGTTTGGCCTGCAAGTTTATGGATAGTAAATGGCCCAAGAACTTTTTAATCGGCATTCGCACTATGTTCTACGCTATCAAACTAGCTGGAAGTAAAAATCATGTGCGTTTTCTATGTGGTTTGATGTGATACTCACTTTTACCGTTCACAACGATAAAAACGAGATATGCGTAATTTTTGACACCATCTAGGAGGTCATCTACAACAAGGTACCACATGAGCAGAGATATAGCTCTTTCCTACGGACATCCTTTTGCTATTGTGCCCTCCTGGTTTCTTCTTCTTCTTCTTCTTAAACGGCTCTACAACCGGGAATCGTTCCTGGCCTCTCCCAACTGTGCTCTCCACTGGTCCCGATTCTGACTGAGCCCATGTCTTCCAGTTTGGCATCCTTGAACCGTGAGCGTACTGGTTTACGCAATCCTACTTTCATCTTTTCACTTCTTCGCCTACAAAATATTCCTTCTTTCCTGTCTTTTGTCTTTAAAGAAACTCTTCCCTTTTTCTTGCTATCGCTGGTAAATATGAGGGAGGAGGCTATTTCCTGTTCCATCACCGAAATCAGCGTCTTGTCGCGATAGCTTTGAATGACAGCGGGTAAACTGAAATCCTTGCTGGCGTTGGCTATTCCTGAGTAAAAAAAATGGTTTTACAACGGGCGAACAACAGCCACTTGGCTTTTTAAGAGGCATACGATGGTCGTAGGATCGTAGGTCATCAGCGAAATAGGGGACTTTCTTGACTTTTATCTGTAAAGCGATTTTCTTCTTTTTCTCCTACCTTAGTCGGTAAGCGAGGAAGCCATCTCCTGTGCTATCACCAAAGTCAGCGCTCTTTCGCGGTGGTATTAGATGGACGGAGGATGGCGAATTTAAACCGCGTATTGGTACTGTCAGTCTCTTCGCTCTTTCCACTACTAACCTTTCGACTAGAGCTTGCTGTCCGAAATATCACTTAGCTATAGAACCGTCATTACTACAAATCGACTTGCTTCTTAGCCCCAATCTTCCACATTAAAAACCCCCACTCCAAAACTCCCCAACTTCATATTTACAAATATAACTTTGTTATTCCCTTCAATAATTCATAAATCATCCCAAAAACATTTCCAAAAAAGAAAAACAAAATTAAACAAATATAAACTTTTATTTTTATTTCCATTTTTTGCAGGACAACATCGTCAACAAGTGACCGAAATTCATTATGGTGAGTACAAAACTCTGGATTTTTTCGTCATCTTCCTTTCTTTTACTTTTCATTATTTATTTAAAAATCAACCAATAGAAGTTCGTCCTAGTCAGAAAAAACAAAATATATATAAAACAACCCCTTGTCTCCTTGTCTCCTTTAATTTTTACCCCACGAACACCCCCGGAAAAACAAAATCCCCAAAATAAAGCGACAGAAGATCGGGGATTCGGTAATCTTAAAAAAAAAACCAAAAGAAAATTGGACAGGTATAAAAATGCCCACAAAAGTCCTGCTATCAGGTAAATAAAAAAGCAATTCCGTTTCCCCGTTTTTCCGGCGCGGGGGAGAAGAGCTCCAAAAAACAGGGAATGTGTATCCCTTACAATACCAAGTCACCCTTAATGGATGGAATGTTTTCGGAGGGGGTTGGTGATGGTGCTAGACGACGACTGGCATCCGAGAGACTCTTGAGGTATCAAAAACCTGTGTTCCGCTGGGCCACCCTACTTCTATCAAATCAGTTTATCGAAAGAATTTTGTTTCTACCTGGAATAGGTGGACGGGGCACAAAACATCCAAGGGTCGAGGGGTTGATAGGTGACTGCTATCGATGGTGGCTGCTGATGGGTTGTATTCTCTCTGTAGTCTTAACAATTTGGGGATCATCCAGAATGAGGGATTGAACCGGAACTGTTTTGCTGCCACCACAGCCAGTCTAGGTTTAATGTATCAGGATTGAAATGGCCCACCATCGGTCGACCCAGCACCACCATTACTGCCACCGGAATAGTATCCTTCAGAAGGGCGCACAGGGAGAATGGAAATGGAAGGAAAAAAAATCGGAAAAATCAACAAGTCAGGATCAATGATACCTTCTCCTCTGGCCTTTAGCTGCTGCTGCTGCTGCAGCAACATTTCCGATCCGCAAGGACATGACTTGAATACTTTTCGTCCTTTTTTTGTATTTTTGAAAATTGTTTCCCTCGATTGAAAATTAAGGAATTTTTGGTGTAATAAAACCAAATTCGTGTTGATTCTTTTTTCTCCACATTCCTCCTAAGGGTGTGTCTGCTGTGCTGCGCTGCGCTGCGCTACACACATACAAAACATTAAATTCCTGTATTCTATCCCAGGAAACATCAGGGATGAAAATTAAAAATCATAAAAAAAACTCGCCATTGTTGTTAGCCAACCAACAGCAGCAGGACGCGCGCGGCAGGACAATACCCATGGCTTTTATGCTTCTTCGCTTATAACGCCACGGTACCATGGAAATTCTTCGTTTTTCTCTTCAGTTGTCGCCATGTCACAGGTGTTTTTAACACCCCGACAGTTTTTAACAGCAAAACGGCATCATAAATCTCAGGACACGTCCTGAAAGTGTGGTTTATTGTTGTTGTTGATGCTGCAGTATAGATAAGGACATGAGTGCGAGTGTTTTTTCCGCCATTATTTTTCCTAAAAGAACATAAAAATCACTTTTTTTATATTATTATGATATAAATAACGCCTGAATGTATGCAACTGGTATATGGCATGGTATCAAAACGTTTTCTTATTCTATTTTCAGGCGGTAAAAGGACAGGAAAAATGCTAATAAAACATTAAAAATCGCGCGATATTCTTTTGTTGTTGCTGTTGTTGTTGTTTTATTCGTCCTTAAGTCCTTTAAAAAATATTTTCGAATTTTATTTTCTAATTTTTTTCCCCGCCTGTCATGAGCTTAAGATATTTCTAATAAGAAAAAAAAACCGCGCCGTGGAACGAAAATTTAAAATTCGCGCTCAGCTAAAGTTTTACTGTCTCCATATTTTATGGGGACTTTATAAAGTGGAATTTTAAAGTTTTATCCATGAAAAAAAAAATAAAACAACGAAGATAAAAAATAAGAAAGTGGTCTTGAGTGGTTTTTTTTTCTGTCTGTCTGTCTTCTCGCGGAGGATTTGCGGGATTTATGAAAATGGGTTCTGGTTATGGTGCAGGAGGCATAATATAGGATGCTTGAAGCTTAATTGCTGTATGTCCGTAAAAACAATTTCAGAGTATTATTTGAACGATTTTATAGGGTGTTTTAGTGATATATGAAGGTTTTTTTTTTTTTGAGATCGAGTTTTTGAATTTATAGAGATTTTTGCAAGAATTGATAAAGTCGGGATTGTGAGGCGGTTGTAGCTGGTTTACTTTGACGATATTTTCATGAATTTTGTGCAGAATAATGCAGGTTTTGAATATTATGTTGAACAAGATTAAAAATGGAATCGATTTCTTTTGTCACCTCCTTCGATCCAAGCCCACGATCTTAGTGAAGTCGCAACATATTTGGTAATATAGTATGTTTTATTTTACTTAGATTCTTAAGACCACAAACACTTTCAAATTATATGTACATTGAGATTTTCATCAAATCCTTGCGCACACCGAGTTTTGATCTGCCCATCGAGTCACAATCGATAGTTCAGGTTGTCATCCGCACTTCGAAGTACATCCAATTTGACCGTGTGTGGTAGCCTTTCTTCTTCATCTTCTTCTTTGGTTAGCTGGCGGTCCGAGCGGGACGTCCCCGCAACGGATACGCTGCTGTCGGTGCCGCTGGGTCTCGAACTCTATTCACGATTCGTTTCCACTCTTACCGGTTTTTGGCGACATCTCGAGCCGCGGTAACTGGGAACCGTTGATTCTTTAGATCCCCTCGATATTCTTTAGCCTGGTTTTCTTCGATGCCGATCGCTGGATTCTCCAGCCTGCGGGACGGTCTCGCCAGAGAAGTTTACGTGGCAAGCGGTCATCATCTATTCGACAAACATGGCCAAACCACCGTAGTCGACGCTTTTGCAGTTTTTTTTCGATCAGTGTCTGCAGATCACAGCTTTGTCTGACTGTTTCGTTTCGAAGGCGATCGCGTAGTGAGACACCGAGGATCTGCCTCAAGCATCGCATTTGGTAGACCTCGAGCTTCTTAACGTCCAGTTTTGAACAGTGTCCACGTTTCATATTCATAAAGAGGAATTGGAAGGATCATCGTTCGGTAAAAACCAGATTAAAGTGTCATATACATTTCGCTTGTATCAATGGAAAAAAGTCCATGCTTCACGAGTAAAAAAATGGCCTTACAACGGGCGAACGCCGGCCGTTTTTAAAACATAGTCCTCGACGATATCCAGGCATCAGAAGTTTGTTTGCGGAATTGTACGACCTTATATGACGGAGATACGATGGTCTTACTGTTCTAATAAAAGGCATACGACGGTGGTACAGTGGTTGTTCGCATGATGAAATGGTGGTTGTTCACATGAAGAAATGAAAAAAACTTGTGTTTTCTTAACTGACAACTTGCGAGCCATAACAAGAAAGTTCCCATAAACCACACTCAACAATACATTGGTCATATTTTTTTCGGCTCAAATTTGCCGTCGTATGCCCGTGTATTCAGCTCAGATCTCGGCAATTTCAATTTTTTGGTCCAGTTTGGCTGTCGTGGGACCGTACGTTAGGTTAGGTTGGATATGGCTGAAGTGCGGTTGTACAGCTCAAACACTTAGGCCAAAGTAGTAGGCCCATTGTGATGCCATAGTGATCCCACTTTAAACTAGAAGTGTCATTTCTTCGCTAAATCACCTCGAGGATGTAATGAATCTTTTTAGTTGCGCGATCTCAATCTTCGAGATTGCCACAACTTTGCTTAGAAAAGGTTCATCAAAAATGGTCAGTCACTTTTTGCTTAAGGCTGGGTAGTGACAGAGGAGATGTAGTAGCTACACTTTCCTCCTCGGACAGATTCTTACAGCTTCTGCAGATATCGAAGGTCTGAAGACATAATCTTGTCGCGGGCGTCCCTATCATACAGTGTCTCGTCAGCACTTCTGCTATAACTGAGAGGTCTTGTCTCCCGAGGCTCGCGATTGGTTTGCTTGAGATAATACATGGTCGACAGTTCACAGGGGCCCTCCCTAAGCCTCTAGTGTCTCACATAAAAAAAAGAGGGCTAATTCATTTCGGCCGAGGTGCATTTGCTAAGATTCCTCCATTGCTTTTCTGCTTGCTGCAATGTGTGCTGTTTGCATCGGAGTTTAAAGGTAGCCCAAGGCATACCAACCCTTTCCTTTCCAAGAAGGAGAGTGGCGGTTGTGCCTTTCCTAGCCACGTCGTCAGCTTTACAGTTTCCCTCTATATTTCGATGCCCGGGCACCCATACGAGGATAGTCCTCAACTGCTGAACCATCTCGCTAAGAGATCTGCGGGATTCTGATATAGTTCTAGGCCTGTTGGTGGAAGAACGCAGGGTTTTCAGAGCCGCCTGACTATCTGACAAGATATATTCAGTTCAATTCCTGTCGCATCGCTGGTTGATTTGCAGAACAGCCTCATGTATTGCTGAAACCTCAGCTTGGTACACATTGCAGAGATCGCGTAGTTGGAAGGCGACTTCCCAAGCTCTAGTGAAAAGACTCCTCCTTTTACTCAACGCTCGAGCTTAGAGCCATCAGTAAGTCTGCGCTCTTTGCACGCTCTAATAACCTGCATTAAATAGTCAATCTTTCTACGCGAGTTCCTATTACGTCTATAGATGGAAAATACAGGACGATATCGTTGCGTGGTATCGAACCTCTAACCTCTTGATTGGCATTCGGGCGCCTTGCCCTCTAGGTTACTTTCTAGGACAGCTAAATTAGGATATACTGTTAGATCCATGGCGGCCGTCTCAAGAGGACGGATTACCACTTCCTTCACAACCACCTCGATATGGGTATCAAATGAAAGGGTATGATAAGTAGAATACAATAAGTAATATAGTATAATCAATATACCGACCGTTAGATCCAGTTTATGGCTGTAGCGAGGCGTACCGGGTCCCAGCTATCCAAAATACAGAAAATAAGGGGTTCATTGAGACACTTCATCTGTGTATGAAAATTCATATATCGAAAAATGCCAAGTCAATGGATGGTTTTTATTGTTTCCAAATACCAAAAAATTGACTTTTTCAAACTCTCCTACTGTATGTTAAAATTCATATTACCTGATTACTACTATTGGCTTATGGGTGCATCGAGGCTAGTTGGTACTATATTTTACCAAAGAATACCCACAAACACTATTTATCAATAGAGTTATAAATCCAAGACAAAACAGCAAACTTAAGACGACATTTTACGCTATTTCCATTACTTACGATTATCCTTTCTTTCAGTCTCTTCTCTCTAGCTCTATCTCAAAACAAAAAACGAAGAACTTCGACCGTCCATTGCCTTCAAAAAAAGATTTGCATATTCCCCACTACATAAAAGATCCTTATCCCTTTATGTCATTACTTAACCAAAAAACATCCTGTACTTCTACACACACACACACCCACACATAAATGTTTAACCAATAAAGTTAATAATAAATAATGCTGAAAACGGTTTAAATCCTTCGTCATGCATTTAAAGCATCCCCAAAAGGACGAAGCCGGAGCAGCAACAAAAAACCACTGTACAACGAAAAAGACTTTTGCTCCTTGAAAAGCCCAAAGGACGGATGAAAAACCAACACGAATCGGAGGTCCTTGTAGAAACAACAACAACAACAGCAGCAACAAAGCAGAGACAAGAGCCTTTAGAATATATGTTCAAGGAAAAAAAAGGACGTATAAGGACCAAATGGATGGTTATGCGGGGGGTGTAGAGGAGGATCCTGGCAGTAGTGAATGGGTGACTGTAAGAAATATTTGCATCACGTGAATAACACCAAAAACCAAAGTAACAAGCGTCAAAATCTCAAGGGGTGGCAACTGGTATAAGAGTCCTGAAATGATGGCAAAATGCTCTGATCTGCATTTTCAATTTCCCTAAAAACACCACAAGAAATTTCCTGTCCTTTACACCACCAGACTAGGGTGTCTTTCTTGCATGATTTTGCCAGAGTATTGGTTGGTGTTATTTTGTATTTTTGGTGTTGTATTGGAGTTTTTCTGGAGTTTGGTTTTACAGCAACCAGTAAACGCATGGATCCTTAAAGGTCCTGGCCGTTGTCTGATCCTTTAGTAGCAGCGTTTCCTTTTATAAATTTTTATCTGTTTGCTCTTCTGTTGTTTGTTTGTGTGGTTATGGGTCTTTTGTTGGGTTCCACAGGGGTGGAACTTAATAATTCGTGACGCGATTTCTGTGATTTCCTCTTGGTCTTTCGATTTTCACTTCAATTGTGAATTGCTGAAGTGGCTTGGAAATATCTCGCCAATTACTAGACTCGTATTTTTTTCGGTTAAATTGCCCCAACAAACACCACCCCCGCAGCATACTGAAAACCATATTTAACCGTCGTCTCAGACTAGAAAATCCTCGCCTATTGTTATTCATGAACGCTTCTGTCGCGCGGCTTCCCTTCTAGTTTTTAAAATCAACTACAAGCAAAAAAATTTTTTGGGGAGCAGAAAACTCCCCCCAATTGTCCCCAAAAATCCACCCCATTTCTTACCGGGGGATGCCTTTTTTCCCTGGAGTCGGAGTAGATAACTTCCTATTCGTATGCAATTTTCCTAACACACCAAAAAAAATACATTCTCTTCTCCCCCTTTTTTCTTCTTGTCCCATTTTTCCTGGTTCACGCTCCTTTTTTACTGTTTTTTTATTTGGGGCCCCATTCAGGACTCAGAAAAAGGACAATTCACACTTTTTTTTCTCTGTCGTAAAATAATTAAAATGCGGACAGGGGAAGGCGGTTGGTCGTCGGTTATGTTCCATCGCGCGACAGGATCCAAAGGATCTCTCGGACATTAAGCGATGGTGTGGAAAGGAATTGAAAAACTTTTTCTGCCGCAGTTCTTTTTTTTTAATTAAAATTTTGAATAATATGAGCTCAGTGTACCATTTTAGCATACTTTTAGGTGTTTAAGATAATAAAAATCTCTTGGGATCGCCTAAAACCACCCTCGTCTTAGCTTCGCTGTTTGCTGTTTTCTTAGCTTCGCTGTTTTCCGTTTCCGTTTAAAGTTTCACTAAAAAAAATCTTTAATATCTTAATTTAACAAGTTTACCACCACAATAATTGCAATAAATCCTGGTTCATTTACTTTTGCTGATAAGGTGTCAGACAGCGGCGAAAATGTTGACTATCCTCATTACCAAATCTCCCCCTTTACAACCAACAGACATTGGGCATTATTCTATTATGATAAAATCTCCCAAAACAAATTCACTTTTATTTCGAACATTCTCCTCCCACTACCTTATCCCAGATCAACTATACACCAGCATAGACGACTTATGCACTTTCACAAGGAATCAATCGAAAACGAATTATCCTGGCGTCTTAAGTGTTTCGCAATCCTCACAAAATCCTTGAAGCTTGCTCTCTCTAAAAGCGAATGTAATTATGACCCTTGGGGGTGGTTTGATTATATCGTTGCAGACTTGGAAGTGGATGTTCAGTTTTTTTTCTTCTACCCCAAAATCGGAAATTCTCTACAAAAATTCTAGACACAAGAAATATCAATAGAACTCTAGATGAAGCAGGACGATGAGAAGCAGGAGAAAGAGAAGCAGGAATCGCATCATGCAGACGACGGTAATGTCCTGCGAAAACAACTGGAGCACCAGGAACACATCTGTTTAATAACGGACCAATGGAGACCCTACCACTCGGTGTGTGTGTGTGCAAATCCCTAATGCAAATAAAACTCTCGACGCAAGCATCGAGGGCGAAACTCATATTGGAAACGATAAATTAAGTGCGACTTTATGTAAGGAGAGAAATTATTTGATAGTGTGGTGTGGTGGTGGTTGTAGTTTGTGCAGCGTCGAGAGGACGTCGTGTAGTTTTTCGTATCGTTCTTGAGAAGGACTTTAGTATACTAGATGAACTTTCATAACAGCTTGAGTTTAATGACTTTTGATGCTATTAACGTTTGGCCGATTGATGGGAAGAAAAGGCTGGAGGTTGTGGTTTTTGTATGGCGTTTAAGACTATGGGAAATGATTTGTTGTTTAATTTGTTTAAAGTGCTTTGGACTATCTATTATTATACCGATAACGAATCCAAACAGCTTGTTTTAGCTTGCTTTTCGCTAAACATAACCACCTGCAAATGTAATTTCACAAAACAATTATAAGGAACAAGCACAATCGTTCTTTCCATGAGAACAATCGTTCTTTCCACGTTTTCTGATTAAAATATTCCTACGACACCTATTTACACGTATGAGGAAACAATTCTCATGAGAGCACTTTAGACTATTTGGTTCCATGAGAACGAAAACGTATTCTCATGAGTGTTTACACGGCTGTGAGAACGAATTTTTGTTCTTGGCGAGAACATTTATAAGAGAATATTTTTATTCACCTTGAAGGATGCTTAAAATAAGCAGTCAACATTATTTTTATTTAAGACCAACGGTTCGGTTGTTTTGGTTTTGGTTATTATCATTTGGTATAAATCCAATCAATGTTAGGTCCTTACTTATATCGCGTCGATTGAAGCCACATCACATTATTCATGATTTTATGAAAGGCAAAGTTGGACGAAAACAGATAAAGTCACGTGGATGGACTTAGCACTCAACTAACTCTACAAATTTC
The DNA here is from genome assembly GCA_949987705.1 of Thereva unica. NCBI lineage: Eukaryota > Metazoa > Arthropoda > Insecta > Diptera > Therevidae > Thereva > Thereva unica. Next base: position 6,118,999 of record OX465284.1, on the reverse strand, counting down.
CTTACTTACAGAAAAGCAGCTGCGTCGGGCAAGCACCACCATACTTGTGATGTCTTATTTAAAAATAAATAAGCTCCTCATTTTTTTATCTATTTAAAAAAATCCTAATTAATTTTATAAATTATCAAAAGCTTTTTCTGTGATTTATAATAAGAGCTCAAAAGCTTTTTGTAATTCATTATATGACGTCAAAAAAGCTCTATGGAAGCTTTTCTAAAGTTACTAATGACGTCAAAAAAGCTCTATGGAAGCTTTTTTTCAAATTACTTCTGACGTCAATAAAGCTCTATAAAAGCTCTTTTTAAATGAAAGTGCTTTAAATGACGTCGCAAAAGCTCAAGCTTGGGAATTTGTTTAATATTGATGAGCAAAACCTTTTAAGTGTTGAAACAGACGTACAATGCTTGAATATTTTGTTGAGCTAGCAAAAGCTAGATGTAATGATTATGAAGTTTGAGCTGATTGATTTGTTGATGCTGTTATTTTAAAGCTGTTTTTTGTTAAAGGATAGTAAAAGCGCCAATGTTCTTTTTTCTAACCATCGCGGTTAATAGAATGGACCTTGTTGGAGGGTTTCTAAAATAATAAGAAACCGGTCAACTGTCTCTTACGGTGGTGGCGCGAGTTCTACGCAAAGCCCCGATGCGCACACTAGGTAGCTAGAAGAGCAAGCTGTGGCATCAAAACGTTACGTCAAAGCACTAATTGGAACTCGGCCAACACTGGATACTACCGTATATCTACCCGCTATTGAAATTAGAGCTAAGGACCTATAGTCTACCACCAATTAAAAAGCTAGTCCTATGAGCTTTCGTATATTCCATTGGGGTTACTCTAATTTATATAAATTCCGTCTCAAGCCTCCTCACCGTCACCCATTCCCCAAAGCCCTTTAATATTCCATGCACAAGCCTCCCGTCATCTTAAACCCCATGTAACTTCATCCTAATAATAAAAAATCCTTATTAAAGGGAAAAAAACGGAAAAACATTTCATCCCCAATTAACCATGAACAGAGCACGCGAGTCCCGATCTCCTAAATATAATTTTACCGCTTGATTACTACCTTAACGAACCGGCAAAGGACTTTTCGCGCGTACATCACTTGACACTCCTTGGCTGTTAGTCCTTAAAATTTGTGTCCTTTATAATCCCTCTGGTGGTGTGTACACGTGAACCCCCTAAATTAGGGGCTTTCATCTTCTATTTTTTTTTTCTCTTCTCTCCTTTGGTTAAAATAAATTAATTTAAATGTCGCTCCTGGGATGTCGAGAGTGGAGAGGAGATCGAGCGAGCTTCTTCCTGTGATACTTTAAGGAAATTTCGTTACTGGTCCCCAGTCGCACATCCACAAATCGTGTCCTGTTCGAAGTTTCGCCCACATTTTATCTGCTCTATATTTTTTTGCCGTTTTTTTTCGCAAATGGATCCCATAACTCGCCCGAACCTTGGGGGATCATAATAAATAAATTAAGGGATGAGAAATTTATATTATTCCTTCCCGGAATTTATTTGTGGCTGCGGAATTTATTCCCATGTTCGCAGCAGCAGCAACCACCGCCCCGGGTTCCGACCCCATCGATGATTGCGTGGCGTTCATGGTTTGTGGGAACGCGCGCTAAGATGCCGCTCTGCTGTTGCTGCCGCTGCGAATCCAATGTTGATAGATATATGCGAGTGTATCGATTATGGGGGTTGGTGGGGGTTGAATCGATTTCGAAATTTTTATGTTCATCTAAAAGTGGCCCTAGGCAAATTTCTAGCGAAAAAAAGGGATGATTTCGCCCCGAAGTTCCTTCTGCGATTTATTTACAGTTTGTGCTCGGATTAAGGATCGAGATTTGATATACCGCCCCGCCACTAAGGGATGGGGGTCTTTATCGGTAAACGAAAGAACTCTCTTTCCCATCGTCATGTCTTAATTACAGCCAAAGGGAAAACTGCTTACAATGATGAAAAAAGTTATGTGCACCCTTTTACTGATGAAATCGAAACTTTCGTTCTTTTTTTGGGGGGGTGTGTGTGGGGGTGGAAAACGAAATTTCTTATACACTCTCTTTCTTTTGGCACGAGTTTATCAGTTTCTGAAGTAATTTCATGAACAGAAAGTTTCCAGGACTTTTGGAAATATGTTCTTCTTAGTTTCAGATCTATCCACCCCCCTTTCAACCCCCACACCAAAAAAGGGCAAAAATTTAACCTCAAACGCCTTTTCTGGAGTGAGTAAAAGGCGACCAAAACTTTTGCTGGGGAATTCAACTTGATTGGAAAATTGTGTCCACACCCAAGGACCAGCTGCAAGCCGAACTTTCGCTGTTGTAGTTGTTTTACCCGAGCGCTAAACCCAATTCAACTTCAGTCATATAAATACGTGTGTGCGCCCGAACACCGAATCCTTCTATAGAGTTACACCCTTGGACCTAATTAAACTGAACATTTGATTAAAAAGTGGTAGAACGAGGGTAGACTACGGATTTCCTGAGAGTCCCCTCCAACAGCAGATTGTGTCCGCATAGTTGACATGTGCTGGTCAAGCTGACTTCAGTCAATTCCTTCCGGCATTATTCGGGCATAAAGAAGGATTAACAAGGAAGCCTTTGGGTGTGTGTCCAGAAATTCAATTTTGAATATCTTTAAGGCATATGGCCAAATATTGTGTGGGGGTGTGTGGAAGGTGTCAAGTGTATCTCCAGGAAATTGGTTAATTTTCTTTGATGGTCTTTTTGAACTGATAATAGTCCGGTGTGGCGTAGGGAATTGGGATATTGGAATTAAGGATGATGAGAAGTTATGTGAATGTTAGTGTGCAGTTCTTGTGGACTAACAGAAATTCTTAGGGTGATTAAGTGTAGAGATTATTACAATTATGTTAAGGGATTATTTGTAGGGATTATATAAGTATCCTACCTATAAGTATCCAGTTCAAAGGTTCAGTTAATTGTTTCCTGGTTAAAAATTTGTTATAAACGAAAGTTTTGCTCTTTGTAACAATGTCCAATTTTTGGAGAACTTCCAAGTAGTGTATATAGCCTCTTCAGTCATCTCTTATAAAACTTTATTTTTAGCTTGGCAAAGAACACAATAAACAAGAAATGTTTCTTTCAATGTATACTACATCAATTTAAACAGATAACAGTGTAAAAGTGGGAGATTAGTACTTTTAAGTAGTTCAAGCCACGATACAAAAATTTTGGTTTAGATATTTGCAAAATTCGTGGATTTCAAGCATGTTTTTTTCTGTAATGTGTCATTCAAAGTTCTTTTCTTCTGTTTTCAATACAGGAGTTATAATAATAGTAATCAAGCCTCCTCATTAGCGTGTGTAGTGAGAAATCATTGTTGCGGGTAATTTTAACGTTCACAATGTAAATTGGCTGAATTATTCGAAGGGTTTCTGGCAGTAGCTCTTTTGTAGAAACTAATAATCTGCACCAAATGGTTGATCATCCTACGAGAATTCTTGACGTTGCAGACCAAGGGACGCACCTCCTTGATATTTTTCTTACCTCTCACCCAAAGCGGAACTCCTTCGTAGTTGATTCACCTCTAGGCAACTCCTACTACTGCTTAGTCAGCGCTAATTTCCCATACCAATTTCCTGCCTTGATCAAGCCAGTTCCTAGAGAACTACATGTCAGTAGCTTCAGGAGAGCAGACACTAAGATAGTAGCAACCACCATTTGATAGTAGCAACTATTCGCCTCAAAATTGCCGCAATCAGAAACGTCCAACGCGATGCTATAAATCTTAGACGGCTTAACGTAGACCCTGTGCAGGACAGCATTAAAAGGCAAGACTTGGCTGGGAGACTCTTAAGCCAGCAACGAGTTTCTGAAGAAAATAACATTGAAGAGCTGTGGAGTACTACAAAGCGCGCTATTATAACAGCAGCGGAAACACGCATGGGATGGTACCAAATTTTCGCTTAGGTCGGGTGTTCACCTAGCGGTCGGTGCACCTCCTTGTTCACCTGGTAGTCTGGCACCGTTGGGGTCACAGCCTTTATCGGCTGGTTAGTGGGATTCACTTGTTTCAGGAGGCATAACACTCCAACAAGACTGTCTCCTGCTAGCCCTGACTATTGTAACTCACCCGGCTGCTAAAAAATATACTCATATAACATCCAAAAGTGCAAACGCCAGGCTCACTGCCTCCTTATGTATCCACTCGACTACCCTTAACCTTTCATATTCTTTTTCTCTCTCCAGGTCAAGCTTGCTACTAGACATTGCACCATAAGTTGAACGACATGACGGACTAGTGGTACAAAGGGTAATTCCTGAACTTGACCATGCCACATAAAAAAATCGGTTGCTTCCAAAGAAACCAGCAGCACTGGATATCGGACACAACCTGGCAAAAAATAGAACGTAGAAGGGCCCTCAAAAATAACGTGAACTCTACAAGCGACCTGGTGAAACGTCATCAATTTGAACAGAAATACTCCCAATTACACCGGGAGGTAAAAAGACAGCAGATAAATGATCTCGCAGAAAAAGCGGAAAACGTCGCAAACACAGGCAACAGTAAGGTGCAGTACCAAATCACTAAACACCTCTCGGGAAAGCACTCTATTAAAAAGCATACCGTAAAGAGTGCGGATGAAAGACTGCTGTGCAGCGACGACGCGCAACTTCAAAGATGGGGAGATTATTTCTTCGCCGAATGGTTCACTTCCACAAGAACCTCACGAAAGCATCAGTACTACTGTGGGCAAAATCTTGTTCCACATTATATTATCAAGGAAAAGAGAGGCAGTATACCGAACGCATAGAAGATAGCAGACTGGATTCAGAAAGGGTAGCTCCTGCATTGACCATATTAACACCTTGCGAACCATAGTAGAGCAGTCTACTGAATTACGATCCCCCCTGTACCTTGCTTGCGTAGACTATGAGAAAGCGTTCGACTCGGCCAATATGACCTGTATATGGGAGGTACTACGACAATGTGAACCACCTGACAAAATAATAGAATTGATAAAAGCCCTATATAACAATTTCAAATGCAGAGTTCTTCACAACGGAAAATTGTCCGAAAGCTTTGAGGTGAGCTCAGGAGGACGACAAGGATGCCTACTTTCCCCATTACTATTTCTTATAATAATAAACGACATCCTTGTAAGCGCTCTTGATACTAGACTTTCTACGCTCTTGATACTAGACTACTACTTGCTACTAGACTACTACTTTCCCCATTACTATTTCTTATAATAATAAACGACATCCTTGTAAGCGCTCTTGATACTAGAACAGGTGGCATGAAGGGGGACTGCTAAACCGCCTAAAGGATCTCGACTACGCGGATGATATCTGTTTGTTAGCCCACAGACACCAGGACCTTAAAAACATGTTGAGCAATTTGGCAACAGAAAGTAGTCCAGCAGGCGTAAATACGACTAAAACCAGAAGGAGATCAACGGAAACCTCAACTAACACCAAATGTCGGCAGTTCCAATTCATCACAAAGCACCTCCCAAGTTTTTGTCAGCAGATGCCTACTTCGTATCCTAAAAATCCGATGGTAAGATAGAATTTCAAATGATTAACTACGGCGACGTGCCGGTCAAGAAAGGATAGACGACCAAAGCAGTCAAAGGAAATGGAATTGAATTGGCAACTCCTTGCGACGCGAAAACGAGAATCTATCCAAACAAGCCCTTGACTGGAATCCACAAGGATCCCGTCGAGTCGAAAAACCTAGAACAACGTGAAGGAGAACTTTATAAGCAGAGGTCGCAACATTTGGAAGATCTTGTTCGGAACTGAGATCTGTCGCACAAAACAGAGGCCGCTAGAAGGCAACTGTCTCCGCCCTATGCCCCATGAAGGATTAATGGGGAATGAAGTAAAGTAAAAGTTATGCTTAATCGTGTTCCACATTACAATATACGCATGTATGGTAAATGTTTAGAATTGGGGCTCCAAACCAAAATTGCATGTATTCAGAGTGATTTTTGAGTGCTCCAATAGTAATTTGCGGGTTGAGAATTGGGACTCCAGACCAAAACCGCCCATAAAAATGCTTAGGTATTCTGAGTAATTTATCTTCCTCCGCCCACCGTTGTAGCCTGACCTGGGCGGAACACTAGAATTTCTAAACATGCAATTTATCAGCACTCAAAAATCACTCTGAATATCTGATTTTGATCTCAAGCCTCAAATCTTAACATTTGCTTTTTCTTTATATCATGTCACCTTGGAGGCAGCCTCGAACCATGGCACGCAGGCGGCCATATACACAGGCACCGCCCTAGGTCTAGTCCAGCACAATTGCCCGAGGCATGTTATGAGGTGTCTGTATCTACCTGACAGTATCTACACGTGTCAGGATCAATTTTGCCTTGTGCCGTTTGTCTTTCGTTTTATACAGTCACTTTCTGTTAGTCTGTGAGAGTCTGAAGCGAAATAAAAACAGCACAGCTATCTATCGTATATAATGCCATACAGTCAACCATCTCCTACACTTGCTTGTCTTGAAATAAGATTCATGGATACTTTCCAGCTGCATTCTAACATTCATCTCACCAAGCCCTATAAAAAATCGTGCAGATCTTAACTAAGTCATCAAGTGGTTTAGCCAACACACTATTCAAGGATTTTAAGTTGGTTATAAAAAATATTGCTGGTTTATTGTTGATCCTTAAAGCCACAACGACCACATAAAACTGCATTTGAGCCATAAAAATTGCTTTTAAAGTAAAACTCCGTTGCGGCATACAAGGATAATAAAAAACGATCATCCAAGCATAAAAAATCTCTTTAAAAAAACTCTCTTTTAAACATCCTCCACACAACAGGTAATACTTTAACCCGTGAAATATATCTCTTCATCATAAGCATAAACAATCCACAACCAGCATTGATGCCGCCCTTACAAAAATATACCATAACCACTCGACCTGCTCCTCCCCAGACTTTTTTCACCTATCTGTGTTCGGGCAAGGAAGGAAAGTAGGAACCCTTTTTATATATATGTATATTTTTTGGCTCCTTTAGAATCAGGAGTCAACGTCTAAATTTCCTTCCATTTCTCCGCATGGAGGAACCGGAGCCGAGTCCTCTCGACGTTCGGCAGCAGAAAATCACGGAAAGCCGAAAAAGATGGTAAACAGCTCCATAAACATAAACCGAAAATATGCTGCGATCCTTTCGTCCTGGGAATTTTTTATCTACACGTACACAGGATATACTCTAAGGGTGAAAGGCCTCCCATTCCGGGTCTACCAAGGCGAATCCTTCCAATGCTGGATATCCTTAAGATTCTGCTCATCCAGAGAAAGAGTCGACCTCTTGTGTGGGCGAGGGAAGAAGGCACTTTCATATTTTTTTATGAAAAAGTGGAAGAGATTTCCTTCCAGAAAATTATCCTTTATATATTCAGGACTCTTCTATATAATATTTTTTTTTTTGCATAATAGTCTAATTTAAACGGAAGGAAACGCATTGTTTCCTTCAGTATCCTTGCACTGATTGAGCTGTCGCCCTTGGATGCTGAGAGGTCGCAAGTCCTTTACCCTTTTGTGACTCCTTTCGGGGAGCGGTGAACATCCGCTTTGGTGATTTGGTGGTGGACTTGATGCCGCCATTATAGAAGTGAATCCTTTTTGCAGTCTGTTGAGATTCAACACGAAAATCCTTTGATTTCGTCCTGATTGTCCTGTTGTTGCCTTTTTGCTGGTGAGGTGAACATTCGTTTCACGCAATTACTTTTCAACGATGGTGGGTGACGGTTTATTATTTTTATAGCGTCCATAACTGGGATTGAATGTGGCCATTCAGGACCATCATTTCAGCCACGATTTTCTCTAGAGAATATCCTTTTTTTCTGTCCCCAGCAAAAAAAAAATTGTACACGTAAAGGACCTTATCGTATATTCTAGTAGGTCCCAATCCACCTAGAAAATTAGCACTAAGCTGCAGCATAACTCTCTCTGCACAGGGACACATGAAATACCACAACTCACAGTACACGCACCATACACAGAGAAAGATACCCAGAATCGGAAGGATTCGAGCTCCGTAATTGGATGAAATCAAGGAAAATTGGAAAAGTTCCGTCCGTTGTGTGTGTGGTGCATGCAGACTCCTGAGTCGTCGTCTCTGTCTGGGGCCAGACCCCGTTTCTTAGGTTATGCCTCAATTACTTAATTGGCTTGATTCCTGCAATGTACTAGTACAGGGCAGGGGGAGTCCTTTCAAATATTTACAAAAGGAGATCACGAGCGTTTCGGGAACGTTTAATCGTTGCTTTCGTGATTTTTCCGGTAATTGAAGAGGACACAATCTACCCAAACGAAAAACGAAGACGGAAAAAGTTATTCAATGGAAGTTTTTCTTTTATCCCTTGTGTCTATATGGACAAGGAAATTGCCAGTTGCGGGGGAGGGGGAAGGAAAAGTGGAATAACTAACCGTCAGTTATTTTTTATGGCTCTGAGGATTAAATAGAGCAAAAGTTTATTTTGTATTAAATTTGATGGATTGTGATTAATGAAACGATCTTAATTAATATTTCTAGCATAAATTTATGTCTTCATTATCCTTTTCCGGGATAATTAAGCTTTCTTTGACGTTTTCGTGTAATTTTTCTTTTCTTGGTATACTCATTATATTTAATTTGGATAGTCTTCGATATTCTATTTCTGTATCAAACATAGGCGCAATACTTTTTCGACAAAGGGCAATCCAATCGTTGAAATACTTCTTATAGGCACTTTCCGGAATGGAGGTTAACTCCTTCAGAGAAGTTTGTTTTATGGTAACTCGTTATGATGCATTTATAAAATGTAGGTCGTTCGAGCATATCTTCTTTATTTTTTAAGAAAATTTAGATCGGACAATTCGGAAATATTCATTCAATTAAAATTATCAATATGTTACGGCCATTCACATACAGGCCGCCGGCAGGCCTTGGCCGGAAGGTTACACGCCTTGAGGCCAAGCCACATACCACATACTCACCGGCCGTCAACTGGATGGGGATTGCCGTGCACGAAAACTGAAAAAAAAATTCGTCTTTGGGTATTTAATGTCAGTCCGGGCCTGAAGATTTGAACTTCTATTCAGTCTGAAAATTTTATTGAGGCTATGAACATTTTGGCACTTGTATTAACAACCTGCTAGTCTGCTACACTAAATTGTCGTCTTCGCCTATGTGCGTGTAGGGAATCGTGAGGTCACCTGCAATTCACTGCATGTCAGACGGATGCCCCTCGCTCAGTCAGACTGGATAATGTATGCCCGTCATCGGGCCGTGCCTGCCAACCTGGCCTAAAGGCCGTAGCCTGCATGTGAATGGGGCCTTTAGCTGCCAAAGTGCATCTCCAAGGATTAGGCGTTTCAGTACTTTTATCAATACAATTGAAATGATAAAAAAAAGTTGCCACTCTCTTTACTCCAACTATCGGATCGAATTTTTCCTCTGTACGGACAGTCGGGTCCGAGTAAAAACAGCCTAAAACAGACCCAAGGAAACAGTGAATCTTCCTTTGAAAGTACTCTCACAATCGGATTAGGCGTTTCCGAGACTAGATTTCCTCGAAGATTCCTCATGAGGACCCCATGTGGCAAATGAGGGATATGCCTCTGCGATATTGAAGTCTGCTATGCCCTAAAATTAAAAATGCTATGGGCCATCTGCCTTACGTATTCGGAAAGATTTTTAAAAGGCTTTAAAGTAATACCCTTAAGTTTTAGCTTGACTCATACAAAGCTTTAGGTTTTGTTGTGAAGGATGTCATTTAGTATACTAAATAGACCACTTATAGTTCGATTACAGAGGTCAAGCAGCTTTGGACTTGATTAGTTCTCTGTGGGGGGACCGCTTTTGTAAAATGATACCTTTAAAAATATAAAGCTGTCGACACTTTCAGCTTTCAAATATCGATGCCGAAATGCTCAAATTTTTCGGCCTCTTCCATTCTGCATCCGGTAACAATGATTTTTCCTCAAGAGACCTAATTTCGTTATGATGAGTCGCGAGGGAAGCCAAGGTGTTCGATGCCGTGTGTGGGCCTTATATGGGTCCATATGGGGTCCATATGGGGTCCAGTATGGCTAGCCTTTTAGGGGACCTATATGCACCCCCTCCCAACCAACCATGTCTAGTTACGCCTATGATGGCAAGGCACAGAAAAGCAGTTGCGCCGGGTAACCAAGCCAACACTCATCTGTAAATACAATAAGCATTAAGAGAGGCTTCAGAGATAGCCCTCTCACAGAAAAAGAAAGTTCTACCGATTAATAGTATTAGATATAACGATTTTCCATCGCCATCTCCTCTACTTTGAGGAGTCAACTAAAATGAGGCAAGTCTACGAGGACTTCTCGAACCTTGAATTCCGATCCATATAGGCTCAGATTTTCTGTGAAACGGACCCACCGAAGTTGTTCTTATATATTTTGGAATGAGGAACACAAAACTTGAAGATAAATTTGCCCAATATTTTTATTCGTTTAAAAATCCCAGATTTTTGTTAAAAAAGCTTTTTTCAAAAGCTTTTCTTATGATTTCACGTTAATAAAGCTCTACAAAAGCTTTTTTAACTAACTAAAAACGTCACAAAAGCTCTATGAAAGCTTTTTAAGTAATTAAATGCATCAATAAAGCTCTGTGAAAGCTTTTTAAAATAAGTCATGACGTCACAAAAGCTTAATCTTGCTAATTTGCTTAGGGTTGGCCAGCAAAAGCTTTTAAACCTTAAAACGTGCTCATACAGCGTTGATCTTTTGCTTGATCTTAAAAATGCTATAAGCAATGATTTTAAAAATGTTCTTTATGTAATCCCTCATTGAATAAAACTACGTTACGAGTTGATTGATTGATTGATAGTGATTTTTTAAAGTTATTTTGTTTGATGCATTGTAAAGGCTGAAAAGTTTAGACAGCGTTATCAAAAAGTAAAAAATAATAATTTTAAGATACATATAGCGAATACCTTCAATTTCGAGGCTTCTTGAAGCTTAGATTCCTTATTACGAAAATTCCAAAGTATAAGATCGCATTTCTGGATCACCGGCCGAGATAGTTTTTTTTTAATTTTTTTTAAATCCCAACAACCATCTCCCTCATAAAACAATACTACCTACCTTCATAATCAGCAAATGAAACCCTTCAACTTCAAGTTTATTCAACCCCCTAAGGGTATCTTCAATTATAATACCTATAAATTGACAATAATCCATTCACATTCGCCATGTTATTACCATCGTATCACTTGTGAAACATCGAGTCGAGGACGCTAACAAAAAAATATGTTTTTAGCATGCCCTTGTCAATCATGATAAATTGTTGGTTTAGCAAAGCCCAAACTGTGCAATTTTATTCGATGCCAATCCCTAATTAATTCCAAAACGATATTTTTTTGTCTCTGATATAATTTAATCCCATGCTTTCACCTTAAAAACAACCTGATTCGAATTATGTCACAAGAAAAGCAATTTCAATAGCGCAAAAAACGAAACAGCATAATCACCTTTAATGATCCACAATTCAATCG